>WBMZ01002813.1:0-363307 GCA_013400975.1 Atrichornis clamosus
ATCGCGGCCGGGCCGGGCAGTCGGGCCGGCCCTGGGGCCATGAGGAGCCGCAGCAACTCGGGGGTGCGCCTGGACGGCTACGCCCGCCTGGTCCAGCGCACCATTCTCTGCCACCAGGTGAGGAGCGGCCACCGCCCCGGGACGCCTGCTCGAGGCTGGGGCACCGGGCGCCGTGGGGCTGCGCCGGGGCTGCGCCAGGGTGCGGGGCGGCTGCCGGCGCCGGTGGCCGCAGGAGGGGCACGAACATCCCTCCTCCAGCCGACGCTCGGCCTCCTGTCTGCATCTCCCGCCCCCACCTACGGAGCAGCGCGGGAATACTGAGGCGGTGCGGATCCCAGCGGTGCCTGTATGGATGCACCTTGGAGAGCGTGTGGAAAATACTGCGTGTCTGAGCTTGCAAATAATAATAATAATACTGTGTGTAGAGTGTGTTCGTGGCCATATGATGCACACCCACCCGCTGTGCACACTATATCTATATCTGTATATATCTATACATGACAACAGCAGCATTAAGTCCCGGTAACATAAGAGCTCCGAGCAGGACCTGTGAGCCGTGCCTGTCAGCACAGCGTGCTGTGGATCCCTGTGTGCTCCCGCGGCACGTGTGTGCGGCCGGGCACGTCCCAGAGATTCCAGTCTATTCTCCCGCTGTTCGCACTGCTGAGGCTCTGGGTCGTCGGGCGGGGCTGCCTGCACAGGAGAGCAATTAAAGAACGAAGATAGCGGGGATGGCTGGGAAAAGCTGTTGCCCTCCCTCCGTTTTTTGGTCAGCGTAGTGCTCTGTGCTTAGGATGCTCCCTTCACCCAGGAGGCCTCTGAGAACTCGGGGTTCTCGGCAGAGACGTGCTTTGGTCAGAACAGTTCAAGTACATAAAGATGAGTGACAGAGTTTTTTGCTCAGGTTAGTTACCTAATATACTTTGTTGCTGAGAGTTGCAAGAAACTGGAAAGCAGTGAAAGAAGAGATTGGGATCTAAATCTGCCGTGGTCAGTAAGATTTTTATCACTGGCAGTTGTTTTGGTCACAGGGTCCAGACACATGTGAATTGGTGTTTGTGTACCAATTTCTGTAAACTCATTAGAAACAAATACAAGAACTAATATAAGTGGTGTGAGAAATTAGTTTTTCTTTCTTGTTGTGCTAAGGTGCAGGAGATGCTTTAAATTGTGTTCCTATCTCTGCCTTTTGTCAGCAGGATGACCTTGGGCAAGTCACTTTGATTTCCAGTGCCTGCCTTGGTTTCCATGTTTATAAGATGAGGATGCTGATAACAGCCTCCATTAGAGGAGACAGGAGCCTCAGACTCAGAGCTCACACATGTTCCATGAAAGCTGTACGTTAGTGATATTAATATTTAACAATAGTAAAAAGTGTAAGAAAATGGTAATACAGGAATTAATATTGGTGACCCAGAATTTTATAGTTGCTGTTTACAGTGCTAGGATGAGTGTTCATGACAGTGTATTGCCTTTTCCATTAAGGGCTCAATGTCTGGATGGCTTTAGAGGTAGGCAGATGAGATAAATAAGTTTTCTTCTTTGTGTGGAAAGCAAGTCACAGGCTAGCAGCAATGCAGAGGAACAGCGGTATCACAAGAGGGCCCAGATTGATGGGTAGGTTTCTAGATTTTTTTTTCTCTATTTATACTCTATGTTTTTTCTCTGCAATAGTTTGAAAATGTTGTGTTCAGCTGGGTGAAGAGATGCAGTGCTTACTTGGGTGAGTTAGGATGGTTGTCTTTGGGCCACATGCAACCCTGTCTTCCCTTGGGAGGAGAATAGTCTGTGGAGGAGAATAGTCTGGGCTGCTGCTTCATGGCTGCTGGCGTCTTCTTAGTGCCTTTCAGGAAGGAGCCAGGGAGGTGAATTTTAGCTATCGGTTTGCCCAGGAGCAGCCTGGCAGAAGAGCCAGAAGTCATTTTAAATGCTTGTGAGGTGCTGCTGCTTAGTGCAGGGGTGATGTGTGACTGTGACCCTGCACCTCACATCCACAGGCTGCTAGAATGCAGACTTGGCACACCAGCTGCTGGGCTCTGACAGACGGCAGTGACACGCTCACCTTCGTAAGGTGCAGCAAGGAGAACACAGAGTGTGCACAGAACATTTGGCTTTGAGGAGGGATTTATTACACCAGGAATCAGGTCTCCCTGTAGCAGCAATTGATCTTATGTTTGCTCCAATCACTTAAATCAACAAGATTTTAGAAGCAATTTTTAATGCAGAATATATGTGCTACCAGGCAGATATGTTCAAAGGACACGTTAAGACCCTGCACCAGGGTTGACAGTTTTCTGTGTGCAGCACCTTGCAGGATCAGGTCAGTAGGAAACCATTCCTTGTTTTGCAGATATTGCATTGTGCTGAGCAGTCCCTGCAGTGTGCACAGCGATCCTGTTAAAGGTTGTACAAGGAGGCTAAGACCAGACTACTGGCTCCTGTCTGTGTGGGGTCTGCAGGCTGTTGCCTGTACAGCCAGGGACAGGGAACAGAGGATGCTTTTGGGCTGTAGCAGAGCAGACACTGAAGGGCACCACCAGAAGGATGTTCTCAGCTGCTTATTACAGCTGAATGAGATAAGAAAAAAATGTGACTCTTAAGATTAGGAAATAGTAAAACTTAACATCTACGTACATTTGAAGTATTGTACAGTACTATAAGTGAAAAGCATATGGAGCTGATAAGGAAAACTCATCTGTCATACTTCTATGGGTAGCCACGACTGTATTACAGAATCACAGAATATGCTGAGTTGGAAGGGACCCACGAGGATCATGGAGTCCAGCTCCTGGCCCTGCATGGAACCATCCCCAAGAGTCACATCATGTTACACCTGGTTTCACACAAGCAAATCTGCAAGCTTTGCTAGAGGTTACCTTAGTTTTCATCTAACAGATCAGCGAGACAGATGCAAATTAAATAGATTTTCAACAAGATGCTAAATGTGGGCTTACTTGTTTTGCTTCTCTGGTTAGAATTCTGCTGGTTTTGAGCCTGTATTGCTGAAGTTTGTGTTAGTGCCTTCTGCCCTGTAGAAACTGGTGTGCCTTGTGGTTTGGGTTGTTGGTTTTTGGGGTTTTTTTTGTCTCCAGATTGACAGATAGATTTAAAAATAGGATTGGGCATGATACAAAGTTTTAGTCCAGCAATGAGCTTTCTGTTGCAGTGCTCTCAGCTGGCAGCCTATGGGTGCTGGTAAAATTCTTTACTCTGGGGATCTGTATGTGCAGTGTGATTTGCAGGATGAGACCTGCTAGTCCAATTAGCCATCACTGCATAGATGTAATGCTGTGAAGTATTAGTTAAGCTAAAATCCCTTTGACATCAGTGGGATTAAGTGCACTCAGTGTTCCTGTGGGTTCCTTAGCACCTTGTAAAGGCTGTAGTTTTCATATGGTGTTAGCAGGTAACAGAAAAAAGTAATTGTAGTTTTTAAGAGTAAACACTTACTAAAAAAGCCAAAACAAAACCATTTAAAATATAAATTAGTATATTATGTTTTTCTGATAACATTCTGTATGTGCACAAGGAAAGACATTACTGTGTTGTCAGTCCATGAGAGCCAGCCCCAGTGTGCCCCAAAAGCTGTGGTCACCTTGTAGAGGCATCAAAGGTGATGAAATGGTTATAGCTGCCCTTGGATGTATTTAATTCAGGCTCTTGAAGTCCCTCTCTGGGAGCTGAATAGGCTTTTAAAGTCTTGCATGGGCCTTTTCTCTGACATTTCCATTTTGGCACCCAGGGACATTTTTATTTTTCAACTGGCAGTCAGCCCAGCATGGAGAGTAGGGGAAAATAAACCAAAATGATCATTTCTCAGACAGCAGAGTGATCTCCATCAAGCCAGGGCTGCAGGTGCATAGGCATTTGTTATTCTGCATGGGAGGGAGGGAAACAAAGTGCCCTCTACAAAGGCTGGGAGTATGCAGTCTGCCTTTTGAGATCCTGCATTTTGTCATGTGGGCACAGTGCTGAACCGGGACTTCTGTTACTCCTTATTTGAATTTTCAAGATCAAAAATAAGTTTTTTAAGCTGTTTACATTCATATGTGGTACTTTCCCCATCAGACAGGTGAGTAAGGTGTCCTTCAGCTGTTATTTGGTTCGTGAAGACTGTACTGAGGAGGGTCTGTTGCAGCAGAACTTCATTTCTACTCTCAGTGAGCGGCGAAGCGTTGCTCTGTTAAACCATAACAATAGGGCTGACTGTGCCCAGTCATGTCTGTCAGGCTGTCACCCCTGTGGTGTTCAGTGTCACATGCAAAGCCCAGGAAATTTTAACTGAAGCCCCTCCTTCTCAAACCATCTTTCTTAAAAATAACGACTTGAGCAAACCAGTGTGTGGGGGAAATTAAAAATCGGTGTATATATTGTTTTAAATTTAACTTATCGTTATTATTGTAATCTTTGCCCCTTGTCACACCAGCCCTGGCAGCTGGTCTTCATTCACTGAAATTTTCTGTAAAGGCTTTATTTGATTGAAAGCTCTATTCACCTTTTGCCTCTTTGTCTCATTTTTTTGTTAGTCAGGAGTGTACAGCCAAGAAAGGCGGTCTAAAATATTAAGGATAGTGAAATGATGGGAATTAATGATGTAATGAAAAGTTTCATGATGTATTTAGGATTCAGGAGACTACTCAGTGTGCTCCTTTTCAGACAGTGATGCTTTTCAACACCTTCAGAATTGGTCTTCCTGTACATTTTCCAAGGGAGGATATAAAAAGGCTTTGCATTCGTTTAGCTGTCATAAACCCAGCAGGCAGGTATATAGGAATACTTTTTTAATCTCCTAGAAGGTAAGTGTGGTTTTTTACTTCGTCAAACAGACCAGTTGAAGAGAGAAGAATATATTCCATACTCAGTTCTAGCATTAACTCAGTTCCCTCTTTTCCTCTTAAATACATAAAATTTAAATTCCCATTTACTTGAAGTACTTTGAATTTCACTCAGTGACTTAGCTAGTAATCCTGTGTGGATGAGGATGTCCAGATGGACGCTATAAAACTTTACAACCTGAAACGTTCAAATAAATTTTGCATTTCACTTGTGTGAGTTTGGGAAAGAAAGACAGAATCTCTCTTCTGTTGTGAAATTGTGAGCAGCCATGGTGTGCAGTTAGCATGAAATCATCTTTGTTTTGCTACCCTTGGATACAGACGGAAGTGGTGCTTCTTAACAGATGGGACTTCAGGTGGTAATGCTTGTTCTTCATCCCTTCTGCCATGGTTAGAACCCAGTTACGGGGCTGCTCTCAGCCGGGACGGACCATAAAGATGCTTGGGTACGGGACAACATCTACAGCATCCTGGCCGTGTGGGGGCTGGGGATGGCCTATCGGAAGAATGCGGACCGGGATGAGGATAAAGCCAAAGCCTACGAGCTCGAGCAGGTGCGTCAAAGTTCAGCATAAACCAGTTACACTTTGGTGTTTCCTTATGGTTTCTGAAGAGTATATTCGCATTGCTGCGGTGTCTGGGATCTGGCAGGGTTTTCCCAGCTTGGAGTACGTGTCTTGTTCCAGTGACAGCGTGTGGTGTGCAGTCTCCCTGGCAACCTTTTGGCAAGCAGGATTTGAAGAACTGGGTGGCAGAGAGGCTAACATCTGGATTAAACTACAAACAAAACAAAAATATGTAGGAGTCAAATTTCCGTCAGTTGGCTGATTGTTGAAAATTAGGCTTCTTAGAGGTTTTGTGCCCAGAATTACAAGCGTCTCTCTGATTAAAGGTCCCTCATGAGGTGTATTATGGAGCAGAAAACCAAGCCTAGGTTGCTTGGATCTTGTGGTAGCAATTCATCTGCTAGTCCATTCTTCCCTGTAAAGAGAAGTATGCCATCTAAAGTAGCAGTCTTTGGAATGTGCACTTGTGTCATGTCAGGGAGGTTGTACGTGGTGTATAGATGTGTTTGATCAAACCAGGGAAGGTAACAATCTCCAAACTGGTAAGATTTGTGATGGAGAATTGGAAGGGGACATAACTCATGCAGTTAATTTCTAAAATCTGCAGCTGGGAAAGTCAAAATGAGAGTGTAGAGGTGGGTTAAATGGGAAGTGAGGGACTGTTGCTGTCCTGCTATTGTTTTGGAGTCACCGGGTAAATTTTTTGCTGACATGTCCTACTCAAACTCAGGGAGATCTGTGGTGACAGAATAACCTTTACTCAGTTTGCATGATCATATTTTGAGACTATAACTTTGGGGTAAAAAGATTTCTTTATTTAAGGCAAAATCTTGCACTCCTCTGTGTTCACACTTAAGACCCTTTCTCTACTAGTCATTTGCTTTCTGTTGTCCTGTATAAGGAGCAGAAGAAGCTCTGCAGATCTTGCAGTCATCTACCAGTGTTCCCTGAATGCGTCACTCTAAAAAAACCCCAAACCAATTATTATTATTATTATATAACAGAATATAATTATGTAATTACATATATTATATAACAATATAATTATAAATATTGTTTTTGGTGGTAGTAGTAGTATTACAAGATATAACATTCCTCTAACTTCCTTAGCTGGATAGAAAGACTGCAGAGAGTTTTTCCACTGTTTAGAGATGGCCTTTGGGAAAAGACTTTTTCTCCAAGATAGGGATGTAGGAATAAAATGTCATTAGTGTGTTTTTAAAAAAGCATGCAAAGCATTTTGGGCAAATACACAATTTTTTTAGCTTTGGCAAGACATTAGTAGAGGGTGTGAATTTTGTCACTTTTGAATGTTGTTTGTAACAGCTGATGAGGCTGAACAAGTCCTTGGTCTGTTTTGTTCCTGCAGAATGTTGTGAAGCTGATGCGGGGACTCTTGCAGTGCATGATGAGACAGGTAATGCCATAGGTGGGAGTTGAGTTAGTACGTGTTGTGTTGACAAAGCATTTCATTGAAGCACGTGTTTCTTGCGTCTTCTGTAGAGTGACTTATTTTGCATGTGATGATGGTGTGGGGCATCTTCTTAAAACTCGAGCAAAACTCTGATCTTGCTTGCACTTTTTTGAGATTGTGCTTGTAGCAAATCAGAGTTTTGCCTTTGCAAACTGATTTTCACCAAGATGCATGCCTATGGTTTAGATCTGAACTCAACAAAGTAATTTCATCTTACTCTGTCCTGTAGGCATGTGGATTTAACTGGAGTCTAAAGTCAGAGTAGTATTTAAGTCCTCTGATCAATCAAAACACACTGAATTGAGGTAAAAGTAATTGGGGACCTCTAGTTTCTCCTCACCTAAGAAAAGTTGTTAATTTTGAAATAGTTTGGAGAATTTCCTCTGAAATGTTTCAGATTTGAGATTTTTGATGTTTTTTTAGGTAGATAAGGTAGAGAAGTTCAAACGCACCCAGAGTACCAAAGACTGCCTACATGCCAAGTATAATTCTGCAACTTGTGCCACGGTGGTTGGGGATGACCAGTGGGGGCATCTACAAGTGGATGCAACTTCCCTTTACTTGCTCTTCTTGGCACAGATGACTGCATCAGGTAAGCAGAATATTTTCTCCTTTTGTTGCAGTCTTTTTCTTTAAAAAGGAAAAAAAAAGTAGTAACTAGCTTCAAAATCCTTTACATAATTATTACTCAGAAGGAAGTAATGTTTCTCTGGAAAAGAGATATTACTTATTTGAGACTTCATGTTTATAGTAACTGGCTGTCTATTTCCTTGATGTTTATTGGCATAAAAATACAAGAGATATTTGGAGTCATGTCAGAGAAGGCTCATGTTTAAAGACTTCATAGGGCATCCTCATGGACAATCAGGTTTCTTCAGAGAGTGGCAACATCAAGTCAGGTGCCACTTGTGCCATCAGTGTTCCTTTTCTTACTGGTGCTGTTTTATCTTGTGTTCTTCTCAACTGTGGATAAGGAGTTATTTTCTTACACCTTTTTTCTGTCCTTGGAGCCCCTTGTAATTGACCTCTGCACAGCAGGAGCCTGGTTTTCCTATATAGAAAACCTATATATTCCTATATATTCCTATATATCCTGGTTTGCTATATAGAGCACGAAATAGGCAGAGGGCTGGGGAGCTGCAGGAATTGGCATGCACTGCTCTGGAGAGCCAGAGGTGGCTCAGATGTCTCTGCTTTGTACCCACGGTCTGAATGTCACCCTAACAGAGGTGTTTTTTAAGTTGTTCTTTGAAACAGTGTGTATTGGTGGGGTTTGAAGTATTTTGTTGGTAGAAAGTATTGAGGCTTGAAGCCTGACCCTTGGAAATCAGTGTGAGTTTTTCCTTTTATTTCAATGGGCAGTAGTTGGCAGCAAATAATCAAAAGCATGAAACTCTCTGAAGAGTAACTATTTCGGTTCTGATACAATGTAATTATCTCTTCTTTTGATCAGGACTACGTATTATCTTCACCCTCGATGAAGTTACCTTTATTCAGAATCTTGTTTTTTACATAGAAGCTGCCTACAAAGTTGCTGTAAGTAGTTATTTATATGTAAATCATCTGAACACTGCTCAGGTGTGGGTGGAAAAATGGAGGAGTAAAGTAGGGACTTCTTTTTTCAATGAGAAGATACCAGAACCTGTCAGTACTTTACATTATGAGCAGCATCTTTGGAGATGTTGGGAGGGCTATGGAGGATTTACTGCTGTGTGGGTGAGGTATACTGGTTCTATCATAATAACAGGCTTTTTTATTGATAATTAATAATATTTCCTATGTCTAATTAAAAGTCATGTAGGCCTTTCTAAAAAGAGAATGTTGTTAGCAAACTCAGTGGAAGGGACATAGGGGGAGGGATAAAGAGCTTTGTGTGTTCTGTGAAGGCAGTGATTCATGACTGTATACCTGATTCTGCTGGGGTATACTTTTACGTGCTGCTCTTTAAATGTGAGGAGGATCTCTTTGGAGACTTGGAACATCCTCTCCTTTTTCCTGTTTCCTTTTTCATTTTTTTTCCATTTTTTTTTCTTTCTTTAAGGCAAATACTAAACTAATTTCATGCAGGGGTGTGGATTTGTAGTGGGAAAAGAGGGGAAAACATCGGTTTTGTATATAATCATGCCAGTTTTTTCTTGATGATGTTGTTGCAGGATTATGGAATTTGGGAACGTGGTGATAAGACAAACCAGGGAATCCCTGAACTGAACGCGAGCTCCGTAGGGATGGCCAAAGTGAGAATGTTTTCCTGACACTACCTTCGTGGCTGTTGTGCTATGCTGAAGGGCTCTGACAAACCTGATGGCTTCTTTTGCTTAGTCTTCTTGGCCATTGCCATAGTTAACTGATTGTATAAGAATTTTTATTTGGGTGTGAGTGAGTATTTTTTAGTGTAAAATCTTTGTGGTAATGGCCCTTACTGAAGGACCTCAGCACAGTTGTTCCAGGGACTGCAAGAAGGGTATCATATTAATTGAACCATGAATCTGACAGATACACTCAGATGCAGTCTCATAAACTGGCCTCTGGTTTTCTTTCCCTCTTTCTTAATTCTCCAGCCCCAGTATTATATGTGATATTTTCACGGTAAGATTAAGTCAGATGTAAATTCTAAAAACCAGCAGAATATCAGTCTAAGAAATTCTTCACAAGTAGTTTAGAGAGAAAAATAAGTGAAGATGTACTTAAAAGAAAGTGGATATTTGTGGTTCCCCCACAGCACAAGGTCCCAGAGATACTAAAGGAAGCTCAGAAGGCCATAAATGTAAATGTGTAATTGACAACCTTGTTACATAGTGTCTAGGGGATTGACAGAAGACAAATATCATTAAGGTCAAAGGTGTATTTGCCTTTCAGCCGGATTTGTTAGTTACTGAGATCTTGTGTGCATTGCAAGAGTGAGAAACTGCTGGTCTTGGCCTCACAGTGATATAGGAGGCTATTTTGGAATATAGGACAGGAGAAGCATTTTTTATGGAGTACTTCACTATTTAGATGATGTCTCAGTGGAAGCCCTGCTCCCTATTTTTTTGCATTACCTTTACATTTTAAGAAGGATCGCTGGCACATCAATCCTCTATCCTCCTAGTGGAAAGACAGAAATATTTACTTATTCTAAAATATTGCCAGACTTCCCTTTAAAGATGAAAAAATGTCTGTGGAGCAAATTTCTGTCTTATATAATTTCTTCCAGAGGTTAAACACAAGTGCTAGGGTGTATACTTGGCTTAAAAGGCATTTAGTGATTTTGGATTGTGATTTGGTTCTCTTTGAAGGCTGCTTTGGAAGCAATTGATGAACTAGATCTTTTTGGAGCTCATGGAGGACACAAATCAGTGATTCATGTTCTTCCTGATGAAGTAGAACATTGTCAGGTAAAAAGTAGTCTGCTCTTTTCTTTACTAGAGGAAAACCTAACACCCTCTCCCTTTTGTTTTTAAATGAAATGTTGATTAACTGAGACAAGAGCTTAATGTAATCAGGGTGGCTTCAGGCTGTGCTGTTCACCCTGTTTCTAGTGGATCATGTGAAACTGAGTGGTGTGAAGCACTCTATCAGTTAAAAATAACTATGCAGAGAGTTCTCTGTCAGTTTGCAAATAGTATAATCTGTTCCATTTGCACTTGTCATAGTTTTTTGAAGCAGGTAAATTGTTTTACATCCCTCTCTTCTGTTCTTATTTTGCTCAGTCTATTCTGTACTCCATGTTGCCAAGGGCATCCACGTCAAAGGAGATAGAT
Organism: Atrichornis clamosus; assembly: GCA_013400975.1. Lineage (NCBI taxonomy): Eukaryota > Metazoa > Chordata > Aves > Passeriformes > Menuridae > Atrichornis > Atrichornis clamosus. The sequence continues at coordinate 10,616 of WBMZ01002813.1, forward strand.
GCTGGCCTTCTCTCTATTATTTCTTACCCAGCTTTTGCAGTGGAGGATCTGAACTTGGTTAATGTAACCAAGAGTGAAATCATATCCAAATTGCAGGTAAGGATTGCCTTTTTTTTTGTTTTCCAGAGAGAAAGAGAAGCAGAGCCTCTTTTTTCTTAACCAAAAATCCTAATTAAACAAGGGTTGCCAGACATGGTTCATCTGTGCATGGAAGAGAGGGAGGAAAATCCCTAAGTGACTTGTAAAACTCAGCACATACTTCTGTGCAGCTGTTAGTATGTGAGGAAGAAGAGTATGTGAAATTTTCTGTAATTTTTTCTGTTTTTACAGGGCCGCTATGGCTGCTGTCGCTTTCTCCGAGATGGTTACAAGACCCCCAGAGAGGTACTTCTGATGTATATTTTCAGTAGGCATTTAGGAAGAATTTTATCTCATCTTTATAGACATGTTTTGTTTTATTTACATGAAGGAGTGAAGTCCTCCATCAATGCTAAGACATCTTAGTGGATTTGGAGGTAATCCAGGTGTCTACCCTAGAAATGACATGTATTTGGAGAAGGCTAAAGGTTTGAAAACCAATTATTAAGGACAGAAGTTAATTCATAATTCTGTAAGAAATTAGCCCTTAGATATGCTTATGGTATTTAAGATGAAGTGGCATGTGTCTGAAGCATCCCAAAATATCTTTGACCTAAGGTAGAGTTGGGATTATTTGGATGTCACTTAGATTCTGAGACTAGGAAGGGTTGATTTGTCTAAAGAACCAATAAATGAGTTTGAGAGTGAATGTGAAAAAGAAGTCAAGATACTGCATAGAAACTACTTCTGGTGGGTTTATTGGTTTCTGTTTTAATTTCAATAAAGTAGGCTGCAGTTAGGGTTGGAATATATGTAAGTGACTAATTTAGCACTGTGACTAAATGAGTGTGGTTGAATTTTTTAGGATCCAAGCAGGCTGCACTATGATCCTGCTGAGCTCAAACTCTTTGAGAATATTGAATGTGAGTGGCCAGTATTCTGGACATATTTCCTAATTGATGGAATATTTAATGAGGACAAAATCCAGGTGAGGAAAGAAGAAATAGCTTTCAACTTGCAAAACCATTTACTCACAGTATTTTGTAACTTTGTTCCATGTTTGGTTTGGGTATCATTTGGATACCCCATTAGCAGAGTGGATCTCACCGTCCTGGGGAGTTTGTGACATGGCAGAGGCAGCAGGGTTGTGCACACTGGGGCCTCGTTGCCCTCTCTCTACCAGGTTGAGCGGCTCTTAGCTGGGGTGGTAGAACTGGGCTGAACAGGGTCTATTTGCCTAGATTTGTCTTATCACCAACCTTGATGGGCCTTTCACAATTACTTCAGGATGAGACAAGCTTCTTTTTCCCCAGCCTCTATGGCTTGGCTGCTGAGAACAAGTTTCAGAGTACTTTCAGGTTTTTTGTGCATTCAGAGAGATTTGGGGGCGGCTTATGTAGAGCATTTTCATTTTCACTAATTCCCTAAGTCGGACATCCAGTGGAGCTACATTGACTGGAACCCTCCAAAGGCTGTGGTGGCACCTGGAGAGTGTTGGTGAGTTAAAGAGCAGCAAGTAGCCAGGACTAAATGTATTCATACTAGAACTTCTGTAGATTTGTGGCTTGAAAGAAACAAAAAATATTTGTAACTTAAAATTGCCTAGTATGCAGAGGGACAGGAGATTGCTAAACTCCTTAAAAAATTGAAATGGCATCAGAAACAATACAGAGAATTTCAGACCAAAAAGCCATCTTTCTGTATCAGATGTTGCAAATCAAGTGAAAATTCTTACTGACGCTAGAAATATAAAATGTTTTCCTGAACACAATAAAAATAGTCTAGTGAAGAGAGAAATGACATTATTTCATGAGGGGGAAAATTAGAAAGTTTACTGAAACTTCAGTCCTGTCAATAAAATATCACTTCATGAAGCAGTCTCTAGAACTTAGTTGGATTATCTGGGACAGTATGTACCTGGTTGCTTTTATGGTGTGCAGATGGACTGTTCCAGGACATGGTCCAGGCAATTGCTCCCAGTTTCCACTGTTTAAACATAGCTGAATGAGTCACTGAGACACTTAGGTGAGTGTCTGGTCTTCCCCAATTACTGCTGAAAACAAGTGGCTGCAATGGCAGCAGTTGTTAGAAAAATAAGCGCCCTGAGGGCTCAAAAAGAGTGGAGAAGGACAGGATACTGAAAATGTCAGTGTACCGTAATGTGAACCTGTGGGTACCTTTGAGTGATCCACTGTACCCAGAAATAGCAGAAATAGGATTTCAGAGGCAGGTGCTGGTAGTGCTTGAAAAGCTTCCCTCTAAGTAAAAACTTGGAATGGGATGGTTAATAAATGGAATGAAGTAAGGAATCTGGTAAAAGAAAATGTATTAAATGTTCTTATTAGTCTGCTATTCCTGCTCTTAATATGTCATCTAACAACACAAGAAGAAGAGGATTTGCTGTTCAGTGAATTCAGATACTTTTAAACAGTTTAAATCTATTTTAAGCTTTCCTTGTGACAAATTTCTAATCGAATCAGTTAAGAGAAACTGATTTCCCAATCCTGCAGAGCAGAATTCAGCAAGTCACAGACAAATGTGCATGGGAGAGAGGTAACAATTTATACACCTTTCACTCTTACAGATACTGACAGTGGCACTGCGCTGTCATCCATTGAAAATTTCATGTAGGATTTGCTCCAGTGACTTCTCAATATGAATATATTAGAAGTTTTGCAGTGGTCTGTTAGAGATTAAAGACAAGTGTTCATGTTTCTTGTAATACTGAGATGCTGGACCAGTCTCTGATAATTGGAACCCTGTTCTTCCATCAGCAAGTCATGATTCTTCCACACCCCCCCCCCTTTTTTTTTTTAATACATGAACTTTCAGCTAAAAAGTATTATTTGAAAGTTCTTTTTGTTGACTGTAATGTGAATTCTCATTCTCTTTTAAAAATGTTTCCAGGTCCAAGAGTACAGAGAGGCTCTGGAAGGAATACTTATTAGAGAGAAGAATGGATTAGTGCTAATGCCTGAGCTGTACGCAGTCCCTCCAGAAAAGGTATTGTGAAGATGCAGCATCCACTTCAGTTTGCAAAGTATAGATAGCAAGAGGAATGTCAGTCTTACAATCTTCCTGTATCTGATAAATGGTAAACTTTAGGCTTCCAAATGGTCACATTTTTTACTTGGAAATCTGAGTGTCTGTGGAAATATTACAGCAGGTCATTTAAGAAGTGTTGATACTGACTTAGGAACTGAAGCTCAAGGAAGAAATAAAGCATAGACTGTCCTGCCTGTCTACTGATTGACTGTGCTGCTCTTTTCCAGAGCTTATATGGGAGATAGAAACAGGCTTCAAATGGATAGGTTGTGCGCTGGGATTTTTGTTTGTTTTGTTTATTTCTTTTCCCCCATCTTTGCTGTTACTGTTTATCTGATTCTCCCATTGTGACAGAGAAATTCAGACGAGCTTATGTGCTCTTCCATGCTATTTGCCTTTGTATCCCTCCCTGCCAACTTCTTCTCCCACTCCAGACTTCTCAGCCCTCACTCACTAAGGGTGTGGAGCCTCCTGGGTTGGTCTGAGTTGCTCAGCCGACAGCTGATGTCTTGCTCGCAGATCTGAGGTGGAAACTGAATTGCCTTCCTAGTGGGAACAAGCGTGTAAGAGTTCAGAGCCTTCTTGTGAATTTTCATATGACGATAATGATCTGACAAACATGCCACATAAACTGGATAGATTCTGTCTGTCTATTAAAAAAATATGAAATGGCTGCCTAAAGATGTAATCTAGGGGGGTTTTTGCCCTGCCCCCAATAGATCTGTAAACTGCAAAACTAAGGCAGTTTTTCTAAATTAGTAAGTCTGCTCTTAATTTTTCCATTTACTACCCTTGCTAACACAGGAAAGGTGGAATAGTCTTAATTTTGGAAAACACCTTTACTTCAGAAAGCTGGGTAGACATCAGGGAAGTTAAAGTCTCATCTTGGAAGGGATTAGAAAGCAGACACCCAGTTACCTATGAGCAGCCCAGAGAGAAGGCAGCAAAGGCATGGTGCAAAGAACCTGGAAGAGCTAATACCAAAGCTATAATTGCATGCAAAGTCCCCATTCATCCTCCAGCTTTGAAGGGTGAGAAGTAGTACAAAATGGAAGCATAGTTCTTGTCCCAGAAAATGTGTAGCCTTAAAAGTGAAACCAAGAGATCTATCAGTAATAACAGCAGGTTAGAAAGGTAGATGATAGACCATATGTTTGCACATACTTATATGTTATTGATTGTTCTTCACAACTTTAGGGTAATTTTTCTTGTTTATCTATTTGTTTTCAGGTGGATGAAGAGTATGAAAATCCTCACTCAGTGGATCGTGTCCCAGTGGGCAAATTGCCACACCTTTGGGGCCAGTCCTTGTATGTCCTCAGCTGCCTGTTAGCAGAGGTAAGTGTTTCTCGTATGGTAGGTAAGCTTGTATTTCGTTTTGTTTGAGCTGGCTTGGTCTTCAAGTACAGTTTGGTTGACAGGTGGGGGACAGTCAAAACATGTCCATGAACCATGAAAGGCTGACTCTGAGCTTTCAGAAGTGGTTTTTTTTTTAATATAGATTTGCAATTGTCTGTTTCATTAAGCTGAGTAAGTTGTCAGATGGTCTGGATATACAGTTAGAAAAGAGGAGTATGCCCAGGCTGACCTGGCTGTTCCAGAGCCAGGGTTTTGTGCTGTTTCAGCTCCACTAGGCTATTCCTTGCTCTATGGCATAATGTGTCTACTAGTCAAACTAGTTAAAGAAACCACAAAATACCTTTGTGGAGCTACAAAAAAACCCCCACTGGCCTGGTGAAATTATATCAGTTCCTGTAACTCTGAAATAGGAAATCTGAATGTGCAGATTGTGTCAGTCAGAACCATTTTCTTGTTTTTCAAAAAAAATATTGCAGCCATTGTTTTTNTGAGCTTTCAGAAGTGGTTTTTTTTTTAATATAGATTTGCAATTGTCTGTTTCTCATCAAGCTGAGTAAGTTGTCAGATGGTCTGGATATACAGTTAGAAAAGAGGAGTATGCCCAGGCTGACCTGGCTGTTCCAGAGCCAGGGTTTTGTGCTGTTTCAGCTCCACTAGGCTATTCCTTGCTCTATGGCATAATGTGTCTACTAGTCAAACTAGTTAAAGAAACCACAAAATACCTTTGTGGAGCTACAAAAAAACCCCCACTGGCCTGGTGAAATTATATCAGTTCCTGTAACTCTGAAATAGGAAATCTGAATGTGCAGATTGTGTCAGTCAGAACCATTTTCTTGTTTTTCAAAAAAAATATTGCAGCCATTGTTTTTATTGAATGTACTACTTAGTGAACAGGGTAGATGAACCAGGCTTTAAGTCCTGCTAGCCTGAAAAATGACAATTGGTTAACATTTATTCTATGTATCAGAAGCCTTTTGCTTCAATTCTGTTTCCTTAATTTTTTCTTTCTTTTGCATTTATTCTAGGGATTTCTTGCTGCAGGTGAAATTGATCCCTTAAACAGGAGATTTTCCACAGGATTTAAACCTGATGTTGTGGTACAAGGTGAGGGAGTTTTTTGAACATTCTGTATGAATTGAATTGTATGGTGGGGAAGTCCCTGGGTAGTTGGGAACAGAGAAAGAAGAAAGATGTGTTTAAAAATAACATGGATTTTTTTACATAGGACACAGATGCTTTGATGACACTGTGAGAAGGAAAAAGGAGTTGTTTGCTTAGCCATCTCTTTTCCAGGGGGGAAGATCAGGTTTAACATGCTTTTTAAAAAAAATATTTATTAAAATATTAAGACTTATCAGGAACTGGAGAGTGGCAAACTTAATCTTGTAGTGGAAGGGAAAATCTTGACAGCTTCTAGAAAGAAGGAGCAGGACTGGCAGGAGACGGATCAGGTTAATTAGGTTTCTGTGCAGCCTCTTCTCAGAGGAACCAGAGAGCACTAAGTGAGGAGGATCCCTGTACACAGAGGTGAGGCAGCCAGACTTACCAGCGTTTGGCTGCTGCAGGGAGTGGCCTCTTCAGTTAGTGCAAGAACAGCCAAATCCAGGAAATTATGTAGACAGCAAACACCAGCTGATCAGGCCTTAAAAGACTTTTCCAGTGCCTGTACTGCTCTGAAAGAGCAACCAGCTCATTTATCAGTAGCAGCCTTTGTCAATGATACTGTGACCTGGGCTGGTGCTTGTTTATGCCCTGTTGGTGTCTCATGGGAGTAGCATTTCATTATTCTGAAGTGCTTAATTTCCAGTAGAAATAGAAGTGCTTGCTTATTTTTAGCATTCTTTGACAAGTATTCACAATACAAAGAAGAATACTGAATTTTTAGTCCCAAAGCAATAAGCCACATGTCATGGCAAAACCTCAAGAGATGGGTTCACAGCCTGGATTGTAAATCCCTCTGATCTGGGGACTTTTTTTCCCTCTCTCTGCCATTTTATGGCTGACGAAACATTTATTGCTATACAAGTGACAGCACCTGTTCCCCAGGGACTTGGCTGTATTGTTATAGAGTGCTGTGTTAAAACAACAAAGATTTTCAAGTCATTTTTCCCCTTGTTCTATGGGGGAAAAGCCCTATCTGCTAAAAGAGACTGCATGATCCAAACTAGGGGTACTGAAGGAAATCAGAAGAATCTGATAAAGTCCCCAAGAATGTGGTCTAACCTCAGCGGGTCTGACTCTGCTTTGAGCAGGAGGTTTGAGTAGAGGCCTCTGAGGACCCTTCCAATTTGAATTACCCTGTAGTCTTAAGTGGACAGGAATGGCAAGAAATACTGAGAAACAGAGAATCAAAATCTATCTGATGGCCTCTTGCAATCGCTTTTGATTTCATGGGCCCATAATTTAAGAAAAAAGTGAAGTCCTTGTGCCTTTTTCGTTAACTAAATGCATTAGTTGAGAGGTGACAGTACAGACAATTAGAGTAGAACTCTGGGTTTTACCTGTGTTTTTGTTTCCTGTTATGCAGTAACTGTTTTGGCAGAATCTAATCAAATTAAGAATCTCTTGCAAGAGCGTGGAATCAATGTTCAGAGCATTGCTGATATCCACCCGCTCAGAGTGCAGCCAGCTCGCATCCTGAGCAACCTCTACACCATGCTGGGTAAGTATTTCAACATGGGAGCCTTTCTACTGCCAGGCTCTTTTAAGAGGCTTAACAAACTTAGAACTTCTGTCTTAAATAAAGAACTCAAACAAGAAAAAACAAAATTGCCTCATTAGAAAGAGTGGCAAAAATACAAGTTTCACTTTGCCCTTGGAGTTAGACAAAAAATTACTCTTCTTTTGTCCTTCAGAAACGACTTCCACAGAGAAGCTGGTTTTAGAAAAAATGCCTGGAAAAATGCAGAAAAAAAATCAAATATTTTTCCTTTGAGAAGTCAGAGTATTTCTCTTCTAAATCTGGAAACTGGGCAGTATGATTTTATTCTTCCCAGCAGGCAGTCTGGGAAGTTTTGTGCTCCAAATCAGGGAAGCCATGCTGCTGCTGTCAGAGCATCTTTGGGCTGTCAGGTTCTTGCTAAAGTTCCTTCCAACCCTGAGCTGAATTGAGCTGCTGGAACTCTCTGTCTCAATTGCAAACCCAAAAGCCTTTAAGGCTTTTCTAAATACAGTACTTTAAATTGAATGAGGAGCATTCCAGTTCCTCAACAGTGGCCCTCGAGTCCTGTTTTCCTCAGAGCCTGAATTGATTTAAATAAATGCCCCAAAGCTCAGACTGGTTCTAGTTGTTAAAAGTCTTTTCATAACTGGTTCTTGATAATGCTTCCTGGAATTATTTGGGTCTTGGTGTAAAGTTTGTTACACATATTCCTAATTTAACTTAGTTTCACTTTTTCAGGCGTGCCAGCAACTCATGACTCAAAATTGTGGATACTACTATAAAGTAAAATTGAGGTGGGGTGACTCAGCACTGGTAGCTTCCTTTGCAGTGTGGGCAAGGGGAGCTGTAGCCTGCTTTTCTGTCAGTCTGGAGCTTGTCCCCATGGCAATTTGGTTACAGGCAATGCTGAGGGAGAGTAAGAGGCTGCTCATGGGGTGAACATTTTTTTGTTGTTGCAGTGTTTTTTTGTTTGTAGGGGGATTTTTTTCTTTGTTTTAACAGGAAGCTTTTTTTGGAAGCATCCAAAGTAATGGGGCCTTCAAAAAAGTTTTAGAAAGTATGCCCTTTACACAGAGGAAGGAAATTTTATATGTTGGTTTTGGGAAAGAATCTGTCTCTTTATCACAAAGTTCTTTTAAAAAAAAAAAAGGAACCTTTTGAAGGGGTTTGCTGAAGCTTACATTTCATTACAATTCATAATAGCTTTTTTAACAGTGGTGGGGAATGAGTAGGATGATTTGACACATTGATATATTGTTTTTAACAGTGACTTCTTTGGGAATATTCACAGTGGTATTTTTTTCAGGCACATGGTTGTTTGGTTCATATTCTCTGTCAGAGAGATTTAAGGCAGCTCCTGGTTGCTGGTGCAAAGGTTGTAGTGTGGATCATTTGCTAATAAGCTCTACTGAGAAAAGTGGAGCTTATTAAAGTCTGATGAAAACCTGTCATTGATTTGGATGTACTTTGTATGTTGATTTAGCCTTCTGTGGGCAAGAATTTTTAAGGTCCTATATGGAAAACACTGCAATTTCTGTGGTATGCTGATGACCTTGTTCTTGTAATAGCACATCTCCTGTCCTTCTTAGTGGGGAAGCTTTGGGTGCTGAGCAATGACTATAAGACCCAATCCATGGTCAGTGAAGCCAAAATTTTAATTTTTAATCAGACCTTTGAAGGACTCTGGCTATTATATTGGTACTTCCTACAAAACCAACCAGTCTGTAGCCTCTCACTCTATTACCTTTCTTCTGCCTTGCTGGTATTAGTGGTGTAGATTTCCCTGTCTAAAACGGTTGTTTTGGAAAAACCCCACAGGAAATGTTAGCTGGGGCTTCTTTCCTTTCTCTTTCCTTTACAGGCCGGAATAAGAACATGAAATTAAGTGGCCGACCACACCGACATATTGGAGTGTTGGGCACCTCCAAGCTGTACATGATAAGAAATCAAATATTTGCTTTTACCCCTCAGGTGAGCATGTAAAGCTGGCAGGAAAATCACTTCTTAGTTGATCGCAAATCATTAGTGAAGCACTTTGCTTTTCCATGCTGTCACTGTACTTCAGGTAGAACAGGGCTGACACAGCAGATGTGCTTTACTTTCTAGGGTTTTTAAGAGCACTGGATGATCAGCATGGTAGAAATGCTGATAAATCTCTCTTCTGTCATACAGAGTCTGGCTTCTTTGGCTTCTGGCTTAGGAGAACACAGCAAATCAATAGCACAAAGTTGTTACTGATCTCTGCCCACACCAGCATTCCAGTTAATGAAAGAGTTTCTGCAGAATTAGATCACTTAATATATCTTTCTACTGATTGCTTTGATGAAAAATTTAGTACCACATAAGCGTGCCAAATACTGTAACCTCCAAGAGGTGAAGGTGTGATCTTTTAGTTATGTTGTTGAAAGGGTCAATAATGCTGACAAATGGATGTTCTTTATTTTCTCTTGAGTGTGTTTTTTCAATGTCACTGGAAGTTTGGATCCTCACAGAATTAACTGCTCTTATTTATACATTTAGTGAAATACAACACACTCCAGTAGAATTATTCTAGCAGTTGGTACTAGATGCCCAGGGAGTCACCTGCTCCAAGCATGCCAAGTGGAGCAGGATAAATGCATCCACCCTTCTAAATAGATATCTGACTAATGTAGTCTTTGAACTTCAGCTGAAGACATTCAGTGAACTTTGTAGAAGGCTTCTGTAGTGCTTCATAATGCCCAAACAACATCAAATTTACTGCAAAAAAATGTAGATCCCTGCTTGTTCTTCCCCATGTCAGTTGATCATAAGCAGCTTTATAACATGTTATTTGTTGTGTTACTTCCCTTTGCCAATTTTCGCTTTTGCAAATAAGAGAAAAATTCCTTAGAGGTGTGATTATTTTCAAAATACCTCTTCGTTCACATCTCACTATGTAAGTAGGATCCAATATTCCAGCTGAAATCTTGTCATGTATCAAATAAGGACATACTTAGTAGTATGTTCCAAAATGGCATTTATCTTTACTTTAGCAACACAGTGACAGTTTCTGCTTATTCCATGTTTTACTAAAACCTCCATCATATTTTCCATTGTACTTTGTAGCCAGACATTTCCCCTGCCTTTTTTTTGAGGTGGATGGAGTTAATGTTTAATGTCACCTCCCTAAGGTTAGCAGTTAAGTCATCTTGTTGATCTTGACTAACGTCCACAAATTTTGTGGTTTGTTCATTTGTATTTCATTCTCTTTTCTAGTGAAAACATTGATTAGGTGTGGGGCAAAGGCTAACTCCATTCGGATACACTGTCATTCTGAAAAAGTGGTTAATGACTGCCTTTTGAGAACAATTTTAAAAGTAGTTCTGCCTCCTCGGATGTTTTTCCTTCAGCTCATTACTGTGAAAATATGCAAAAGTTGAGAGATGTCAGCCATTTTCTTGTACTTACCATCTGATTGCTCCAAAGGAGGAAACTGGACTAGTTTGCTGAGATTGGTTTTTGACCATCTTACTTTATCATTTTGTAATTATCTTGCGTGTCTGAAATTTGCTTTGTTTTTCTTTGCTTTCAGGCGCTGGAATTGGCCTGATTTTTAAATGACTCTTCCTTTTAAAAGACAGGCAATGTGTTTCCTTCTCTCTGGGTTTCTGGGACTTATTCTTCCTGAATTATGAAAACTAATTGCAAGTGGTTCAAGGATTGTTTTGGGCTAGTTCCTGAATCCTTCTGTGAAGTAATTTCTCTGGACTTTGCCAGCTTTAACTTACGTGCTGTTTATGTGTTTACCCCTCCCCAAGGCTTATGGGCTTCCTTAACTTTTGTTGTGTCTGCTTTGACATACTTTCCATTGTTTGTCCAGCTTCTTTGCTTCTAGCTCCTGAAGTAGCCCTAATAGTCTCTTGGTGGTTCTAGGCTTTCTGCTGTAGTGGGAACAGCACACTTTGCCATTGTGCATTTCATGTACCTTTTTTCCACAGGAACTGCCAGCTCTTCTGTATTCTGCTTGACTTTAGGATTATTCCCAAGAAACATGCAGTTGCTGGCTCCCTGTCCCCTCTGTGCACCTAAGCCTGTTTATTGTTTTTGTTGCTATTGTTAGCTTTTTCTTCCAATTTAAAGTACTTCCATCTTCCAGATCATAGGTTAATGTAATTGGTCATTGGGAAGAGTCTGATTCATGGGTATGATTGCCACTTATTGTCTGTATGGCTTACTTTGATGGTCAGTCTACAAGTAGGGGAAAAGGGACCCTTGCACAGGAGTCCATGCACTTAATGGACTCTTGCACAAAGATGGATTTCTTTTTCACAGTCTCAGGCCTTGTTAGGTTAATTCAGGCAGTTTGTGTTGTGGTCAGGAGTGGCTCATATGGCTGTTGTGAATGATTTAAGGGAGGAAATAGAAAAAAATAAGGAAAGCACTGGCAACTATTCCTATGTCATATTTTTCTCTTCCCTAGTTTACTGACCAGCATCACTTCTATCTGGCTCTAGACAATCAGATGATTGTAGAGATGCTCAAGACAGAGCTGGCTTACCTCACTTCTTGTTGGAGGATGACAGGGAGACCAACCTTGACGTTTCCCATCACCCACACAATGCTTGGTAAACTTAATTTTCTCTGTTTTAAGCAGAGTAGATTACTGCAGGGGAATAGGATGGACGTCAGTTTGACAGGAGACAGGTGATATAGCTTCTAACATCAGAAGTACAGTTTAATTTTCTTGTGTGTATGCTGAATTTGGATAACATGGTAATATTTTGGTTTTACTTCCCCTTTATAGCCTTGGATCAACACCATCATCTCCATATTATTTCTGTCTAAAGAAATTTCATAGAAATCCCTTTGGAACTTGAGTGGGTTGGTGTTTGTCTTTAGAATTTGACTAGGGGTTGTGTTTTGTTTGCTTGTTTGTTTGGGATTTTTGAATAAGCTAGTTTTGATAGCAGTTGTGGGTTCTGTTTTAAATTTGTCTGATTTACATTGTAGAGAACACCTAGTAAATCACTGTATTTGGACATGATAATTTAAGAATGTGTTGGTGAGCTTCAACTCTTCTATTGTTCTTTTTCAGTTGATGATGGTACTGACATTCATCCAGCAGTTCTTGCCACAATCAGAAAATTAGAGGATGGTTATTTTGGAGGTGCAAGGTAATGTCAGAATCCCCAAATTATCTCCATGATTTTTTTAAATTAAATCGTATAAAAGTCTCAGTTTTGAATTTTTCATAGTGCACAGGCCCCTTACTAGAAATCTCCATAGAAGGAGGCTTAAGCTTTAATTATTATGTGGTAATCAGATGGTAGCTGCCCTTAATGGATAAAGAAAACTAGTGTCAAACCTTCAGAAACACAAAATCTTGGTTCTGGCTGGGCTTCTGTTGTTAAAAAGTAAATTTCTTTCACAGTTATTGGACATGATTTAAACATTAATTACATGCAGTACTTGTAAGCTTATGTGTTCCATTCATCTGCATGTAAAATATGATGCCACTGTGCCTCCCTATTCTCTTTCTACTTGCACTCAATCGGTATCTTCCTTTGACAACCAGATATTGCCATGGTTTTAACTCCAGTCAACAACTCAGCCCCACATGGCCACACACTCACTCTCCCCCTAGTGGGATTGGGGAGAGAATTGGAAGAATACAAGTGAGAAAACTTATGGATTGAGATAAAACCAGTTTAATAAGTAAAGCAAATGACACTCACACAAGCAAAGCAAAACAGGAAATTCTTTCACCACTTCCCATGGGCAGGCAGGTATTCAGCCATCTCCAGGAAAGCTCGGCTCCATCAAATATAACTGTGATTTGGGAAGACAAACCCCTGTATCCCTGAACATCCTCCCCTTCCTCTTTCTTACACCAGCATTATATGCTGAGCATGAGACCCTTTGGTATGGAGCCTTTGGTCAGCTGTCCAGCTGTGTCCCCTCCCAGCTCCTTGTGCACCCCCAGCCTGTGCTGGTGGGGTGAGGTGAGAAGCAGGAAAGGCTGTGATGCTGCGTAAGCTCTGCTCTGCAGTAACTAATACATCCCTGTGTTACCAACACAGTTTCCAGCACTGTTTCCAGCACAAATCCAAAGCATCGCCCCATACCAGCTGGTCTGAAGAAAATTAACTCTATCCTGGCCAAAACCAGCACAGATGTGCTTTCTGCTTTTTAGCAGCACTGCAATTCTGTGAGAAGATATTGCTGTTCCTGGGCCTTCTCAGCCCCAGATTTTCATGCATTATCCTTGGAGTTTAGATCTTTGTTCAGGGTCTCTCTCCATACTAACATACAGCACCCTGCATAATTAGGCTTTGAGTTAGGCCTATAGGTGTCACTGTAATACAGTTGAGAACAGTAGCTAGAACAGTAAGTACCTAGTTGGATCTGCAACTATTGTTTTCCTTTTTTATGTTTCAATGTCAGTATCTGTGGCTTTGTAGTTACCAAAGGTGGATTGAACAGTAGGTTTCATAAATTTTGGAGGAGTTGTTGAAAGCTCAGTGAGCATTAATCAGTATCGGAATGGTGGCTGTTAATGTTCTTTGGCATGTGTTCCTTTTTGTAGAGTGAAAATAGGCAAGCTATCAGAATTTCTTACCACCTCTTTTCATACATATCTGAGCTTCCTGGATCCAGACTGTGACTTAAAACTGTTTGATGACCATAATGAAGACTGTAATAGTCCTGACAGTGAATATGGAGACTATCCAGCAGACTTCTGTGAAAAAGGTAGTAGTGTTTTTTCACTTTGTATTTTTTCTCTGTCAGTTCTTTCTGTCGGCAGAGCCTGGGTTTGCCTACAGTGCAGAGTCTGTTCCATGCACAGCTGATGGTCATTTGGGCTTTTCCTGCATCTGCCCGAGGACAGGACCTGCATGACTGAATTTGGAGAATCAATTTGTGTGTTCTTCCTACATTTGTAGTATGGCATTGACTGGTAACTGCTACAGGAAAGCTGAATCTGGAGAGTCAGCAGATGGGGAGATGTGGAAGAGGTTAGAGGGAGGAAGAGACAGAGAGGAGTCATAGAAAAGAGCTTGTGTAGAAGAGATGATAGAGTCTTAGAATCATACAGGTTGGAAGAGACTTTTAAGATCAAGTCCAGCTGTGTTCTGTGGACTACCAGCAAGATAAAAACCCTTTTGATTCCTTTCAAAGGGAAAGCCAGCCTCTTAATCTGTTTTCAGTGTCAAAAAGTGATTTTTTTTTTCTTTTCTTTCCAATTTGTTTGGCTTAAAAATTTCTTACTTATGGTATTCTTGCATTTTTGAGTGCCCTTCAATATAAGCAAGAATAGAGTTGTGTGTTTGAATAAGAAGGTGATGGTAAATAGTGATTTTTACCTTTAAGAAACCTTTTTTTAATGTATGTTACACTAGATAGCCAGGATGAGCTGGATCAGTATATAAATGATGTCCTACAGAGCACAGCACTGAAGTCATACCTGCCTCCAACTTCAAAGACAGCAAATCAGCCACCTGTGTTCAGTGCAAATCATTCCACAGAAGAGATACTGTCAATAATGGCCAAGACAAAGGGCTTGGAAGTTCCAGGTATTTCTCCCTATTATTTATTTTGTAATAATGATAGAAAAACTGTTTTGCGTGCTGCAAGGGGTAAGTTCAAGTATTTAAAAATTACGCCTTTTAACCTGCTTATGCCACTCATTCTTTCTGTATAGAGAAGAAATAAGAAATGCCTTAAGAAATAAGAATGGCTCTGAAGCTGTTGCTGTCGTGTTCTCACAGTATCCTATGTCATGGTGTATACATAGAAAACCTGCTATGAAATGTAACGTTTAATCAAAGTTAATGTTGGGGAAGCTGCTACAGCTTCTCAGTTACATGGAATTTTAGAACCCAAATCAGGTAATTAATTGTTTTGTCTTTGTTTATACAAAGGCAGACCAAATGTACATTGTTATTTTAATCAAGTTCTTGTGAAATGAAATGTTTCAACACTAGAAAAGCATAAATATTCACATGAACTTTATAAATTTGTAAGAACAAATGGAGTAGAGAGGGAGTACAGTATTTCTAATTATGGTACATTTCTAATAGCCTGATTGGAGGATTTTCACCAAAATAACGCTTTGACTGAATTTGTAAATTCAAATTCAATTCCAACATATGTATTGTTTTATATGTAGATATGTAGTATTCAATGCCCTGGTCAAGGGAAGACTTCCCTTAACTTCAGTGTAAATTAGTAACTTTCAAGCTTTTCTGTTGTTTTTTTTCCCATCTTTCATGTGCCACGTCATCTGATCCTCCATTGAATTCAGCATATAAAGTTAACATGGCATTAGCCTGCCTTTAGCATTATAATTTAAATTATGATACCCTACCAGTTAGACCATTTTCTCCAGTTATTTCCTGTTGAAATGTTTCAAACACTTAGCAAGGTCAGGTCATAGGGCTGCAGGATTTCTCAGTCATGGGCCAACATAAGCAGTATCAGTTGAACATGTAACACCTGAGCCTTTGACATGCTGATCTTGGAAACTCCTGAAGCAAACCTGCAAGGAGATAAGATTGAGAACATGAGCTTATCTCAAAGTTCCATACAGAGCATCTCAGAAGCATTGCCTCTGTATTTTGAGTCTTGGAGGTATTTCTGTTGTTTTTACCTAGTAAAGCTGCTTCGTGTAGGTGTTTTTGGTTTTTGTGTTACTGAAACAGGCTTTTTTTTTCCTTTTTGTCTGGTGACTTTGCTTTCCAGCAGTGTCTATGTCTCTTCCCACTAAAGTTCTGAATACACACCGAAAGTCTCTGAATCTTGTTGATAATCCTCATTTCTTTGAGGCCAAGGTAAGGTGTGGGAATTTTTACGCTGTTTGTGGTTTTAGAACGCAATGCTGTGACCTTTCCTCGTGTTTTCCTTCCAAACCCTATGCCAGTTCTCATTTTCCTTCATAGACAAGCTATTGTGTCCAAGGCACTCCCTTGTCTTGGAATTTTTTTTTTTTTTTGCTGGATTAAGGTTTTGTCAGTCAAATAGACATTATCAAGTGAAAAGTTTTTAATTGCATGTACGAAACAAAAAATAATATAACAGTTGCTTATTTTTAATAGCCAAAGGTTAAGTCATCATCTTTAGTTCTAGCTCAGCACAAGGGAAAGGACAGGGTGCTCACAGCCTTTAGGGATGTTCTCTAAGAAATGCTACTTATAGTAACATCTGGGCAGGGGGGAATGTGTGAATGTCCTTAAGGCACCAGCCTTAATCCACCTCAAGGCATGAAGATGGGGTTGTGCTGGGCACTTATTTTGTCTTGGTAAATGCCACCAGCTGCTTAGAATGGTTAGATTGTATCCAGCCTCCTCAAGGATTCTGCACTGCACAAAGCTCTGTTTGTGGAAATGGTATTTTAGGATCATAGAAATTGCTTAGCAGCTTGTTAAACAAAACTTCTTTTAATCCAAAAACTCAGCATGGGATTGCATCATCTGGTTAGTTAACGTTAGTTTCATAAGCTTGGAAAATGTATGATGCCAATATCTGCATTCATAAAGAACCACTTATATAGAGATTAGAGACGGAACTCTAAAAGCTCTAAATTATTTCAACTAAAAAACAAATAGTATTTCTGCTTTTCTCTTTTCCTACTTTACAGGAAAAACATGCAAATAATTCAGTTTTTGTTTTGTCAAAAAGAGAAAAAAAAGAAATAAGGTTCCATTCTAGGTGTTGAGTTTATTGGGATTAGACTCCTTTTTGTGTCTGTGTGGCAAGAACTATGTGATGTGTCTGTATTTGAAGGGCAGAGCTTTGTTGCAAGTCTGTTGGGATTTTTTTAATGGGAAATTAGAGTATGAACTTAGAGGAATCTACAGATCTGCTACTTTTTTCAAGGTCATGACTTTCAATTTTTCATCCATCTTTGTTATCAGGACCGTGAAAATGTTTTGCACTTGCCTAAAGATGCTCATGGTGATTTGGATTGCAGGAAGCTTGTTGATCAGCTGAAGGAATGTCCAACACTCCATGATCAAGCAGATATCTTATATATCTTGCATATACTAAAGTAAGTTGTCTGAGTATGAACTTCAGCCTTCTTAGGTTTGGTCACAACTATCTGATTATTCTTGTGCAAAAGGTTTTCACTGCTCAGATTGTGTTTTGAGGGGAGAATTAAAATATTTTGTGCTTTAACAAGCATATTTTCAGTTAGTTTGATTACAGAAATTATTTGGATATAAAAGAATACTTGTGCAAATTTTAGAGTTGATTGGTGCACAGTTGCAAATACATAAAGTCTCCAGGGCTCATAAATGAAATGCACAAATCCTTTCCATGAGAGAGAACACACCCTGCTATATTTGTGGCACTCCATTTAAAGTTTACAAAGATTTGGTGTGATTTTTATATGCAAGAGTGGAAGCAGAGGGAAACTTCATCTTGTCATTTTCTAACTAAAAGCAAAACGCAATTTTAGTGAGGGTTCACTATTTTTCCTCTAATCCCTCTGCATGTTTAAGTGCACAACTGGCTAAAACTTGGTATTTTTCAAAACATTCTTGGAAACAGTCTAGACCAATCTGCTGGGGTTAGTGAACACCTGCTATTTAAATTGGTTTGATGGGAACAAAATGCAAATACAAACCAACAGAATGGTCTTCTGGAGTGCATTTATTGGATTTTTTCCTGTGCAGGAGAATGCTGCTGGAACCTGTCAGGCCGTTAGCTTTTGGTGCAAAGACAAGCCTGTGTTAATCATAGATGGTCTTTCCTACTGCTACAAAGATTGTATTTTTATTTTTTTCTCCTGTGAAGACCTCTTCTTTGATCTTCATGATTTCCCAAGCAAAATGTTTAGTAGCCTCTCTTACAGAGTAAAGGAAATCCTTAAAAAAAATGTTTTGTTTTTTAACTGTATCTAACTGTTCATATTCTAGACTTGTTTCACAAGGGAGTCTCTGTTGGGCAGGCAGGTGGACTTCTGATGGACTCTGTCAGCAGGAGTTGAAAAGTCATTCTGTGACACTTCGAAACATTACCAGAGAGATGCCATAATGCAGTGAATTTCAAAGACAGGAAAGGAGCAGGAATCTCCTTTGCTCTTTCAGTAATGGCATAAGCAGCATGGAAGTTTAGTTACTAGCTAAGAAAGAGGCAAGGCAGAAAACTTCCCCTGAAGCATCTGCAAAATGGGTGTAGTCTTCAGCAGTACTGAAGATGTTGCTGCATTCTGCTCTGAAAAAGCACTACACTGAGTGTTCCTCCAGCAAACTGTGAATGCTCAATTTCAAGTCTAGTGGGAAATCCTTCAGGTGCTTCCTTCCAAATCACTGGCTCACAGTGCTCAAATTAGTGTGAAAGTTCTTGGTATCAAGAGGGTTTTGTCCACATATAATCAATCTCTGGTGAAAGCACAGATGTCCCATGTGGTATTTAATTCTGTCACCAATGTGAGCAGCGCAGTCAAAATCCAACTGTGTGGTAAGGTTAAGCATCTTACCTGATGACAATTACCTCCTGTTTCTTTTGTGGCAGAGGTGCTGACTGGGACACAGAGCTGGATGGACAGTATGGTGTCACTGTCCACTGCCTCCTCAATGAGCTCTACAGAAAGGCAGGCCTCAATCAAGAATGGGGCTTAATCCGTTACATTTCTGGGATACTCAAAAAGAGAGTTGAAGTCCTAGCTGAGGTATGAAATATAAATAATCCTGGTTCAGCTTCCTGCCTGGAAACAGAAATAAAATAACCATTTTGCTGTTGGAGTTTGTGCTTGCCCTTCTTCTTTTCAAAAGTTTTACTTTATAACATACATAGTGCAGCATTTTAAAGTAAACATTGGTTGTTTTTCTGATCTAAAGTCTACTATATCTTTATCTTTCGTCTGTACTGAGAACTGTGCTAATGTTGGCATGGACTAAGAATGTCACATTATAAATAGTTGTGAAGGCTTCATTTCATCTCTATTAATCAGGGAAGGTTAATTGTGTACTTTGAAAGCTGCAGTGGTCACTGGTAATTCTTTATTGCTGTTGTGATGACGTGAACACTTTTGGAGCACCACTATGTCAAGGTGCTAGTGATGACACAAAAATGTGTTCTGCCCATTTCCATCCCATTGGGTGGACAGTCTGCCCTGTGAATGGATGTCTGGAACCACTAAAGTATCTGGGACTATTAAGTGGTAACAAGAAAAAACCCCTGTAAGAGAACAGATTTGATTTTGAACATTACAAAAATATTTCCTCTCAAGTACTCTAAAAGTATTTGTTTAATTTTCTGGTTAACCCTGCATATTTCTGAGGAGCTCTTTCTATAATTCCTATCCATTTTTAAGGCTCTGACTGTCACACCCAGGATTCCCTATTTTAGTGACAGTCCTATCTGTGGGGAGCACTTTGTAATAATCACTGTTCATGGTGCTTCATTAAGCACATTTTTCCATTCTCAAGACACAATGGATGAGCAGTACAGACACACAGAAAGTCATGTATGTGAACTTGAGCAGGTATTGACAAAGAACTGGTGAGGAGGAGAGTAGATATGATCTGGTTTTTTTTCACATTAAGGGAGGGAAAATAGACTCTTCAAAATCAGAGGAACATTGCTTTGTGAGGTTTTTGATTCAGGATACTAAAACAGGTAAACTGAACACCCACTTTTAGAGGAGATTGATATAAAAGAGTAAACATTGTGGTACTGGCAAAAGTACCTATTTCAAAACATATCAGAAAGGCTAATTCAGGAATGTGGTGCACTATGCTGGGTGTTTGTTTTAACAGATACATTAGCACACAGGATTTTTTTTTTTGCTAATGCTGCCAAACTTTTAATTGATTAAAAATATTTTTGTCTTAAATAAAGAACAAAAGTTTATCGTGTGATAAAGGATGAAAGCATTTATTGATTTGCCAGCCCCACTGGAGTTCCTAATCATTATACTGCTGATTTCACTGAGTGGGGAAACAGACTTTCAGCCTGGGCAGACTCTCATAGCCCTGTTGACCTCAGGAGATCTTTGGAAACTAGTTAACAGCATTCTGCTGGATCTGCAGGTCTGGTAATTAATAGAAATGCCCTTAAAACTTGCTAAAGAAATGGAATTAATTTAATTTTGGGAGTTAAAAGCTGTATCACTTCTGCATGAGTCACAGAAAGGTCTCTTGCTTTTTATCCCCTTATGACAGGCATGCACAGACCTTCTGTCGCACCACAAGCAACTTACAGTGGGCCTGCCACCAGAACCCCGTGAGAAAATCATTACCACGTAAGTTGGAGCTCTGCCTCAGGTACAGAAGCAGCCTGCCCTTCATCTTCCTGCTGGTACCATTCTACTATTATCTTCTTTTAAAACTTACGCCTCGCCCTCAAAAGGATTTGAAGCTACCCAGGCAGAATTGTAGGCACCTTTTTTTGGGTGACTTGATTCTAGTGCTTCTTCAAGAGTTTAATAGCTGGTTGTGCCGAGTCACTGCTCTCTGTGGTTTGTCTTCTTGCAGCCCACTGCCACCTGAGGAGCTCACAGACCTTATTTATGAAGCCAGTGGCCAAGACATCAGTATTGCAGTCCTGACACAGGTATGCAGTGTGTGTGAAAAGGCTTCTTTGGCTGTGCCCAGTGCAGCGCCAGTGTTTGCTCCAAGACTGGGAGAGCCAAGAAGGCCCACTTTGAATGGATGCCCTTACGGATTTGTCCTTACAGGAAATAATTATGTACTTGGCGATGTACGTCCGGTCACAGCCCAGTCTTTTTGTGGAGATGCTCAGGCTCCGCATTGGTCTGATAATCCAGGTG
The DNA here is from genome assembly GCA_013400975.1 of Atrichornis clamosus. Taxonomy (NCBI): domain Eukaryota; kingdom Metazoa; phylum Chordata; class Aves; order Passeriformes; family Menuridae; genus Atrichornis; species Atrichornis clamosus. Next base: position 31,498 of record WBMZ01002813.1, read on the forward strand.
ATGGCCACTGAGCTGGCACGAAGTCTGAAATGCTCAGGTAAGAGGCAGTTTTATATAAGGGTACTTATGGTGTCATTTTTGCTTCACCCTTTGTGGTTGATCTTTTCATTTATACGTGTTAAATTCTGTTACTAACCTCTTTGTTCATATGTGCGGTTACAAACTTTGAAAGTCACCTTTTTTTTGGACTTAGTGAAAGATTTCTCTCCCCCCAGTTACTGAAAGAATATGAAAGGATATTCTTTATGGAATAACTCTGACTCTCTAATTTAGATCTACATGTCGTCTGCTGTTGGGAGATGGCTGTAATGCCTTTCTAAGTGATCTTGCTCTACCAGGCAGCAACTGCTTTCTCATCCTGAGCTTCAGTGAAATTTTGCACAAACTGTGACATAATATTCATTAATGCAAGTAGTGTTATTTCCATGCAGTTTTTTAGTCCTGAGATGTATTTTCTTTGAAACATGGCCTATTAATTTTTTTAAAGGAAGGGCTAGCCAGAAAGTTAAATGTGATTGGCCTTCATTCATCAGCAGTTTCCTTAGTTGGCTTTTTAGCTTGTTGTCTTTCCAGTGATGTTTGTTTTTTTATTTTGTTTTGTTTTCTTTTGTTATAACTAGGTGAAGAAGCTTCAGAGAGTTTGATGAATCTAAGCCCTTTTGATATGAAAAGTCTCCTACATCATATTCTCAGTGGGAAAGAGTTTGGAGTGGAAAGAAGCTGTAAGTTGTTCACTTGTATATCTTAAGTTGTACTTGTATATGTTAAGTTAGATTGTCTTATAAGAAGGGATCTATTTCTCCCTGCATGTAAAATAGAGGTACAGGTAAGGTGTTCATCATGGGTGACCAGTACATATGTATGTCTGCTGTGGAATATACAAAACACATATGATGGAAGCTATCCTGCACTGAAATAAGATTGTATCAAGTTTTTAGTAATATGAAGGCAAACTTTTAAAGTGAAGAAATTTTACGTGACCAGAACAAAAGCCATTAAAAGGTCATATCTAACCTACCTTCAAGAAGCACATCTGTGATGCCCACATATTCCTGACTGGCACATCAGCTGTCTCCTGGGGTTCATTTGCAGACCCTCAGAGACTTGTTGGAATTCTGACTAAAGCTATAATTGCTCAGTGTCTTGGAAAATCAGTGTCCAATATCCAGGTATGGATGTAGGTCCCTTACGTAATGCCTCAGGTTTGAACTCTTGACGTGATTTGAAAGGATGCTGTCACCAAGAGCATTGCACACTTCTGAAAGGTTATGTGTTTAACTTCCAGATACAATTTCACCTGTTTTTCTACCCCTAGAATGTTAAAAATGTCCATTTGCTTCTTTTAGTGCGACCTGTAGATTCTTCTTCATCTAGCCCAGCAATTTCTATTCATGAGATGGGGCATTCTGGAGCAACCAAAACAGAAAGAAGTGGTATTACTAAACTGAAGAGTGAGATGAAGCAGGTGAGGGTTTTCTGTCAATGCTCATCAGACAGTGCAGCTGTTCTGGAAGTGTGTTATTTTAGGTTTTATTCTTGCTAAATGACAGAAGTTTCCAAAGTTGCTTTGATTTTAAAGTTGATCAGTAAATAGAAAGAAGTTAGGGAATATTTCCTCCAAAAATGTGCTGCTTCTTTTGTTCTTGTTTCACATGCTGAATATAGAAGAATAAACTCTAATGCATTCATGGCATCCACTGTAAAAACAGATCTTTTATCTTGTTTAGCTAAGGAAGAGTTATAAGGAGGCTTATAAGAAAGATGAAGAGATGCTTTTTACCAAGGCCTGTAGTGACAGGACAAGGGGCAATGATTTTAAACTGAAAGAGAGTAAGTTTAGATTAGATATAAGGAATACATTTTTTACAATGAAGGTGGAGAGGAGGTGGAACAGGCTGCCCAGTGAAATTGTGGATGCCCTGTTCCTGGAAATGTGTACGGTCAGATTGGATGGGGCTTTGAGCAGCCTCATCTACGCAAGTATTTGATGTTTTTCTTTGATTGTATGAAACAGATTGAATAAGCTTCAAAAAGGAGTAGCATTTTTACACGGTCTTAACACAGAGCATTTGCTGGTGTCAGTAAAGATCAGTTAGTGATTGCTCACGGCACATGATGGGGCAGGGAAGCAGAGACCCCTGTGGAACACGTGGTGTGTGTCTCACAAGACCTGGCTGCTGTGTTTGAGCCGTGCCGCTGCCGGAGAATCACCGTGCCCGAGGCTCGGGGCTGGCTGGGACGGTGCTGCCGCCTGCGCTGCGCCGGCCCTGGGGTGGCCTTGGGGACTCTGAGCAGGGCTCGCTGTCATACCGGGGGTGTCTGGTTCCGGGGCGAGGCGCTAGGTGGCAGCATTATTTTATTTGAAATACGGAGGTGGGCCTGAGCTGAAATACTTGGAGCTCTCTTGACTGAGAGAAACGTAGTTCCTTCTTTGCTTTCACATTTCATGGAAACTTGGTATTTTGCACAGAGGCGGAGTTGGCTGGGTTTATTTTTGTTCCTCCCCACTGTGCCTTTCATGTTGCTTCCTGCCACATCTCACTGCATTCTCTGAATAATTGACTAGATGCTAATGTAATGTCATTTTGGCAGGGGGTTGGGTGGGGTGGTGCAAGATACACTTTGTTGTTACAAGTATTTCAAGTACTTGTACTCTAACATCTCTGCACCTATTGAACAACTGCAGCTCCCTCCTTTGCAGCTGTTCTTTCTTGATTCTGAACATCAAGCCTTTGCCTGAGCCATTTACACTGAATGTGGAGGCATGTCTTAGGGTGGGCAGTTAGAGAGAAGTGCCTTAAGTCTAAGGTGCTGCATCCACATTTCAGCAAAAATTTTGCCTTGCAGCTGTTTGTTTCATGCTGCCCATCAGTTGGCAGCCTGCAGTCTCTGCAGCAAGATGACCTTCTTATGCAAAGAGATGCTGGTGACATTGCAACAAATGGGGAAGGGAAGTGGGGAGCTTGGTTTACACTCCAACCCTCTGTCACAGAGAAGCTTTTCCTTGCATCTTAAACTGTGGCAGTTTGTGCTGGTCTTACTGGGAGCTCATTGAGTGTGGGCAGCTTGTGGCTGCCAAACAGGCTCCTGGCATGGCAGGCTCTGCCTCATGGTGACCCTGGGAATCAGCAGCAGCTGCCCTGAGGTCAGCTGAAGTGCAGCACTGCAAGAGGCCAGGGGTTGTTGCAGTTTTTCACTGAGTACTGAGCTTATTCCATATTTCTTATCTTCATGCAGATGGGTTACCTGACCTGGTATGTGTTCTGTTCTGTCATGGCTGTCTGTCTGACGTGTTGGTCTCTGGTTTTGTTTTGTAGTTCTTTCATGAGGGGCACTCCATGTCCAGCAGCGTGTTTGTTTCCACGGTAAAATACTGTCTGTAGCTCTGCTCTTCACCCTGTGTGTGTTTGTGTGCAAGGGTCTTGGCTCTAGACACCTCCTCTGTCTTCTCCTGCCTAAAACCTTGTTGTCAAACCCTACCTGTTCGTCTTGCTCATCTTCATTGGGAATCAATTCTCATCAGTAATCTTTTAATAGAAGTTGAGTCTTGCATTTAGATCCACTTAGTTCTTCTGAAGCTTAAGCAGTTATAGCAGATTTAATACTATAGCAGGCTTAACTACTTGATAGTGGATTATATTACAGGTGTCTTCAGTATTTAAAAGTAATGTTGTGTTGATAAATGCTGGCAGCCTCTGGAAGTGAGGAACCCAGAACAGCCTCAACTTGCTGAGACAGGGGTTGCATGGGTATCTCCTCAGTCATCTTCTTTCAAGGCAGAGAACTGTAGCTGTCCTTAAGCTCTCACTGTTAAGAAGGAAGATAATTGCTTAAATATTTTATCAACAGAGACCTCAACAATTCAAAGTAAGTCTGAAGCTCCAGATGTGTCACGGAGAGATGGAAAGTTTCCAGCTACACATGCCTTTGAACTGGTGGTTGTGGTTCATGGTTCTCTGCATCTTCAGACTTACTGTCAATGGCACACCTCCCAAATGCCCTAAAAACACAGCTACAGAGCAGGAAGTTCTGGCTGGCATGGTCAGTGTGCAGTGGAAGGGAAGAGCAAGCATTAGAACATCGAAGGAGCACCACCTGTGCCTCATGGACACCAGCAGCAGAGGAAATGGACTCTTTGCTGGGTTTCTTTTTTTGCAGAGCTTGGCTGTGTAGAAACCATGAGCCTGCACTTTCCAAACATGCAGTTTTCAATCTTATTTTCTTCCTTCCCCAGTACGTTGCTCAGGTGGTTTCTTACTTGGAGATGAGGGGATTTGAGACGTGGCTATCAGTGAAGTCCTTTCTGGGCTGAAAGTAACAGGTGTGCAAAAAGGAATGAGGAAACAGAAGAGCACAGTGTCTGGGAGTGCAAGGAATGGGCAGACTGTGTCTGTGGAAATCAGAACAACAATTTGGTGGTATTGCCACAACTTTGAAGATGATGCCTAATTTAGTGTTCAAGTCAGGTAGGGTGAAATTAATAGCACAATAAGGGTAATAAAGGAAATAAGACTAATGCTTGCAGAGAGGTAGGCATGATGATATTATGGCCACATGAAGTCAATTTTTAATCTACTTTAATGGAGTTTTTGCATGGAGGACCTCTCTTGCTGGACTATGGACCCTTTGATTCTTTTAAAACACCAAGCCCCATGTCCAAGTGAATCAGACCTACTTGCAGATCCCCCCATCTTGCACACCAGTGACACTGCCCTGGAAGCAGCTTGTGCTTGTTAAAATAGTTAGGTCTTATATTAAACCAAGCAGTGAAGTTTCCTGGGTTGTGCCATGTTGAACTGCTTGCCTCTTTTGTTGAGAAATGATTGAAGTACTTGAGAAGTCAAGCTTGTTGTGAAGGGGAGAGATGAGGATCAGGGATCAATCCCACCCCATCATCCTGCATGACATCAAGGCCTGTATTTTTATCCTGATTCAGAGGTAGCATTATAACAGAAGTGTATTGTCCAGGAGTGGCACTTGGGCTGGTAGAAAGCAAGTAACCAAGGCTTTAATGTCCTTTCAGAGGAGCAGTACTCCATCGTCTCCCACTAGTACTTCCCCGACTGGCTCCAGTGGAGACATGAGCTGGGGGGACCGGAAGGGGCAGTGGCTGCGCAGAAGGAGGCTTGATGGTGCTATTAACAGAGTTCCTGTTGGCTTTTATGAGAAAGTGTGGAAGATCCTTCAGAAGGTAAGCTGACTGCTGCGGAGGGCAGAAGGAAGCAGGCTCTGTGGTAACTGGGGGAGGTGGTGGTCCAGAGGTGGCATCTTGCCAGGAATAGAAGTTGGTCTTCAGCTGGAAGACTGGTGGCAACCAGAGTCACTGGTAGAAGTGTGTCTCTTGAACATGAAAGGACTCCATTAACTCAAGTTCACATGTTTCTTTGAAAGTGTGTTTTTCTCTGAAACCACCAACAGTTCTGGCTGAACGATTCTGTTCCACCACTGCTGTGCATCCCGTGGCCTAATGCACATTGTCAGTGCAGCTGAGGGGCACTGCAAAGCAATGCAATTCTGTGCTCCAGGTCAGAAAGGCTGTAAGGAATGAAGTAGGAAACTGCTATAACTCTTCCAGAATGTGTTGAGACTTCTTGCTGGCTCTTCTGAGCTGTATGCCATTCTTAACATATTTGGGTTTTTGTTTGTTTTTAAGTGAACAGTAAGTCTTTGCCAGCATCCTGGAGATCAGGGGTATGGAAATGTGTTGAAGCAACTCTGCAGGAAGGAGGAGAGGGGAATTATGAATTTTAACTTATTTCAAAGTGATAATGCACTTGTTTTTCCACTTTCCTGGATACAAGCCAACCTTCAGCACCTTGCAGCACTGAGCTGTTCATGCATACTTAGTTGGAAAAAGAGTGCATCACCAATTTAGGCTGGTTTGGGTTGTCCTTCTAAAATCACTTACATTGAGGCTGTCAGTGTTGTTGTCAGCCAAGACAAATCATGTATGACCTCTTGGCTATTTACTAATGGGATCTTTCAGTAGAGTGAGCATCACTTCCGACCTAAAGTAATAGCTAGGAAGAATTGTGTATTTTTTTCTGGTTATTAAAATGAATTGTGCTTATTTAACTTCTCTTCAGCATTTCATTCTTAAAATCTCTTTGGACTATTTATAAAATCTGCCTCCTCTTCTTGGTGTGTTTCTATACCTTAGGTGCCCAGATGTGTCACTCCTTAACCTGCCTTTTCACCATTTAGGTTTTGTCACTCTTGTATACCACTTGGTATTTCTCTCCTCCACTGGTTGATATCTTGAAGTCTGGTGCCCTGGATCTGAAACACACGCCTAAATGCTGTTCTAGCAAAAATGAAGAAGAAAGATTCTTGCTTTTGTGGTCTGTTGTCTTGCTTTTGCATTATCTTTTATTTCCAGATTCTTTCCAGCAGAATGTTCTCATCGATTTGTTTCCCTCCTTCATGTGCCTTTGCTGTAGTGGCTCTCAAAGTACTTTGCTTCGGTAGCTGGGCTGGAACACAGCGTGCTCATGTCAGGCTATTTCTAACGTTTGCCAGTTACATAATAACTTGTTCAGCAAAGATGAAATAATGTTTTTGAACAGGTTTTTTTTTGTCCCGTTTGGGGGTTTTTGCTGTGCTTTTTTTTTCTGAAAGTTGTTACGTATCGGCTTAGAACAGAGAACTGTCAGATTTATTTGCAAGAACTGTAATTTCTGTTCACTGTTGAAATGTTTCAGTGCCATGGTCTGTCCATTGATGGGTATGTCCTTCCTTCTTCGACCACCAGAGAGGTACAGTAAAATGCCAGTGATTTTCTAGCCCCATGTCTGAGTGTTTGGTTTGACAGTGTAAAATGCAGCAGGGCTGCTGTTGCAGATCCTTGGTTTTATGTTTAGAACATCTGGGCCTTCCGCCAGCCCCTTCCAGCCCCCCTTGGTCTGTGCAGGTGAGTTCCTGCCGTGCAGGCCTGGCAGAAGGTTTGTGACAGGTTTTCCTTTGCTGAGTCTGCCTTCTGCACAGCTTCACTGTCCCCGTGTACCCACAGAGAGGCTGCAGAGAGGGTGGCTGATGGCAGCCCTTTGTGGGGGAGGTGAGGAGATAGCCCAGACTTGTTGGAATATAGCAGACACGTTGCTTGCCACTAATTGTTTTCTAATATGGTGCAACAGCAGCCAGTGTGTTTTGGTTTCACAGTCTCAAAAGTAAATACCAGTTAAGAATGATTGTTTCTAACCAAAGCTTTGACTCTTTAAATCCATAACCTTTTCTTGCATTTTTTCCGTAGTTGCATTCTGTCTTTAGGTGCTCTGGCAAGTTTTGAATTCACATCTATAAAAGAAACTCTTGTGAATAGTAATGCATCAGTGCAAGAGAGGTGCATGTGGATCTGAGGCTATTTTCCTGTCTGATTCCCTCAGATTTGTTCCTGACTTCCTTCTTTTCTGAGGGACTGTGGTGACAGCTGAAGAGAGGAGCTGGAATTTTCTGCCAAATTTAAATGTTGGGGTTTTGAGTTTTTTTGAGAAATGAGAGCCTTTTTGTCCCTATAGTGTAGATAAAGAGACTTACATTTTTAGCCTATCAGATCTAGACAATATCTAATTTTGTTGTTTAAAGCAGTCGAATGAAATAAGCACAAACCTCCTAAGGCAGCATAACATCCACAGAGCTACACCAGTGCAAGTTAAACTGCTCTACAAACAGAATAGTGATATCCCAGCATGGCAAAGCTAATGGGTTATTTTAAAATCACCCCTCTAAGCAGGGGGTTGTTTTTAAAACTCAACAGTAAGTTTGACTTTGCAACTAACCTGCAATGCCAGGAAGATATTTACAAGGCAGAGTGTGTGAGACCACAGCCCGAGAAGCAAAGAGTTAATTTGCCAGCTAAGCATCAGCAGCACTGTGAGATGTGTGTGTGATGAGTTAAGGGCTGGAGCAGGCTTCTGGAGGTTGTGTAACTGTTTGCAGAATCAGGGTCTAGCAACACAAAAACTTTCTGTAAGTGCTAAAGTGGCACAAACATTTTGTTCGCTTCAGTCTGCCCCCGTGTGCAGAGAGGAGCATATGTTTCAGTGCTTACAGGATGTGAGGAACTAGTCTTTTGGATTTGTCAGTTTTTCTTTCCGTTTCCACTCAAACTTGCCAGATGACCCCGTGTGAAATCAAGTTTGCTGTGCACGTGGAGTCGGTGCTGAACCACGTCCCCCAGCCTGAGTACAGGCAGCTCCTGGTGGAAGCTATTCTTGTCCTCACGTTCCTCTCCGACATCGAGGTGAACAGCATCGGGGGCATCATCCACGTGGACAGAATCGTGCACATGGCCAATGACCTGTTTCTGCAGGAGCTGGTCAGTTCAAAGGGTGGTGAGGGGAAGCCTCCTCCTTTGAAAGTTATCCCCTGCTCCTTTTTTAATGCATGTGATGAACTTTTGTCCTGGCTCTTTCTCCTATAGAGACAGACCAAATCACTTAAGTATCTTCTGGAAATATATTTGGAAAACTAATTTAAGAGTTGTGTGAGATTTAAAGGGAATAAAATTGTAGTGGCTAATAAGCTCTGAAGTACAAGCATAGATTGAAGTGAATTTTGCTTTATAAAGGCATTAGTATTACCAATATTTGAGCAATCCCACCCATTCCCCCAAAGGACAAAAATCTGTGAAGTTATATGTACTTCATTTACTTACACTGATCCAACTGAGTCATGTGGGCCCTATAATAATCCTGATTAAGGTTTTCATGAGGGGAAAGAGAATTGCTTTCAGTATTCAGCACAAATGGAAAATCAAAATGTGGTGGGTTTTTTCTAGTAAATAAGCATGCATGCCTAACTTACTCCACTTCTTTGCTTCTGTCTTTTCAGAAATCATTCGGAGCTACTGGTAGTATCTTGGAGAAAGACACAGCCACAGGAATTTGCCACTTTTTTTATGACAGTGCCCCAAGCGGAGCCTATGGCACCATGACGTACCTAACAAAAGCCATAATTATTTATTTACATGATTTTCTGCCCAGCACAGGCTGTGCAATGCAGTAAGTGATGTCTCATGAGGGAGGGAAGGCTCAGAAGCTCTTTCTCCCCAGTTCCCTGACGTGACCCTCTTGCTGCTGCCTGTGTGTGTGCCACACACTCCCTCGGCGTTTGCCACGGGTGGGGATGCTCTGTGCGTGCCCACCTGCCAGGGACAGGGAGGTGCAGCTTGGCCTGGTTTTAGGAGAGTGTGTAAGAAGTAACAAATAATGAGGCTTATTCTGCCCAAAGTGCATAAATGTAATTCATATTAAATTAGCAAGAATTATACAGTTCTGCCAAGGGGAAAACAGATTACTCTGTGGAGATCAAAAGGCATAATAAAACGAGGGAGCTGCATCTCGGGCATAGAGTCTCACAAATAAGGGAAGTGATGGAATTCATTAATTTTTCTCCTGCTGTGTGTAAATGTACATCATTGTGAATCACTAATGCACAGTGTGAAACATCCAGAGAAATGCAAATTAGAGGAGTAAGAATAACTTGAAATAACCTGGTGGTATTTCTAGTACACGTTTATCCTGATTGTCTTCTCATTTGCACCTAGGCAATGCAGGGCTAACGCCAGTAGGGACAAACATCCCACAATATCCACTAATTTGAGAGGATAGCCTCTGTCAGGAAGCTGCATCTGTCTTTAATCTGAACAAAATAGCTTCCTTCCCTGCATCCTCCAGGCTCTGGAGGCAAAATCTCAAGACTCCAGCTTCTCCAAGGTGACAGACAGTTTTATGCCTTTAATCCTTTCCTCTGAATGGAGCAAGATAAACCTTTTCCACTTGAGCAGCCTTTCCAAGTCTCCCGATCATTTCCCTTGCCTCAGAGTTAAGAATGGCATAATGGTGGCCCTTCCAGTGTAGTGTGTGTTTATGGAAGGCTTTGATGTTTCTCTGTTTTTTTCTTTTCCATTTTTCCTTTTTCTTCTTTTTAGTGTGAAGTCATGCTGGTCACATGTAGTTAGGGGTTGGGCTGCCTTGAAGTCTCCCTTCAGACAGTTCCCAGCTTAGTGCTGGCACCTTGAACCTGTCCACTGGAACCTCTGAGATGCTGCAGGGAGAACAGGTGTGTCCTGCAGGGAGGTGGCTCCATGGCCATTTAAGCTGAAAACAGAGGTAGGCAGCCTCTGGCAAGGAAAACCTTGCTTTACCCAGGCATTGGCTGCAGTTTCCCTTGTGCCAGTGCTGCTGGCTTTGCTGCTAGCCACATGTCAGCAGCTGGCTGACAGCTTAGGAAAGTGGCAGCAGCTTTAGTCTTTCTGTGGCCACAGACACTGCTGTGTCCCTCAGCAGCACTGCTGCCGTGTGAGCAGAAATGATCAGAGCAATTCTGTCTTGCCAAGTAGAGGGGAAAAGAGCAGATAAAAAGTAAATTTAATAAGTAAGTATTTTCTGAGCTAATAAGCCTGACAAGCATATTTCTGTGAGCCTCCCCTCCACTGTTTCAAGGCATAACTGTGCCATCTGTATAGGATTTGAAAATTTTTTTTTTCAGTAACAATAATATGTGCTGCTTTTGAGAGTGAGGTTTTTGTTTCCAGTTTTATACAGGTATCTGAAACACCTTGACAAGAGGAGAGAATTAACATCTGGAAGCTGGCCCAAGAGAGTGAAGGTGTGGGAGGGCTTAGGAGGTGATTTAATGTTTTTTTCAGAGACCAGAGGAGTTTGGCAGTCCAGAGGCCCAGGAGCCCTTGGACTGGGTGATCTCAGAGATGCCCTGTGTTAACCACCATGAGAACTGTGTGTCTGTGCAGGGGCACTATAAAGTGACAGTTCAGGTACAATTAGCACTTGGATGTGGAAGTCATTTTATCGGCATGATGCCTGTTTGGTAGGGGTTTGCCTTTGTTATGGTTTGGGTTGTGTTTTTTAACTTTTCATATGTATTGTGAGAGCTCAATTGGCTTGTTTCCCAGTAAATGGAAATAAAATCCTTTGTCTGATTTAAGCAGATGTGACAGTGCAGAGCATGTGCACACAAGAGCTGGTGTGGTGGTTTCTCATTCTACCAAGAATCATATGAAAAGTCAGTAATAGCAGTTTTTTGCTTTTCTTCTTGAATCCTCGATTGCGAGAGATACAAGATGATTTTTGCTCAGACTTCTAATTTATTTTTTTTTTACCTACTGTGTGATCTTGTTTTCAGAAATAAGAAGGCTGATGTAGTTGGTTTTAGATGCAGCTGCATTGAAGCCTAAAGCAATGAAACAAATGGCCTAACACACCTGGATACCCCCTAACACTTCTTCTTTTAATGGGAGTGTCATCGGTGTCCTTAGTACCAAATTCACACTATGACCTAGGTTATGGTATATTCATGATGATCATAATGAATTACCTCGTGGAATGCAGGCACTTGGAAAGTATTTATGTGATCATTTGAAGAGTTTAGGTAGGTGGTGGTGAAGGGTGGGACTGAAACCCAAAGTAGAAGGGAAACTTGTGTTACTTGCAAGTCAGGCACAGCTGCAACTTGCTGCTGTGTTACTGCTCAGAGAGAAGAACCATTGCAATTGGAGAGTTGCTGCAGTTCAAACCCAATTAAGCAAATAAGGTTTTACATACCCTGTTTTGCTGAGGCTCCCCTGTGTGTGTGTGAGGCTGCTGCAAGGCAGAGCTGGCACTGGCAGTGGCCAGGGTGTGTTCCCAGATAAAATACAGGACGACTCTGCAGTTTGTGCAGGGCTGAGCTAATTGGCAGAAGCTCAACTTGGCTGTGCAGCTTCCCTGGGGAGCCAGCAGAGGATGACACTGGCAGCTTCCAGTCCCTGGAAACTCATTTATGGAAAGAAGGCAAAGGTGAACAGAACATCCTGTGCCTCAGAAACAAGGGCATTACTGAATTGTAATAGACCCACCTGAGAGCTGCTCATCCCAGCCTGGCAGGCACTGCTGCCCTAACCAGTTTGCAGCTGGGGGGGTCAGCAGCACCTGTGCGGTGCCGGGGGCAGCCGGATGCGCCTGGAGACAGACACGGGGCTGGGTGGGGGCACTGGCAGAATAAGGATGATCTGTGTCCAGCCCAGAGCTCATACCACATGCTGGCCCCAACCCAGCTCCTCCAGGACGTTGCCCTCCCTGCTCATGGCTGTTGCCTTCTCCGTGCTGCTGTGTGAAGGACACGGGTTTGTCAAACCGGACACATCAAAAGCACCACTGCTCTCCCGCAGCTGCTGGTCCCACAGGTAACTGAAAATTTAGTGGATGGAGTACAGAGTTTGCCTGGCTTCTCTCCTGCTAATTGTAGTCTCCTTCCTTAGGAAAAGAGCCCTGCTTGTTCGTGGAAGGTGCAGGTGAACTGCATAGTCCTTGTCTGCCCTGCAAAGGGGCTGCCACTTTCTGTGGGTGGTGAAACACCTGGGCTGCCCTCTGCAGGCACGGGACACTGCAGGACTGTGTCACCCCCTGGCAGCAGCCAGGGCCTTGAGTGAAGCGGGTCCCTGGGTCAGTCCAGACCCAACCTTGGGCACCCTGGTGTGATGGGCGGGTAGCAGCAGAGTTGCCCAGAAAGCAGGAGAGAGTTGCCACGAGTGGTGGCATCTGTAGCTGTAGGGTGAGTGTTTGGACATTCATCTGCAGGCTGATTCAGTCCTTGCTAAAGGACCACTCATCTGTAATACTAAGTAGTCATTGCATAGAACTGGGATTAAAAAAAAGGGATTAGGAGTGGGGCTTATAGAAGAAGAGCTTCAGCTCAGTTTGGATTTAAAGTACAAGCAGCAAGGCTTTTTCCCACTCCCAGTTTCAGTCGCAAGTGGCATTTATTCCTGGCATTAGATGTTTCACAGTTACTCCCCCTGCCACCCCCTTCTGCCAGGGGTAAGGGGGCTCTTTGTGCTGCCAGCAGCAGCACTTTCCTGGCTTGAAGATTCAGCTCCTCTCATACCTCAGTACTGCATCCCCAAAAGCCTCTTGCTGCCTGCTGAGTGAAGCGCTGCGAATGCACCTTGGCATCCCTTCTCATGAAGTCATCCCTCAAGGCGAGTCCCCTTCATGCCAGCTTCAGGAACATGTCCTTAGTGGGGGACATCCACACTGGAGGCTGTCAGCCATCCTTCAGAGCTCCTGTGTCTCTTTGCACACCCTGGCTTTGTCCACTTTCCTGGGGCAGGTGGCAAAGGAGGACTCCAGAACTGCAGTGTCCAATCCCACCTTGTCACATCACACCCACAGCATCGAAACCAACAGTGAGAAGCAAGATCCCACCACACACAGTGGTGTTTGTCCATTTTAAGTGGAGCCTTTTTGACACTCCACTGGAATAAGGTGGGACTGATCATCATGGTGCATAGATCAGAGTAACTGCATGCTAAGAATATACATTACATATTACCAGTGCCATTAAAATTTTACTGTAAATTTTGTTTGCACTATTAAAGATTTTTCTTTCTCCCTCCCCCAACAGAAATAAGTGTGTGCATGTTTGTTCATTCATCTCTCAAGTTACAAAATACTTCTGGAAAAGTGTTCTGTAGAAAATAAGATTTAAGAGACACAATAATGCCTTAAGCTTGGGCTGCTGTTACATTCTGTGATGATAAACTGGAAAGGATCCTTTTTTTGTACTTTGAACACTCCTATTAAATAAAATTGAGCTGCTTTACTTTGCTCATCTTTAGCTATTAAAATTTAAGGAGGGACGCGGCCGCAACCTTTTCCTACCCAAAAAGCACTTTATGTACATTGGATTTACAAAGGTTGAATGAGGTAATACTGTTATCAAAAAGCTCCTGCCCTGGTGTTGCTTTCAGAGTAATGTGCAAGAGAATTAGGTCCAGATCACCTGACTTCTCCCCCTTGGGAGTTGAAAGGGTGGTACTGACAGGAATGGGAATATTGGCTTGCAGCCATGGGAAGGGGACAGGCAGGGGAGGGTACTTGGCTCTTCCATCTTGCTGCCTTCCAAAAACTCAATTTCACAATTTCTCAGTTTCCTTTTCTTGGTAAAGAATTTATGTTTAGCTCTATGTAAGAATATTTATGTTTGGTAGTATCAAAATATGTTTACTTTGGTGTTCTTACTCATCTCTCTTTTTAAGAAACCCAGTTCATCTTCAGGAAAAGTGTGTTTTACGATGATACCAAAATACAGGCAAAAAGACGCCCCACTCAGGCATTACTTGCAAAGCTAAAGCTTTATTTGTGATCTATCATACATTGCATTAACGTGCTACGGATTTAGCCTTCATTAAGGTGATGAGTTGTCACAGAATCACAGAAAGGGTCATGTTGGAAGAGACCACAGTGGATCATCTGGTCCAGCCTCCCTGCTCAACAGGGTTGTCCTATAACACGCTGCATAGGACTACGCCCAGGCAGTTCTTGAATATCTCAGTGAAGGAGACTCCACACCCTCTCTGGGCAGTCTGTGCCAGTGCTCAATCACTGCACAGTAAAGAAGTTCTTCCTCATGTTCGGGTGGAACCCCCTGTGCATCAGTTTCTGCCCATTGCCTCTTGTCCTATTGCTCAGCACCACTGAAGAGAGCCTGGCTCCATCTCAGAAACAGTTATGTTGCCTTTCAACCAAGATCCTCTAAGTTGTGTCTGTAAACTTCTGGAAGGATAGATAGTGACCTGGAGTGATTTAATTCCTCTGAATTAAATAATGCAAAGAGCAACATTAAATGCAGAACTACCTATTTTAACTAGATGGTTCTTCCCTGTTTTCCTCTCCTGCAATGGACAGCCCACAGCCAGCCTCTCTTGTGCCTGTTACATCACCAGGGAGGGTCTGATATGTTCCTTGTGGTCATCAATGCTCTCAGCTCTTGCTAAGGATGGCTGACAGAAACATTCCAAGTCTCTCTTCCTACACAGCTGTAGGTGTGACCTTGGCAGTGTTCACAGATTAGATTGATGGGGGAGATGCCACCAAGAGCGAGGGTAAATTGCAAGGTACTGGCAGTGTGTGGCAGTGCCGCAGTAATACTGTAGGTGTGGGTGTTCATCTCTTGTGTCCCTTTTTTGGCAGGTACATACCATCCAGGAGGGGCTAAACAAAGGCTTACACCGTGACCGTATCGAGCAGCCCTTTCATGACTAATGACAGGAAGGGGAGCTTCCAAGACAGCCCACAAGAAGTTCTGCCTTTTCACGAGTTTGCCTTTTTCTCGAGTCTGTGAACAACATGAAAGGCCTCTAAAAATTCATTGAAGTCAATGTGGCCATCTTTGTTGTAGTCTATGCTGAGGACTAACTTGTCAATGGAGTCATCCTGTACATCGATGCCCAGGTGAGAGGTGAAGAGTCTCCATGTCTGGCTGAACTCCTCAAGAGAAATCAGACCTAAAGGAGACAGACAGTAGGTTGCTTTTGCAGTGTTGTTTCCCCTTTCTGCACATACACTCACATGCACACTCCTTCACTGCAAGAGTTACCTGCCTACCATGGCTTTGGTGTGTTTTGTGCTTTCGTGACTGAAGCACATTTTTACTTTAGGTACTGGTTTAATGCTTGTGACAGTGGAATTGAGAAAGCAGTAAAGAGTGAGACTAAGAGTGGAAGGGAGGACTGAGAGTGGAAGGGAGAAAAGCCCCCTAAAGAATGAAGCCAATACTGGAGCTGGGGTATGTGAGAATATTTTCCCAAGTTAGGCTCTGTGCACTGTCCCTTATATGGTTGCAGCCTGACTGCTTAAATTAGTCTTCACTAAACTGGAAAAATGACATCACCTCTGGTTCCTCTATATTTAGAAGGCTTAAGGAGGAAACACAGTAGGGAAAAGATAACTGGTATGGACTCCCTAGAGCTGACACAGTGATGTTACCTAGACTTACCTGAGTGATCTTTGTCAATGATGTTAAAGATGATCTCCAGATCCTTTCTGTATCTGCAGAGTGTTTCCACCAAAGCTGGCTGAGCCTGGTTTTGAAATCACATACAGGAAGCCATTCAGACGTTGGTGTGAGTTAGTTAAACCAACAGAATACCTACTATCCAGTTTCCATTTTCCCAGTTTAACTTGTCAAATTAAAAAAAAAAAATCCTTATGCTTGAGTTCTCTGAAACAACACTTTTGTGTCTTGCCCTGAGAAATAATCAGATAAAACCCGTCACTTTCAGATGGCAGGGCAAGGGAGAAGGGAGCCCTTCACACCTCCTACCTTCAGTGATGATTTGTGGAAATACAGGTAATGTAGGTCAGATGGTGTAGACCATGCCCTCATACAAAACATTCACTGTACATATGTGAATGGATCCTGCTGTTTAGAAAGTGATGGCGATACCCAAGTACCAAAGCACTGTGCAGCCACTCAGTAACAACTGGGCTCTGTGGAAGAGACCTCAGCTAGCATTATAAACATCTGAAAGTCCATCTGAAAATGTGATTTCCTCCCACAAGAGCCTGAACAAGCTCTGGAGCATGTTTGAAAAGCTCATTTCAAAGAGTAAGGGCTAAGTGCTCTGGGCAGGATTTGTCACATCTCCTCAGCTACGTTATCTAAACGCCCTCGGGAGTCAACGGAAAGTAAGAAGCAGTTCTAGCATGTGATTCATCCAACCTATTTTAAGCATCTACCTTAGCAGGGAATGATGATTCGTACCCTAGCAGTGCTCATTTTCCTTCAGGACTATAAAAGGAAGCTCAGCAACTAGTTCAGATGTAGATGTCTACCTGATTGGCCAAACCACTGTCTTGTGCTTCAAGTTGCACCAAAAGCTGTTCCTCCAAGATTTGCCAGGAGGTGTTTACCTCTTTTATAGGTTGACCCATTTTCAAATCGTAAAAACATGACATGAAGTCAACTTCTCCATCTGGGTTCATCTGTGCTAACTGAGACCGCAGCATCCTCCAGGGCAGTTCCAGCTGTAGGACAGACTCCATCGCTGCAGCCCAGTCGTTGACAGAAATCCTGCCTGCCAGGAGGGGCCAGGTCATGGTTACAAGTGGTACATGACACAGCACACATCAGTCATCAGCACAAACAGCTGCAAAATACGAGTGTCTTCTCTGAACCCTGGCATAAGAGCCCTCATACCAAATGAGCAGTGGAGTTGGACTAGACATTTCCACAGGTGCCTTCCAACCACAAGTTTGTGCAGTGATTATGACGTTCAACCTGTTTTAACACCTTTTGAGAAAGGCAGATTATGCCACAAAGAGTAGAGCAGATTTCAGCTGAGCTGCAATTAGTGGCATATGTGGAAAAACCCAACCAGACAGAAATGTGTCAAACAGCTGTTCAGTGGCCAAAGAAACAATCATGCTATTGAGTACCCTTGCAGGGGCACAGTCAAGTGAGAAGCCATCACAAGGAAAGGTTGTATTTGTGGTAGAAATCAACTTCTTGTTCCTACATGAAAGGTTGATCTAATAACTTTGTACTGACTTTTCTTCAGCTGAGGGATGAGTGTGTGTGTGCTAGAAGCATAGGCAGTCAACTTTCCTCAGACACCTCCCAGACTCATAAGGACACCAGTTCCCCCTCACCTGAGCCCCCAGTTCCCTGTCTGACACCTTCTGAAGACACTCTTATCTGAAGGTGGTAACCTTTGAGCTTCTGGAACTGCATTTACCTGCCCAAACTCTCTACCCAACAGCAAACACCATTTCTTTATTTGCCTACATCTTTCAGTTTTCTTCTTCCTACTTAAAACTTCATCCCCTCAAGGGAATGAACACCTATCCTCCTCTGTGGTCAGGCAGAACAAGGTCAACCAGCCTCTGCTGCCCTCAGCCTTACACTGGCAGGCAGGCAGGACTCCTCTCCATGGGGCTTGTTCCCTCTGCCCCACACACACATGGAAGCTGTCTGGCAGCTGGACAGAGAGGGAATAGTACCTGTGCCATTGACGTCGTATTGTGCAAAAGCACTGGTGAGTTCAGACCTGTGAGCATAAATCTTCTCTCGTAAGGACTTTAAGGCAGATGATTCAATTGTACCTACCCTAGGAGGAAAAAAATAATCAGATTATTAAAGTATTAAAATCCTCTAGCATTTTATGCCTTCAATACTCATTATCAAATTCTTATATCCTTTAACATTTAGGGTCTAGTACGTTTAAGTAATATGCTCCAAAACATACTAGAACACTGGAGGAGGGGGAAGACAACACTCAGGGGGGAAAAAAAAAGAAACCAAACAAACCCAACAACTCTCCATAAGAATAATCTGAGTTTATGAGACAACTGATTTTATGCAGGTAATTTTAAGATGCTTTACTCTAGTAATCTGGCCACAGTACCAGGCATGGCAAAGCTGTCATGATAAACTTTTTGGACTCAATTCATAGCAGGATTTGTCCAGATTAACACTGCAGCCTTAAAGAGACAGGTGCAGGCCGTTTATGAGTCCCTGACAATTGTCTGCTCTAATTGCCTACCTCATTTAATTACCTTTGGCAGTTTCTCAAGAAACCAAGTTAGAGCATCTAGAACGTGTTTTGTCTACTGTATTAATTTTTAAATTGTGAAATAGAAAACGAAGAAAAATCAAGGAGAATAGGTGTCTATTCAATTATTCAATCATTCAATCAAGCTCTATGTTTGTGGCAGGGACTCCCATGTGAGGCGAGTACACACTCACTGCATGCAGCCCTCAGCGTTACCTCTCGCGAAGATTCTGCCTGCGCGTGTGCTTGCTGACTTGGTACTGCACAAACCGGGGGGTCAGTTCAGGATTCAGTTTGATGTAAGCTCCCCGGTTACTCCCCTCTTCGTAGTAGTTAGAGGCGGAAAATATAGTGATAACCTGATCACAGGAAACAAACAAACTGGATTGGCTAGAACAGCTCTTCTTGACACTGATTTCTGAAAGTGATCTTAGGAAAAAACGCAGGTGACAAAAGTATGTGTCCACATATAAAACTATGTCATTCACCGAATTGCTCTTGCCTTTTGAGTCAGAGCTCTGGGCCTGTCTTTTTGACCTGTCACTGGAAGACCTCAGAGGGCAGTGAGATATAAAATGCTGTTTAACAGAAACTTCTTTCTAAGAGAGACCCGGTTTTCAGGATTTTTGTTGGCCTCCCAATACAGCATGTTAGAAAGCAGGGCCAGAAGAGAAGTTACTAAGTTAAAAGGCTTCCAGAGCCTTAGAGCATCTCTTGAACTGTATTTAAACAAAACTCTTCTCAGGGATTTTGTTGATGTCCATTTGTTTTCATGTGAGCAATAAGCTGGTCCCCACTTCATAAAGCTGTAAAGAATTTTGTTAGCCAGAGCCCTGTAATTTGTTGTAACATCTATCTAGCACAAAGTTCCCCCAAACCCAGTTTAATGAAGTCACTCTCTTTTTTTTTAAATAAATTTTGCTGACAAACCTACTGTGGATGTTCCTGTGAAATTCACAGAACTCTACATGGAAACATCTTACCTTCCCATCATGACTGATCTCATAACCTTCTGGCTTAAATTCATGAGACCTGATGAGCATCTTCAGATTATACCTCTCAAACAGCTTGGCAGTGACATCAGGACCAAAGTAACAGCCTCCTCCTCGACTCTTGTTTGGTGTACAGCCATTTTGGCTTCTTGGATCACTCCAGAGAATGTCAAGGATCTATAAATAGCAAACTCAAGCAAGTGAGGACTGATAGTAGGTGAAGACTGACAGGCTATGGCTGTCTAAAGTCCTAGCCTTAGCAAAAGCCCCACAGCACAGGGAGAACACACACCTGAGCTAACCTGTAGGTCTTGTGTTTTTTCCTTCCTTTCAGGAGGGTATTCTTTTGGTCTGAAATTTTTGTTCTACTTTTTAAGAAACATTATCTAGATTTTGGATGACTTCTTATTTTTTCAGATGAACTATCACTTCAGCAATGTACTTCCTTCCACAGCTCAGGCTTACAGACTTGGGCAGGTGCATCAGGAACAGTACCTGGGCTATTTCAAAGAGAGCAAGAGCTGTCTTCTTCACATGTAGGTAGGAGAGGTATTTTCTATTTCTCAACACAGACCTGGTAACCACATGGGTCAGTGGTTTTACCTCAACTAAGCTTGGGAGTGCCTGTTCTAAACATGACAAGAGTTGCATTTGGCTTTATCTTCAGTTAGCTCATGTTTCAAAACAAGATTTTACATATCAGCATTTTAGCAGGATTCAGACATGAAGATCAATTATCATTTACTTCTGGTCAGTAGCAAACATTAGTCAAAATGTGTTTGTTTAAACCGTGCTGGGCAAGATTTGCACTAACACATTCCACATCAAATTTGTGAGCATGGCTTAGGGGATGTTTGATTAGCTGGGGGAGTGTCAGACTTTGGGGTGGGGGGGACTTTGCCTGTGCCCATTATGTTCATTTGTAGGTGAGGTATCTTTGGAAATCAGATTTTCAGAGACAGATTTGCTATACAAATTTAGCTTTCCAAATTGCCATGATTTATTGAATTATAGGATAATGAAAGCTCCATATTGGCTCTAATACTCAAGAGGAAATGAATAGCCAGAGGGCAAAACCTTCCCACTCTTGAGTAATCTGCCTGTAGGTCTCAGGAGTTGGGTGGTTTTTTGGACTGTATCAGCATTCAGCTGCCAAAAGCACAGCCAAAAAACAGGTGCTCCATCTCACCAACAAGTGCAAAGTCTGATCTGTGTAAACCAACAACCACTTCTGTACCAACAGATTCAACCACATGAGGGCATGCAAACACATTTCATGCTGAGCAGTTTCGTCCTCCTAAAGGCCAAGGAAGGAAAACTCTGGGAAAATTGTACTTGTAAGGTATAAAATCACAAGGCTTTATTACCAGGTCTACTAAAAGCATCCAAAAAACTAATAGGTGTCCAATATACTCCTTGGAATTACTTGTTTATTATTAAGAGACAGTTCTCTCAGACTACTAAACATACTGTCTGAACAGAACACCTGCTGGTTTTGTGCTGGAGGGGTTTGGTGTCAGTCTGTCTTTGGTTTCACCTACTTGTTTCCATTCCTTCAGGGCGGGGTCTGCAGGTAAATTTGAGCCTGAAGGCTCAGTGGAGCCCAATGAAGAGATGTGTTGTGTCTTCCCTGCAACATGCTGGGTAGCAATGTGTTTACTGGGATTGGTTGTGGGAATTCTCTTCTTCATTTGGTCCTGTCTGTCTCTCACTGACTTTGGCGGACGCATCAAAGATTTCAACTTAAAAAAAAAAAATAAAAAAGTTACCGCAACAAAAGTTGATACATGTTGGCTGAAAGGCACATCAGTTCATGTTTCCTGTACTCAGGAAAACTCATTGAGAGTTCAACTAATGTTAACTCTCATAATGTCCTGAACTCACAGGTTTGGAGGAAGCTGCAGGTGTTTGGCACTTGCAGAAATTTTGCTTTATACCTATCAGCGACAAGGCTCTTCAGAGCTGCTTTCATATTCTTATCCAGACACACAGACTCAGTCCAGCCACAATCAATCTTAAGGTCTCACTATATAGCAGGTGCCAGTCTGGGCTCAGGGATGACACTTAAGTGCCCAGCTTCCCTGGAAACAAAATAATATACATTCATATGGTACTGAAGATGGAACTCCATTACTTCTGTTCTGACACGGTGCCATGCTGTTAGATTAATTTGGCTAAAATAAATGGAGTATCAGGAGGTATAGTGAAATTGATGAAGTATTACATCAGGCCTTTTATTGTTAAATCAAACTCCTCCAACATGCACGGGCATTTGCTTTTTTGGAGGGGTGTGCTATGGCTCCATGAATGGCCATGAACATGGACTCTTCTCCAGGGAGTGTCTCCTCATTTGAAATTTTCTCATACTAGCTTATTTCCAGAACAAACCCAAACCAAACAAACCAAACAAAAAAACCCCAAGCAAACAAACAACCACTCCATCCCAAAAAAAAACCCCACCAAAAAAATCACACACACTCCACAGACCCCCAAATTTTACTCTTTAGCAAAGAAAAGGACTGATCCAAAACAAAAAGCACAACACTGGGTTATTCCACAGTGCACTGACCAGTATTTGAAACCTGTCAGCTGCCAGCTGTACCAATTAAAATACATCACTTGGTCTTGAGTGATACTGCCCCTGGGTTGTGGCCCACACATGTCTCATTAGCAGCGCTCTCCTGTGGCAGCAACTTTGACCTGCTAATTCTGCATTTCACAGATACTGCATCAGAAAGACAAAGAGCTCAGCCCTGGTGAAAGCGTGGGCAGAAACTCAGCTCACAGTTAGGACACCTCTATCTGTAGCTGGGCACTCAGTTTTAGTGTGAGTGGTCCAGCCAACGGAGCCTAGACTGCAATGATCAGAAGTATTCATGCCCTTTTCCACATCTTTGAAAAGGAGACACAACTGACTGTCCTGTAAAGCATTTATTTCTGCATTAGAAAACATGAGGATGGCAAACAGCTGTAGATTCCACAGACATTAATGACAGGGTACACTAAGTTGCTCAAACATAGGGCTCCTATGCCCTCTGAGATGTTCGACTGTGTCTGTGAATTAGCATGAGGGGGGCAGACACAAACCTGGCCTAAAGGGGACTGGTAGAGGACAGCTATAAAGAAGACTTTCTTCAGAGGCAGGCAAAAGCCAGAGGGTCATCCCTAGCCTATGGGGCACTTCCATGAACAGCGCTGGAGACATGTGCCTAAGCAATGATAAGACCTGGATCTACAACAGATGTACTGGATCTCCATTGACTGTAAGAAATCTCAGCACCCTGATCACAAGCAGACATCTTGATTTAGTTATCCAAATCAAGACCAAATCCCACACCATTTTCCACTGATTTGAAAGAGCTGTGTTTGCTCACCATTTCAGAAAAAAACATGAACATTTCTGTCTTCTAAATCCCTGAAAAGCGGTAGTTTCTGTTTTATCAAGGCCAGTTCTTGAAGTCTGATCCTTCTGGAAAGGCTCTCCCACATGTACAACAATCAGCTGCTGCCAAGGGAGCGCCTCACAGGTGAAGAACTTCCCCCACACAACAGATGGCAGAAACACAGGCCCAGGACAAAAGGCAGTGCTAGATATATGAGGCTAGATTGATTTCTAAAGTGTTTGGAAAAGCCTGAGAGTCAAGTAGTTTTCATACTTTCTGGATCATCTGTCATCACTGCAGGAAGAAGGTATCTAAAGAGGTTTTAGCTATTTTAAAGTCAAAAGATCCATGTTATGTTGGCAGCCAAACAATTGACTCTCAACACCTACTGCAACTTCCTTCCTAAAAACTGATTTTGAAGAAAACTAAGGCTATTGTTTTTCTTACATGCCTTATACTGCAGCCATTTCCTTTTCTAAGGAAAACAACTTGATCCTAGCATTTGGACTGCAAAATTTTTAAAAGAAAACAAAACCATCCCCTCATGAATATGATCTCTTACCTTATTTCTCTCAAGTGCATTCAGGAAATCCAAATCTGTGGTGTCTGAAATCCCTCCATGTAGGATAAGGACTTTGCTATCAATTATAGTGGCAAGGGGAAGCCAGCTAAAGACATCTCGCAGAAGACACAAAATCTGTTTCCAATGGTCCTGTAAAATATACTCTTACATGAGATCCTATTTCTGACAGATTCGGTTGCTCCTAAGTTCAAGATTTTGCTGAAGCATCTGCTAGAGTTTATATGAACAGTGTTGTCCAGGTGATATCCTGAACTGCAAACACTGGCAAACATGGTTCTGACATTTACTTTAGGGACATTTGATTATCTCTGTAGCATTCACTTTTTCTTTCACATTCACCTCTTTTTGTGTTCTTGACTGGTCTTATGGATGTTATTTCATCCCATAGATCTCTGGATATAAGAGACTAGCACTTAAAATTGTTTTGTCAGTTATTCCACTGATAAGCCAAAATAATTTCAACTACATCACTGAAGTAATTCTCTGCTACACCTAAACAAATGGGTTGGAAGTATCCTTGTTTACACAGGTTTCATTTTACATGTGCAAGACTATGAAGAAAATACAGGGGAAGAAGAAGGAATCTTACCTTGTACTTCTTCGAAACTTCTTTTGTGAAGCCATATCTGAAAACAGAACAGCATCATGAACTGGTTTTCAGTATGCCCCATTTGCATGGTTTCCTGCACTATAGTGTTTTCCAGGAGTTTTCTATCCACCTTTTCCACCTGCCATTCCATCTCATCTCAGTTGACATATGCTTTCCTCCACTCCGTCTCGAGAATTTAGTGAATCTGGTTTCTTGTACATAACAGAGGTCAGGAATAGAATCCAGCCTAATAATTACTGCATGGCCTTTTTGCCAGCTCTACCTTTTAGATACCAGAGAGAAATATCAAAACCTAACTGATGATGGACAAAAATTCCCACAAAACTTCCACAGAGTTTTTGTCATAAATATATCATCATGGAATCATATCACAGCATGGTTTGGGTTGGAAGGGACCTTAAAGATCATCTTGTACCTGCCATGGGCAGGGACACCTTTCACTAGACCAGGTTGCTCAGAGCTTTATCCAGTCTGGCCTTGAACACGTAACTTTCTTAGACAATGTCATCTATCATGCCTTTTCCCCTACAAGGGACAAGGATTTTGGTACTTCATTCTTTTAACTCCAAGATATCCTTGGTCAAGGGGCATTTTCAGAACACTCAGCTTTCAAATTTACCTATGTGCAGAACTGCTAATCAAAATGCCCGGCAAAGAGCCATACACAGGAATGCATTTGTGCATTCCATACCATCACTGAATTAGTTAATATTTTCTACTATTTTAGGTAGGAATTTTCCTACCTCATAGATTAAGTACCTGATCTTTACGTTTGTTGTTTTTTGGTTTGGTGGGTTTTTTTAAATTAAATGCTGAAAACATAAGTATCATGTGAAACTGATTCCCTTATGTGGAACATTAATAAGACTATAGGCCTCTAACTCAGGTGTTAACACAAGGCCTGTGTTAAAACAGCAACATATCCTGTGTGCATACATCAAATGATACAAGGGGTACAGCAGGTTACCCACCAGTCAGTCACCCAAAGATGTTCTGGGGCAGCTTAGAATTGTAGGGACTAGGACTGAGGAGTTCTCACATCTGTGAGATGGTTTTGTCTCCAAGTGACACTCTCACTCCAGCCAGAGCCACTGGCTGTGCTCACTCCCTTGGCAGCACTGCACAGCTGAGCGCAAATGTCTGTGCTAGAAAACGGTGTCAGCTGTTCCTGCAACGGGCACAGCGACACCGCCCAGCTAACAAACCTGCACTGAGTAGAAGGTGGGATATTTACCTGCCCCTTGGGTTTGAGAAGTGACATCTTAGTCCAAAATTAACTGAAATACCAGCTTTAACGAAATACATGCTTTAAGTAAAATATCGTCCTTCCATCCGTCCTTCCCCAGTTTTGATACTCTGGAAGCTGCTTTGAGCCCTTTGACTTCAATGGATTGTGATTAGATCAAAGACATGACTCTCATTCACATGTCTCTGTGTAAGGAGGATGTTGCTTTTACCCCCTTACACATCTTGAAGAGGCAAAGCTACACCTGACTACTTAATAAAACATTACTTCTGTTTTAGGGTGTCACAGTGGCTAAAGTAGCATTCAAAAGCTCAAACACTGCTAGTGAAAGGCCAGATGCTACTCGCCCTGCCCCCAAAATCTACCTCAGGTTCATGATGTAGTCTTCATGGTTTCCTCTATTCAAGTGTAAATCATTGGGGTAGATAAGAAGAAATGCAAATAGGATAATAAGTATTTCCATAGAATTCTTCCCTCTGTCGACAAAATCACCATTAAAGACATAGCGGTTTTGTTCTGAAGGCAGACCGTTCTGCAGGAAGGGAAAAAAATAAAAGACATTTAGAGATGCTGCTATGCTACCGTAATAAAGGAAATAGCATTTAAATGAGATCACGTTGCTAGAAATTCTGAAAAAAAACCCTGCATAAGACAGAGATCTAAAATGCAACGTTTCTTTATTTTCACTGCTTAGAATAAGAACCTCAGTATCAGACAAACTGAGCCAATAGAGAGAGGTGACTCCTCTAGCTGTTCTTACGATGCCATCTCTAATCCTTTCCTCTACCTATTAAATTAAATTGAAAGGAACCAAAAGGAACATCAGTCTTGTAATAAAATAAATGCTTTTGTTAATACAACTGTTGCCAGGAAATTATGCACTTGCAAACAGAAGGGAGCCATTCACTTTGAATGGAAGATAAAAAATCCGTGAAAAATTATCTTCTGACACGTTTGAAGGTCCTTATGTTTCCTTACATAGTAAGAAAGTTGATATCATATATTTACATTGTTTGCAGTGCATACTTCCAAAACTTCTGAGAAAGACTATAGTCTAGAGGATATAAAATCTTAAAACAGAACCCTGAAGAGTTTGATTCCAGTTGCTTTAATCCTTAAAGCACTACTTGAATTTTACTCATCAGGGCAAAGATGTACTTGAAAGCTTACAAACCTGAAAGGCTGTATATAGAGGTATTTCTTACCTTATTTTTTTTCTGACGATACACAGAAATGCTTTATTATGAATGATGACTTATCAAAAGCTTATTATTTTGAAGTGATGGTATGTTTCATTAGATTAATTACCAATACATCAGTGGGTGCCATCAGCTTACAGAAAATATACCAGCTATATGTAGCTTCATCATTTCCAGTCATGAGTATCAGAAACAGTATTTCAACTTTGACTTGCCAGAAAAAGGAAGCCTCTCTTTTCACGATTGATATGCACAAGTACTATCAATAGAAGATCTATAAAATCACATTATAACTGTGGAAGCCACTCTTAACAGGTTTGGCAACATTGCAAGACATTCCAATTCTTGAATACATCACCTGTGTCAGTGTCAAGCGTTTCTTCTGTTCCTGTGCCACTGCTGGTGTACGGCCTTAGCAGGTTTATTGCAAGATGCATGATTTGGCCAGGGTCTCAAATAAATGTGTAATTTGAATCCATAAGGAAATACCTTTTTTTTTCCCAATCAGCATCCTGTGCTGTTGTGCCAGGATGCAGCAGAGAACCCTGCTCTCTCCAGGCTGCTGTAAATACAGCTTCCTTGGGTTTTGCTACTGCCTGTCCTGAACCCTTTTCCAAGTTACCTTAGAAGGGGCCTGTGCTTGCTCTGTGCTCGCAGGTGTGGCAATGTATGAGACTCTGCTCATACAATGGGTTGAAATGATTTTAAAAAGGAGAGGATGCATTTCAGGAGTGGAACAGAGAGCAGAAACACAGTGACAGTTTCTGGAAAGATGTATAAAGGAAAGGTTTGCCTTAAAACCAAAAGGCATGTGAATCACCAGCAGATTGTGAGTATACTCACAGCCACTCTAACTGCAGTCCTCATGGAAAGACAGATCTACTGAAGCACACTCCAGACTCTACCACCCTTCTTTTGGAAAAGCTTACCCACAATTTTAGTTTTAGACAAGTTTGTTTGAGACATCCAACTTCAATGTGACATTTTAGTTTTGTTCCACACTCACGCACTTTCCTTTTCTGTGGTTTCAACCAACAATAAGAGCAGAAAAAATCTAAATTAAAGGCTGTTGCAGTCTCTGACATGTCAGAGAGGCAAACAAGGCCCTCTAATGATTAGCAACTTGCTGCTAGGCATCATTACTGTATCTCCTGGGTTAGTGATTAATTAACTTCCATTTGTTGTTGGCATTTTCTACTGCTTCAGGCTATTTCTATCTATAGCACCCCTTTAACAGTCTAACTTAGCAATACATAATTTAAAATTCAAGTGTTTCAAGGAATATCGAGAAATGCTGTAATTTAATAAAGATAAATACAGGGACTGAATGAACCTTAGAAGCTGGTTATTGAGGAAAAAAAAAAGCACCTATCTTAGCTTCACCCAAAGCAGGTGTAAGAATTTTGCACAATCCACAGCACTGTGCCAACACACTGTAGATTGTCAGCTCTGTGAGTTTGCTGGGGGTGGTTTGTGGAAGTGCTGTGTTGAGCCCTGCACAGAGCCCCACACTCAGCAGGCCTGGTCTGCACACAGGCCTCCAAAATCCATTTCAGCTCTGCACAGCTCTGTGCAGGCCAAGATCACTACACTCCCATGGCCCTGTTTAGAACTGCACCCCCTTGTTTCAAGTGATTTGTACCAACTCAGAGGATGAAATCCCTTCCAAATGAAACAGAGTTTGGGATGGAGAAAAACAAATAGATCCCAGAAGCTGACTGGGTTGGCTGCTCATCTGAGTAAACTGCTCAGAGGGGACAGAAAATACTATGTCATTTAATTTACTTCTAAATAACTAATCAGCTCTATCATATGCTCTCTATATTCTCAACTACTTTGAAATGACACTATATTTGTCCATTTTATTCAGTTTGGTGGAAGGACTCCCCTCGTGGTTTAATAGAGCACAACTGGGTGTTAGTGGGAGTTTTGGCTCTGAATTTACTGAAGTCATGATTAAAGTTGCTTAATTTTTTTCTCTTTAAAACATCCATTAGAGGGGGAGGGAAAAGAATCAGCATCTGTTTACTCCAAAAGAGTAAAATCCAGGCTGATTGCAGTTGTAAATATATCTGAACATTTATGTCCAAAATAGTTATTTTTCCTCTTCCAGGTTTTGTGTATGAGAGCTGTATGGATCATACTTTTATTCCAGTTTCAAAAAGAGAGCTAAACAACTAAAAGACCAACCAAGGATCAGCTAAGCATAGTTGATTAATAAGAAAAGCAGAACTCTATAAAAAGGTTTGATTATACTTTGACTATACTTCAACAGGCTTCAGGAATGCACTCAGGCAAAACAACCACATTTACATTCAACAAGTGTCAGATAAAGTGTAAACAAAGTTGGAAACAGAGAGAGTATTACATCATTTAAACACCTGGTTTAGCTCATTGGAGTCTCCATTCAGTGCAGATGAATGTGAAGGATCTGACACAAACCTCTTCCCTCCTGCCCCCCCGAAAGCTCAAATCAAAGAGAGTATCTGCTAAATGAAAGGTGGTGATTCATGCTGAAGATAAATGTGAAATTAAATACACAACATTTCCTGCATCTTCAGTTAAACATACAATTGTGGAAAAGATAGCCTGAAGCTTATTTGTTTTACACATCAGTAAAACAGAGCTATGCTTTTTTTAAATGATAAAAAAGGATATGTAAAGGGTACCTAAAGTACTTCTATTTTGTGCAGACTATGTGATTGCTTCCAAGACTTAAAAGCTTTTAAACACTCTTTTGTTTCCTATTAAAACAAAAACAAAAAACCCCAACCAAACAAAAAACCCTGCAGGTATCAGTGGAAGGCCTATGTAAAAGCTTCTGAATTTTTTCTTGAGAGTCAAAATGACCCATGGTGTAGTATTACATCAGGAGCTAAGTTAGCTCCTGATTTTAGTAGACTTTAGTCAATATGGAATTTAAAACAGTGGCAGAACTTTGGAGACATTGCAAGGAGCCCTCTTAAGTTTTGGCTCATGCTGCAGTTCAGCATTCAGGAAAATAGCCATCTCCTCGATCTCCTCCTTCACAGGGAGCAGAAGGATATGGAGAAGGAAAAGCTATGACAAAGACACCAAATTCTTCCAGGACTTGTGTGTGTGGTGTATGCACACCGTATGTACGGTTCTAACTCTGATAAATCTGCCACACGTAAATGTGTTCCTGATAACAAGTCATAAAGTGAAAATGCAACATCTCACAGTACCTACTTACTTTATAGAATATCAGCAAAAGATCATCCAGGTTTCCATGCAAATCTCCTACAGGAAACAAAACCAATTTTTTTTCATTATTTTCACAGAGGAGGAGGAAACTGGAATTATAAAACTGTAATTACTTAGACCTAGTAAGTTTCCTCCCATGCTTTCCTTATGCATATAAACCCAGAAAATGTCATTAAAAGACATTTTGAAATATGACAGACTTCTACATACTAATGGGTTTAAATTTACTAAGCATGCCTCTATATACTGCACAACTGAACATCTGTTTCAGGGACAGGCTTTGATTACTACAGGCAGGATTTGATGGAGAGTGTAAAGGACTGTCCGTGCCTCTGTGCCTCAGTGATAAGGCCACAGGAATGACAGACTGGGCCCTTTTAGAGAGGTTGGGTTGGAAAAGACAGGGGGATTTCACCCCAACACAAAGAATCACTGCAGCATAGATCTCCTGTGCATCTGACTAAATTTCATGTTCACAGAGCTGATCTTCTCACATTGTGACTCACCACTACAAAACCGCAGAACGGTTTCAAAACCTATCTTGTGATAATATGCTTTTACCACCAATCATTAGGAAAAAATAAATGACATTTTTACCCTGTGTACATGTTTTCTGTGCAATTTCTGATTAATTATGAGCCTGCTGAATTCATTCTATCCATCACATATGCAAACATTTCAGGCATATGTTTAATCTGAATTATTAATTTGAAATGATAAGAAAATGGAGAGAGGGATACCTTATTTTAGGGAAATCAATATTTTGGATCAATTATGCTTAAAAATAGGTTATCTGTCATCTGCAGAGGATCTTTCTGGTTACAAAAGCTTTTAGTTTCAGTACAGAAAAGAGATCCCTTTAGATGCTGCTTACATAGTGCAAATGCAATACAAACATGAAGAGGTATGTTTGCTTAAAAAGAAATGTTGTGCTGTGAACAAGCATGAATTTGTCTTTCCTTGATTTGGAGAGGGGTCTTGTTGGTTTGGTTAAAAAAATTATTGTTTATACAAAACCTCACTTAAACAAACCCTTTCCTGGCAATCAAAGTAGGTCCATAACCACATCTTAAAAAACATTATTTGTTTTGCATGTGTCACAGTACCCTCCCTTATAGCACTTTACTCTCCCGCACAGCACACACTGACATGTCACCATTATTGTTAAGTCACCATTATTGTTCTGTTTTGCAGCTACTGCATTCTGTGTCAAGTGAGGATACCGCATCCCATTATCCATAATTTACAAAAGTGTAACAAAATAGATGGGCAATGATCTCTTAGTTCTTTACTATGTGACACATCACATCATTCTGCGAGACTAATTTGTTGGCTGCATAAAGACTGATCCATCCTCTTGGGTCTCCTTAGAAATGAGGGGTTATTATAATTTCAATTTATTCTAGATAGTCATGCTGTCAATGAAAGGTCTTTTTTGCCACCCGTATTAAGCCCTCATTAAAATCATTACTGAGTAAATTATGATTAAAATCATTAAAATCATTACCAAGTAAGGTATTTTTCTCAGTGAGAGGAGAAAGAGGTGAGACTTGCAGCCAGTGATCAAAATACTTGGTGGCATTTTAGAGGTGGAAGTGCAGGAGTATTTAAGATACACTGCAGTGTTAGCTGATTTAATACTGATTCATTCAGAGATGTTAAACAAGAAAAGGAAAGAGGAGGTGAGGGACTTTCTTGAAATATACTTATTTTGACTCAGGCAGTTTTTTGTTTGTTTGTTTTTTCCGATTTATGAATAAGTAAAGCAAATAAAGTAAATAAATAAAATAAATAAATCATTTTTTAAAGGCAGTGAAAACTTCCTTGTAATGGCAAGATTTGGAAATGTCAGTATCGTTCTCTAACCACTTAGAATATCAACCCACAGCCCAAAGCAGTTATCTTCTCTGGCACCTTACCACAGACAGTTATCTCCTTGGAGTAGGAAGTTGAAAGGTGGGTGATATTTGGCATCTCCCTGAGAACTCTCCTAGTCTCACTTAGCAGCTGCAGTACATAGCGGGCATGAAGCAGCTGTGAGAAAACAAAGCAGGTACAAAAGCAAGATTTCTTAGAATTAGCAACAGGTCTGTCTGCTTTATTAATATCAGGCATGTATTACCAAGATTATTTATACTGCAGACTTCCAGATATGATTACAGGCTGTATGGCCTAGTGCTGGGAATTAGGAGTATTCACAGCTTTGCATTTGCTCCAGTGAATGGATATGGAGCCCTTCATGAACTTGTTTTACTTATTTTCTCACTTTATTGATACTGTACATTTCCACTGTTTCTACTCTTCCCATCTACAGAAAGGGCAAGATGTATACAGCACTCAGAATCATTGCATAAGGTCATCTGTTCAAAGTAACTGGGAAAAAAAAGGTTAAAGGATGTCATTCTAGCTGTGAGTAAAAAACCAAACAAACAACCCCCACCCCAACCTCCAAAACACAAATGAACAAAAAAACCCCCCAAAGGCCGTAAACTATATTTCAGCAAATTGCAAAAAAATTGAGAGGAAAATTCCAGCAAGGGCTGCCTTGGTAATGGTTTTCTTCCTGTTGGCAGCCAAGGTGTTGTAACGATGCAACATTGAAGCTTCTGGTCTTCTCTCCTAACGCTTTTTTGTGAAAATTTTGTCAGTAATTTTTAAACCATTCAATTTCAACAGAGATCTGAGGAATTTTAGTAGAGGAGATAGATGAGCTACAGACTGACTTTTCAAGATTCATGTTTTTAAGCAAATTAAAAAGGCCAGTTGCATATGATCATTTCCTTAATAAAATGCCAGCCATAGTACGAGAAGGGAGAGTGGACAGTAAGGTGAAGGGGTTGGCTCATTTATCATGTGCTTTATATTTGGTACTTTTACAATCAACCTCCACAGAAAATTACTGGGGAAAAATATTCTTATTTAGTAAATTAAAAAGCAAGATAGACACTTATACACAGCCTATTGTTAAGCACAAGTAATCTTAAGTTCAAACAAAGTTGTGCCATGTAATGCCTTCCTGCTCCACCCTCACCTTGTGGGCAACAAAAAGGCTTGCTCAGGAATACAGAGAATGAGGAGCAGCCTCCTCAGTGCCTTGGAAGCTGCGAGCTCTGGAGATTTGTGCTGTCACTGTTCTGCTACATCAGCAATGCTTCATAGTCACTGCACTCTTACAGTGGAGTCTTGCACACTGGAATGAGGTGATCAACCTTTACACTTTAATTCCTCTAAAAGAATGAGGTAGGGGACAAAAGACAAAGGGCAACAACGAGCACTTTTAACCCAGAAAAAGATGATAACTAGTTTCTGTTTTAGCTGAGGATACCTTCCCCAGTCCTGGACTCTCACTGAGACCCTCTGCATTGCAGCTGCTAAGGGTTCCCATTTCATTTCATTAGTCCCTGCTTCCTCCCCAGTGCTGGGCCTGGTGGTCACGCAGCAAAGTAGTGAATCAAATCTGGGAACTGGCCTGGCAAAAACTAACTGCTTTTGATTTTATTGTGCTAGCTTCCAGACAGATCAATTTCCCAAGGCAGCTCACCATGCACCTTTATGAATCACATGGGGCTAGTAAGAAAGAGTAATGGGATGTAAAAGAAGGCTGAACTATCCCTTTGGGCACCAGTTTAGCCTTACATTGGATTGCTGAACTACAACTTGATAGAGATGTAAAATAAGTAAAAAGAAATCAAGCTAGTTGCAATTCACCTGCTCATTCCTGAAAGCATGAAGGAGAGCATTGGCATCTTCAACAGTAAGGGGGAATGAGAGTCGTGGTCCAAAATATGAGTCTGGAACATCAATCTTCTTTTCAAATTCTGTTAAGCATAAGCCTTCATCCACCACCTGAGGGGCACTAGGGCTGGTGAAAATTTGAGAAACTGGAACAAGAGAGAAGAGAAACAAAAATGTAGAAACTCCATCAGTTTACCCCATGGAGCTGTAAGAGCATGACCAGAACTGGCTGAATGTAAGTAACTGCTTTAATTGCTGCAGTATTACATTGGCTGACTCCTGCCTCCTACCGTGGAAAAGCTCCAGGTCTCCCCAGATTGTTTCACAATACTGAAACCAACCAACCAATCAATCAAAAACAAGGGACAAAACCCAAAAAAACCAACAACTAAAGTTCAAAACAGGCAAAAACTCTTTTCCAGCTGCTGGTAGCTGTGGTCAGAGCGCAAAACACTTTGCACTGAAGTTGTGGAGCAGTCTGCTCACATAGGTAATGAGAACCATCACCTGGTACAAACTTCTTTCTCTTTCCCCCTGATGCAAGGAGACACAAAAGTCATGGCTGATCATTTAATGACTATCATCTGTTTAAGTTCAGTATTACACTTCTAACTCAGGTTTTGAAGGTTCACTTCTATTGCTTTTATTTTCTACATAAAATCTTTAGACTAAATACCAGCAGGTCAGTGATTATTTTAAAAGTCATGAACAAAATCCTATTTATTCTTGGGGGATTACAAAGCACTCTTTACTGATACAACTAGGAAACAATGCCAACTTTTGGTTGGTTTCCATAAAATCATTGGATGAAATAAAGTAATCAAAAACAGAGTGGTGAAAGTAGAGCATAGCTTCTAATTTTCCTGCAACATGGAAAAAGCAGGAACACTGCTTCAATCCAGCATTTTTATTGACATAACCTTGAAATGTAACTGAGAGAATAGCAGACTTCAGTTTTCTTCTTGTAGATTGTCTTTATCATATATTATTCTAAAAGAGAGAACCAGACCCTAGACAAAAGTGTTCTAGCAGCTGCTGTTGCAGAGTTTGCTCTTGTGAGATGACTGTTGTAAACACCTTTCACTGGGCTACTGGTAAATTTTCTGTAACCCTGATTTTCTGCAACTGGAAATAAAAATGTATTATTTATTGCTGAAGGAATACTTGTAGCTGTGACTCAAAACTCACAGTAGCCAAAACCAGCCTCATATATTATGAGATTCATAAAGGCCAACTTGTCTTGCAACTGAATAAAATCCATATTAAAGAAATAAATAGATAAAAATACACTCTGGATTACAAAACCTCACCTTTAATTATGAGCACTTCTGCTGTGAGCTGATTAGCACATTCAGTGCTAATGTAATGTTATACTCAGCCATGTAAATGGATTAAGGCATCAAGTAACAGCAAGACGCTCAGGGTTCAGCGTTGCCACCGAGTACAGTTTGATTTGCAGTCTTCCACCAGAATTACAGCTTTGCCTGGCCAGACACCAGGATGTCACCTATAGACTGAAATTCCTGGTTCCCACATAGTGATCAGCCAAGCACATTTGCACCAATTCTTGTTCCAGCTCTAGCAGCAAGTCTCTAGATGGCATCTCCCTCCGTACCTTACCTCCCAGGAAGTGGGCGACTACAGACCCTGGAGCCAGCTCCTCAGACCACCCAAATTCCACATTTCTTGCCTGTTCTAACCAGAAGTTCTTCTCAACTGACATGACTCCTTCAGAGTCAGTGATCTTCTCAGCATTTCAAACCAGGCAGACACCTGCCTGTGCCTGCTCCTACTCCTGCCTTCCCTTCCTACATAGCATGTAGCAGGCTATCCATCACTTTACCTCTAAACACGAACTTTCTTTCCTCACTCACTTCCATTTTGGCATATGCCCAGCCTGAGGAACCTAATCTCCTTTCCTGTAGGGCATATCTCTGCAAAGTACACCCCATTTTTCACTTCTGGATGAGTTGTCAAAAGCCAGTCATGGTCGTTACCCTTCGAGTGTGCTTACAGCTCCTCAGGCAGCCTTTCAGCTGGATTTTAAGGCTTCTTCCTGCACAGCATGGCTGTCGCCCCTCAGAGCAGTCAGTAATGGTTGACCTAATGCAGCCTGGGGATTACCACACTGGCCACCCCAGCTCACCACGTGCCCCATGCAGGACTAATTCAGAAGGATTCAGCGCCCCTCATTTTGCTGCTCTAGTTGAAGCTACCAAGGCTCTTTCAGTTCGTATTGAAAGACAGGGACAAAAAGTCTGGGCATGTCTGCTTCAAGCATATGTGTCAAGACAGAATGAAATGTCCTCTGCCAGCATCTGCATCTCTCCACTGCCTAGAGGGAGCAAAGGCAATGACCTGCTTTGCACTCTGATACCAGAGGTCTAGCCTAGGCTGAAGGGGCCTTCACTATCAACAGGGCCCACACAACTACCCTACAGCCATATTCCATGTTAAATACAAAGGCCCGGAGCTAAGTGGAGTCAATTTGGCCACAGAAAGCCCAAGAACCTGGTTCTCCTGACATGAGCACCTCGCCAGGGAAGTTTTTCAAGGCAAGTCAACACTGCCACTGCCAAGGATGTACTTAGGAATCCAAGGAATCAGCTTTTTCTGTGGTTCTGAAATCAGCTCTCTGTTCTGCCACCATCTGTGTGCCTTCAGCCTGACCACTGGGGTGCCTGAGAGCACCTCTGAATCCTGAGAAGTGCTCTTACATATGTCAGACACTGATCCACAGCCACCAGACTAAAACCAAATGGACCTCAAGCCTGCAAAGAGGATGGAGATTCCTATAATGCTTCAAACATTTATTCCTGCACTCTCTTCCTGGTGCTGCAAGTTGCAAACAGATGTAACTTATTCCCCACTGCAAGAATCACTCTGTGAAAAAAGTCTTGGAAGGGTGCTAAAGCTGTAAGTGAGGCATCATGGGGAGTTAAACTGCAGAAAACAACACTTTTTTTTTTTTGTTCCCCTTTGAAGCAAGGCTCCAGGAGGTGTGGTTCTTGCCCTGGTGACCTTGAGAGGTACAGCCTTAGATTCCCAGTCCCACCATTTTTCCCAGGATGTGTTTGCAGCCTTCTCACCCTCAATGTGCCCATAAAAGAGTGAGTAAATGGGTCACCTTTTGCTGGAAAGGCAGTTTCCAGCTTTCTCTGACCAGAGAATTTTCCACTGAAAGGCTGGGAAGGTAGGAAGATTTGTTCAGGAGAAGAGGGAGAAAAGTGTAAGGTACAAAAGGTTTTTATTCTTATTGCCCACAAACCCTTGCAAAATAGCCTTTGATAAGAAGCAGAACAAGAACATCACACTCAGCTATATAATATCCCAATCACAAACTACACTGACATCTTAAGGAGAGTGAGAGGATGAAAAAAGCTTTAGGGTATAAGATATAAACAATCACATCAAAAGCACTACTGTGATAATTAGATGGCAGCTGCTTTATTTCTTTGAAAAACATAATCTGAAAAAACCTGATTAAAAAGAGGAAAAGAACAAGACTAATATTGGAGACTGAGTGCTTTATAATGTAAGGAAAACCACAGATCACAAAATTGTCAGGTAACTTTCTCAGCACATATTTAGAAGAGCAGGCAACCTATTCTCTGGTAAGAATATTATATACTGTTTTCTTGGAGACAGCTTTTGAACCATATGCTATCACTCTAATTTAAGTGAGCACACACTGATGAAAATAAAAATCCAGAGAACTGTGAGTTTTAGAAAATGCTTGAGAATAGCAAAGTCAATTTGAAGACTCTCTGGTTGTTATGTTTACATTCATTGTGGTTCACAACTTAAGATGGTGACTCAGCAGAAATGGAAGCAGTTCAGCAGAAATGGAAGCAATTCATTAAGAATCACTCTATTCAGCACTGCTTTTGCTTACATCAGTGGGGTGAGCATGGGTGCTGTAAAGGTCACTTCCAGGGGTGAGCAGACAAGAGCTTGAAGCAAAGAATGGACACAGCCAGTAGTTGGACAAAATAACCACAACCCACACAATACACAATCTGAGATGCAATTTCTCAAAAAAAATCTAAGTCAGCTCCTTTGCATGGGCAGCCTTGGCCATCTCTCTAGTAAACATACACCAGAATTTTTCTGTTTTGTTTTGGGTTTTGGTATCTGTAACACATGGTGTTAGAAAGGGGGAAATAACCACTCAAGACAAAACCAAAGCCTTTGGAGCACTTATCAAGTCTTAAAAATGTCAGTCCTAAGAGATTAAAGTTTTAAGCAAGCAAGACAAAGGAATGCTTTACCATAAATCATACACTTTATCATGTGTTTCAGCCTTAACCACATCTGCAGTTCCCAATATCTACAAGACCAAGAAACAGGTCACCTGTGCAGTGGTGATGAGGGGCAGCCACCAGGACCCTCCCTGTGCACAGGTGAGGTTTGGGCCTCCACCTGCCCATGAACAGCCTATGCATGTAGCAGTGTGTTCTGCACCAGCCATGTCCAGAGTCCTAGCAAGCCACCTGAGACACCTCACCTTTGTTCCTTCTGTCAGTAGGCACAGATAATAAAGGTGGATAAATCATATCTACAACGAGCAGCTGTAAAATTCCATTTTAATATTATAATGAAAATAGAGATTAACACTATTTTTTCCAAATCTCAGACCCAGCACTACTATTTTCTTTCCCATTGAGGTGGAAAAGCTGAACAGAGGTGCATTGTCAGCATGAAGAAGTAGATGAAGTGAGCAGTATCTGATTTGCTTTAAGTTTGCCAATTCCTTCCCAGGAAGTTAAATGACTAAAGCAGATTTCTTCACATAACATGGCAGTAATGCAAAAAAAAGTCAAAGGAAGGACTGTTGTATCATCCACCTGGACTTTGGAGCAAGGCTCAAATGTAATTTATTTTTCTGCAGAGCACAGAGAGTATTAGGCACTCTAAAGTATTTAAGAGAGAAAAATTGCCATTTCTACCGGTTGTCATTAGAACATTGAACCACTTAAGGTTTTGATGGTGGTTTTATCCTGCTATCAAAGTATCTTGTGCAAATTTTAATTGGAATAACCCGTGGCTAGACCAGATGAAAGAGAAAGGACATTCTCTTGTAATGCAATAAGAAGGGGACAGCCTCATTTTTAACTCTGCTGGGATTAGATCTATTCTAAATTTGTTCAGGGAAGTCATGTTTGTTTTCTGGACTTAGGAATCACTTTTAGTCTGTCCTTCTGTTGAGCTTGACCTCAAAAGTAAGTTTTGTGCAAGAATCCCAAAATACTTCAAAAATTAAAGGTTATTCTTTGACTGTTTCTAAAGATTTATCTCCAGCAGTTTAAATTTATTTAATTTTTTATCATTCACATACTGATATATGTTGGAAGGAAATCTAGAACAAATTAAATTAAAAAGTGGTCCAGAACTGCTGAAGAAAAAAAAAAAGCAACCTTGTTGATTATACCCACCCTAAATCAACTGAACACAATCTTTCTGTATAACCACATCTAGTTTAAGAAAACATGCATAGAAAGCTGTGAAAATTGGAGTCTGTAGAAAGGGCAGTAAAATATAAGAAAGCACTCTGAGCACCTCTGAATATTTTCATAAGGACAGCAGGCACCTGTTCTGACTTACTGGCCACTCTAACTCACTGAGTAGATAGTGAGCAGTGTCAACACTTTGAGGATCAAATTCATATCTGAGATATCAAACCTCAACCCCAGCACATGCCATAGGTTGTAAATATCCCATTGAAACTTAACTTTCTTCACATCAGGTTTTCCAAACAGAATCTCCACATTACTTTTATTTTTCTCCTTACCTGATTCAGGATGAGTACAGTGATCCAGCATAAATGTAAAAAAGTTGGATAGCTGAGTATGAAAAAGAAAAGAACAAACACACACTGATCAGTTTAGGTGATCCAACAAGCATTAACATTTTCTTTCTTGCTCAATTACTTGCAATTTAGGGGGATCTAAGTCACTGCTGTATGTTCCCATAGCATCAGCCTGCAATAATGACACAATTGTGTCCTCCTACAAAAATAGGTCCCTTTCCTTCTTTACTATGAATTTGCAGTTGACACCATATCAATATGTAAAATGTTTCAGGGTTGTATCCGTGCTGCTGACATTTCTGAGTGTAATTCATCTTGCCCATCACCCAGACTATTTGCCTAGACTCCCTTCACAGTCAATAGAAAGCAACTGCTACATGGACTGAACTGACTTTAAACACAGATGCTGGGATGAACACAAAGGCCTAGAAGATCCAAAGTTCCTGTATTGACCCTAAAGGAAGCCTGGGCTGACATGCTGAGACTGATCTCTCTGTTGCATATATTGCCTCACAGACACAGTTAAGATCACCCATAGTGGGATGACTTGCAATCCCTGGCTAATAGAGCTGCTATACAGGAACCTATAACCTCGACATGGTTGTATGGGCAGAATGGTGTCCTTAGTTCATGGGTGAGGCAGGGAAATGGTTTTATTCATCAGGACCCAGCTTCGTAGGAAGAAATAACCACATACCCATTTCATCTGTGCAACCACCGTCTTGGGGATAACACAACTGCTTGTACAGGAAGAATGAAAGAGTACAAACCTGTAGCTGATCTTGTTCATCAGCATATTCGATTGACTGAAAGATACTGAGGGAATAGCGGCGCCTCATCTCCAGCCGGGCCACTGTAAAGCGGTACCACTTCTGGATGAGGATTGCAGCTCTAATGACTGAAAAACAGAAAGCAGTGGAGTACACATGGATGCAGTGAAAACTACACTGAAAACACGCATGCTGCCTTTGCAGAATTTTGTAGACAGATGACAAATTCAGTCCATTGTGCACAGTTAACAATAAGATGAAACCTTGTAAAAGTGAGACTGAAAAACTGTTTTCTGATAATGCATTATGCCTTTACAGTTTCTGTCCTCAGACACAGATCCCAAGCTGGATTACTTGCTCAGGCCTAAATTGATACTAACCTTTCCCATTTCATTGTCCTGAAGACAGTACCCATGTAAGAAGTCAATCATGTTCAGCTGATGAGCAGTACATGGGTTTTGGGAAGGTGAGGAAAGGAATAACACTTTGGCCTACCAACAGAATGTATTTCTTTATCAAACTGCAGTAAAAAGCTTTGATTTTGCAAGCTGCAACATGAACAACCATGTAATGAAAGTATTTGCAACAGCTTCTTCTACCAGAAAATTTGTGCCTGCAGAGCTGAATTGCAAAGCAGTAAAATTCAAATCCTGGGATAAAATGTTAACAAATGGTATTGAAGGACAGAATATGTTGCTTAAATAGACAAGACAAGGGGCATGCAGGTATCTCTTTGGCTAGCTTGGTGAACAAAGGAACAGTCACCCCAAAAATGCAACGGAACATGTCAAAAGACCATTTTTTACTATGCGCTGAATATGCATTCCACTCAGCACTTTAAGAAGTTATGTCTGCTATTGTCTCAGTCTGGAGAATTGCTGGAAACTTCACTGAGGGACAATCACCAAGACTGCAGCCTGGAGGAATGGGCCTGCTGCTTACAGGCCCCATTCATACCACAATGAGATCACATTCCTTTAGCTGCTCAGGTAAAAGTTTATTAAGCAGAACAACATCTGGTGCACAATGAGCTCCTGGGGTGGGCACTGTCCTGTAGGGAGAGCTCCTCACACCTATGCCAAGCAGTTAATGGTGCATGAACAGCGGCCACCAGCCAGAGCTGGGCAGGAGGACAGGAGCTCGAGGAGCTATGTCCACTTGATCCCTCCCCACCACACTGACAATCCCCTTGGCTACTCCTGGTACCCAAAGGGCAGCATCCCTAAGGAGCCAGAGCATGAAATGTGGGTGGCAGGAGGAAAGGCAGGCAGATGTGCCACGGTCATTTACAGGTGATCACTGCAGCTCCAATCAGCCTGAAGGGAGGAGTGAAAGCAGAAGGCTGGAGGGGCTGTGCTCAGCCTGAAACAACCATGAGCTTGGGACAGGAGCAACTTTGCTCAGCAGAAACTTCTGTTTCAGAGAGCTGTGAGGGACCCTAGTGTTTTAAGGAGGCTTGTCCAGAAAGATCAACTAACTTTGAGAAAAGCATTCTTTGGTTACTTGTTAACTTGTTAACTTGTTAAGATTAGCTAGAGAGGAATAAATGCACAATGCAGATATTTAGGGCATATGAAAGTATGGGTTTATCATCCAGAGGAGGACATAATTTACTAAACAAAACTGGAACAAGATGCAGCTATACTGCCTTGAAAATCAAGTAGCTAAAATAATTGCAAATTCAAATCTAGCAATTTATTTATATTGTGGTCAAAATGGGACTCTGCATTGATATGCTTAGCCCTACAGAGCCCTAACAGGGGCAGGGACACGCATCACTGTGTAACAGCAGGAGGAAGGCAGAGCAAAGACATACTGGATCCTACACTAGTCCCAGTGCAACCACATCACCAGCACAATGTTCTTGCCTGGTAACAAAAAATAGAGTACGGTAGGTGGCTGCTCTCAAGAGATGTCACATTTACTCACTTAAGTTCAACATAATTCTTTCTTGACTGGCTCTTTACCTCTTTTTCCCTACCTCTTTTCCTTTATACTCTCAACAGAATACTAGTAAATAAGTAGACAGGGCCAGAAATATCAAGCCTTTGTCTCCAGCCCTGCAGCTAACATCTCACTTCAAGGAGTTTCCTAAGGAATTCAACCCTGGGCGTAGGACACAGGAAAAGGTCTTTATGAGTCTGACCTTGGGGAAACAAGTCAAAGCTGCTGCAGGGCAACTCTATCAAAGGTACAAGGACGAAAGAAATACACTTATGATTGCTCCTGACACTGCCAAGGACTAAAGCTCATTTCTGAGCAGATAAAGAGATGATCAGGGGAAGCACAGAAACAAAATCAAGACTTTGACAGAATCACCACTGCACAGCACTGCAAACTCATGAAAAAGGTAAAAAGAGAAAACTAAATCCAACACTAAAGTCTTAACATGAATATACTTCTATTTTATTACAGTTGCCAAAACAAGCAGTTGATACTGAAAACCAAACCAAAACAAGAAATAACAACCAAAAATTCATACTAACATTTTTTCTTGCTGCAAAACAGTAAAGAAAAGCTCTGTCCTAGAGGGACAACAGTATACACTAATCAGTTTTTGTAACTGATCACAAATAAGAGTAAGTTTTATACTAGGATGAGTGGAACTCCTGAGTGAGAATAATTTTTTTCTTAAACTGATAGTTATGCAGGTAAAAAAAACACTAATGGGAAAGTGATTCTATTAATAGATGCATAACATTAAGGAAACCTTTTCTACAAAAATGCTCAGAGATGTCACAACAGCATGTTGTTTGCTTATTTTACCATTAATAAGTATACAATATAGTTAAAGGGGTAAAGTTTTCTAGTCTAGGCAAGCTGAAGATCAATAAAGACTCCTATCCTGTAGTTCTAGAAAGATCCTCTTGCTTGAAGGAAATGTCATCCTTATATGACTAAGAGCATCCTTCATACCCTACATAAACTCTGAGATCTCTTATTTTCTCTCCTTTCTGGAAGTCCCCACCATTACAGACCTGAAAGCCTGACACATCACAGCAAGGCTGCCACCAGCATTTCTGTTTAGAAGAGTACCTAAGGGGCAAAGCGCAGTCACCAGCACAGAAACTGATTTCCAGCATCAGAGCCATTAAATTTCCCATTAAAGCCCCCCTGGGTTGCTTAATGGTCCTGAGCACTTAACATGGCACAGCTCCATTGCTATCACATAATACAGATATATATCAATCACTGTGGCTAATGTTGCAAATCTAACAGAATGTTTCCTGTCTTTTTTTTTAAATTGTGCTTATTACAGCACTGTTATTCTCAGGACTGAATCAGAACATGATTTTCACATTAGGCTAAACTGCATCTGTAAAAGAAATTTTTAACCGTTGCAGAAGGTCTCTACACCAAGAAGTATCTGTTAAATTCACGTTATTAATGCATTAGAGGAATGTACAGCCTCAGACTGCAGATGGAATGATGGTTCAGCATCACTTGACTACTGTCGAAGAGCAGAAAGAAAACAGCCCAAAGTTGATTTATGATTTTGTGTGCTCACTGGATGGTGGTTTGTCTTCTGCAGTTGCTGGATGAATGCCCCACATCAATGTGTGCTGATGGCTGTAGATTGAGAAAGCGTAGAGCTCCTCATGCCCACTCCAAGCTTTCACACACAGAAATATTCCCAACTAGCACATCCCCAAGGTCTTGCAAGGCACATATAGGCATAGCATGCAAACCCAAAGAGGAAGGGCTGCCTCTCAGTTACAGGTAGGTCTAGGACTCCAGATGATTCTACTTTCTCTGTTGTGATACAGCACTGATGCTGCAATGTAGCAGCACACACAAAGCTGAG
Source organism: Atrichornis clamosus (assembly GCA_013400975.1). Classification (NCBI taxonomy): domain Eukaryota; kingdom Metazoa; phylum Chordata; class Aves; order Passeriformes; family Menuridae; genus Atrichornis; species Atrichornis clamosus. The sequence goes on from WBMZ01002813.1 coordinate 75,186, forward strand.
GGCTACTCTTAAACCAGTCAGCTTGGATCCCTGTGGCTGTGACTAAGTGCTCCTGCTTCTTGGTCACCCGTTTCCTGTGACTTGTCTCAGGCTTGATAGCCAGAAAGAGCCTTCCTTTTCAACCATGGCTGTTCAGCATAATAATATCCTAAGACTATGCACAGTGCCATGTCTCTCTGCAGACCTATAAATTGTGTTTTAATGACAAAGCTTGGAAGAGAACACAAACGGTCTGAACAGAGGTCTGAGTCAATCCTGGAACCCAACTGCCTGTGCAAAGCCTGGTGTGTCCATACCAGAGGGTGGTATGATTAAAAGCAGGGAGATGCTGCATTAGTTTAATTGAACATTCAACCAAGTACTGTGGAGACTTTCAACTGACTGCCTCAGTAATTGTCAGGGAGAATGTCAGGCCAGGCACTTGGCAGGCCAGACAACTGTTTCTGAAGTCATTGTAATACCTCTGCTTTATTACACTTGTTTCATAATTGGGGTCACCCAACAGCAGGGAAATTGGGGCGATTTGCCCAGAAATCCTGTGGCGTGAAAAGCAATAAAAGGTTCCTCTCAATACCTGACCCCCTAAGGTTTGCCGGTGACAGAGCAAGCACAGACACCTCTGAAATTTAGCTTCTGTCCCAGATGCTGTGAATCTTTTACAACCCAATCTGTCAATGCTAGAGGTGGTCTGAAGTTGCTCCCTGACCTCAGTCAGTGTCTAGAAGCTATTCACTCTTTCAAAAAGAAAATAATTAGAAAATAATTTTCCCTGAACAAGTATTTTGGTAACAGAACTGGGGGGAAATGGCACCTTGCGATGTCTTCTGGTGTTAGAGAGAGAGAACCACTTGCCCTGAAAACAAAAGCAACACTCACCTTTCTCTGACCTTCTGTCAGCTACAGAACTGCTGCACCCCATGGTTCCAGTGATGTTGCCCATCTGTTTTAATTGCTGCTGATATGAAGCATTTTTCTCCCAGCTGTTAGCATTATACACATTTCCTGTGTTGTTCCTTCAGTGATGAGGACTACAGCCCTTTGGGTTCCTGGGCTCTTCCTAGCACTCCTAATAGGAATGAGATTGGGAGGGAGGGACAAGGAGAAAAAAAAAAATAGTGTTTGACAACACCGAATCTGAAGTACCTACAGCACATAAGAAATTATTGTACAGCACATCCTACGCAAACTGGACCTGATGAACCACACTAGGTTTATTTTTCACATCTGATTACTATCACCTTGCATTCAAGAGATTAACTCAGTTTACTCCTTACATATTAGCTTAATGTGCACTAGTGATTTCTTAATCTGAAGAAGAGCTATTTAAAGCCTTATGACTAGGGACAAGGAACTACAGAGACACACTACTCTTCAGTCTTGTGATTGGAAAATTGGAACTGCAGAATTTTAAAGATTTTAAATTACATCTGAAAATATTGCTAAAAAACCTCCAACCCTCAACCCTACTAACACTCTATTGATTTGAAAAGTTGCCTTACTACCCCACTTATCACTTTATCTGTCAGTGTCACCACCACCAAATTTACCAGGAGAGCCAGTACCACAGCAAATCACTTCACTATCAGATTTCATTTAAATAAAATATCCAATTTTCTGTTGCATTTCTACTGGAACAATCCAAAGAAGAGATTTGGTTTCATTAAATAAATGAACAAAGTACATTTTGAAGTGACGTCTTTTGGGTTGTTCTCCTGGCACTTGCTCAGCTCTTCACTAAATAGTATCATTCACTAATGCAATACACTCTAATCAACAAGTTCAAATGAATACAATTCCTCTGAGATACAAAATGGATCAATTTCTAAGCAACAAGAGAGTCAGTGATGCTCTTAGATACTGAACTTTGTTTTAGCTGAAGATTTCTTATATGATCACACTGACCCCTCTCTCTCCCTGTCTCCAGGGATACATCTGACATCTAAATTATTTCATTTGTTGTTTTGTTTCATTGATATTCTTTTTCTTTTAACTTGAGTTTTAAAACAAAGAAGAAATTAATCAGCATAAAAAGAATGCTTAGCTATGATTTTCCTTTGGATTTACTAGCAGAAATCAAAATAAAAGAAGGATACAAGAGAAAAAAACCATAAATGTATAACCAGCTGACTTTCAATTTAAATAATTAGAAAACATTTATAGTTGTGGGACTATATGTGCAGTTTTCTATATTTATTGTTATGTATGATATCCTGTCCTGTCATGTCAAGTTAATACCACACCACTCTTCATAGTTTTGGGGCTATTTTTCAGGGTCCCACAACACAAGGGTATCCTACACCTGAGCTGGGTCTGACACCTTGTAGTCAGTAATTATTTCAGGAAAGAAGGATTTTGAGGTTTTTTCCCCACAATGGACTGCTTTACTTGCCTCTGAAGGAGCTATCATGAAATCCAGAAAAGGGCTGTTTACATTAATTTTCAGCCAATCAATGGCTGTGACAGCATCAGATAGAGTACTGATATTGCTAATAGCTCCAATTTGTCTTCTCTCCAAACTATTCTTGCTCTCCTGGATACCATCTCCTCACTTTCCCTCTTAGGAGAATCTCAAACTTTCATTACTGCATCTCAAACTAGCCTGCCATGATTTGAATCATGATCTGAAGACTAGGACTAAGAGAAACACAGATCTTACAATCTAAGTTTTACTGCAGCGAGACTCTTGATTAAAGGGCAGCTCGGCATGTGCCCAGCAACTGGGCAATGGCAGCCCCAAACAGAACCATCACACCTCTCAGGGCTCCACCCAAACCACAGCAAACAACGGGCTGACTCAGGAAATGGGGTTCTGAGTCATGCTCATACCCTGCTTTCAATGACTTAAGCTTTTCTCCCAGTCATCACCACTCTCCTCCATCTAACTGAACTCATGGCCTTCCAGGACCTCCTCGAGCAAAGAAGTAAAAAGATAGAGACATTTTATTGTGGTAGCAGTAAAAGAAGACTCAAACATATACTCAGAGGTTGGAGGAAAACTTGCAAAGAAATATCCTATCATTAAACCTTTTAAAAAGGCCAAATCTTGCCATCATAAAGCTAGTCAAGGGGAATAATCATCACCTGCAGTCCCAAACATCTGCATTCTAAAATGGACATAGCAAACATTCAACTACCTTTTCCTGACAGCTTCTCAGGTCTCTACAGAACCATCCTAGCTGTCAATCTGCATGCCCAGACTCCAGGCCAGGAGAGTAATTTCTGTGAGGTACTTACTCTGCAGTGTAGGAGTGTCTGGTGACAAATCAATTGCCATTATAAAACTCCCCCCATATGCAGGCTGATGAAAAGGAAAGATAGGCTTTTACCAAGATATTGCATGAGGCACAAGGTAGTTGGATGAGAATTTGAAACATAATGCTGTGTTAACATTCTGGATACTATACCACAGATTTACCTTTAAGAGAGAATCTGTCATGTTGACTAAAAAGGAGGCAGTAATTCAATTTCTACAAGTCGGTGATCTGTCCCACTTTTAGACAAAACTTCAAGAAATTGCTACATTTCTCTCAGTTTAGTAAAATGCCAATTTTGTGATGGACAGGCACTGAAAGCACAACCCATCCACAGAAGCAAAATGAAATGTCTTTGCAATCATGCCAATAGACGTACACAAAGCTAAGCCAGAGTGGCACATGCTGCTCTTTCCTGGATAGGAATCACTGAAGGTTACACCACAGCAAGTGCTCAGAAATTTGGGGTTCAGAACCTGAGCTGTTGGGAGCCTGGTTTACAGAGATAATGGCTCAGCATCACTTGATCCGGATGTAATAGGTGCTGCCCAAAATCAATCATGCCTCTGGTTTGTCAGTCACATAAAGGCCAGGCTGCCTCAAGAATAAAGGAAATCATGTAAAGGTTTATAGCTGACTTTTAATGAAATCAGACAGCAGGTCTTGTGGGCAGAGAGCCATCCTTTAAAGCACACCTTATCTTTTAAAATTAGATGAGCTGTGCTACTGGTAAACAAGTGTAAGCCAGGTCAAGCCTGAGGACATGGGAGCCATACAAATAAGAGTCACTCAGCTTTAAGTTCTTATTCCTGTGTCTTTCCTTTGTTTCTAACCTTTGATAAACAAAAATGAAAGGCTTCTCCTTTTATTTTTGTTGAGATGGGATTTCTGTAATTATGCAACTTCCACAAATTGTTTCAACAGCTATCTCCAGCAATGTGCCTCCTTTTGTTACTCACCCCTTTCTCAACCATATTTGAGAACAGGTAGCTATGATCTCCTCCCATGACAAGTCTTAGCAGGTACATGTAGTTGGAGAGGTGATGAGATAGGGACAGTTTTCTGCATCAAGATCAGATGGATGGATGGTTGCTTCTAATGACAGAGGCATTCCATTGATGCCATCTTGCTATAAATTTTTTTTTTTACTGTGACTCACAGATTTCCTTTAGAATTGTTTTCCTTTGGAAATGAGGACTGCAGAGGATGTAGAGATGCCATAACATGGTTTTTTGATGGATTTGCTTCAGTGAATTGCTGAGGGAATGAAGCTGGAAAGGCTAAAACACCCTAGAGAAGAGAACCCAGACGTTAAATCACAACAGTCAGGTCAGGACCTGCAGAAGGACAGTTCTTCAAAATTGTCTTGTTGGGATTGTCAAGGATGGTAATCTAGAGATGAGTTAATGATTTCATTAGCTAAAAGACCCACCCTGCAGAAAGTGGGATGAAGCTGTCACAGTCAACTAGCAGAGTGAAATGGAACCTGGCTATGGCACAAGAGCTGTAATTTTGACACCAACACTGAATTTGATCTGCCAAGGAGTTTATATGAGAACATCAAATGTAGGCAAATGATATGTGATTAGGTCTCCATTATTTTACATCCATGGAACAAACTAATATTTCTATTAAGTGATTTTCAGTGATATTATATATGTGAAAGAAAGAAATGAGAAAGTATTTTTGTTAACAGATTATTTCTTCAGCCTGCTCAGAGAAGCAAGGCTAAACTCAATATAGAGTTGATGGAATAATTTCTATCAGTGGCCGTGTTGATAGACCTCAGTGTTGGGGCCAGGAATCAATAGGAAATGGGATGCAGTAAGATACTGTAAAGCCAGCAGAGCCTGAAAGAGAATAGGATGAAGAATAGGATTAAGTTTTTTAAGGTGGACTCATATTACTGAGCCAAAAAATGCACTGCAGAAAGAAATAAAAGCGAGAGCAGCAAAGGTGCGAACATACACATTGTTCAAGCAATCCTTGAGCTCAGGAAATGCATGCAAAGCCAAAGAAAATCTCTAGAAAAAATGATGGGAGAATGCCAGTTCATGTTATTTATAATCAATAAAGGATACATTTACACAAAACATTTTCACTTTTTTTGGTGTGTGTGCAGAAAATAAATAAACAAAGCTAGCAGCCTCATTTTTTGTGCAGCAAGACTTTAGGCAGAATGTTTTTTAAAAAGATGGGGAGTAGCAAGTAGAGGTGTACAAATGGGGTGCAGATCACCTTGAAGAATAAGCAAACCCATCATATCACTTTCCGGAAATGTTAAATGCCTCTAGGGGGAGATTCCTTCAGGAAACAAGGAGAAAACTGAAAATCCTGAAGCAAAGTTTGTTCTATTAAACTGGACCCAACTGGAGCATAAAAGTTAATATCCTTTAAGCAAAAAGCTGGATCACACACTGTCCTGCAGTTAATGAGCAGGATCTTAATGACATCCTGAAAAAGCAAATCTTCAGAATAAACGTGTTGAAATCTGAGCCAGTTTAAAAATTAAATTCATGCTTCAGCATGGTTTTCATAAAGTTTAAGTTAAGCATCAGAACAAGGTTCAAAAATATAATAAAAATTATTTTTCCTAAAACAAAAAGTACATGAAATACAGTAGTCTCAAAGCTATTTGATCTTATCTGTACTCAGAAGTTCTGGATAACTGAACCAGACCAGGTCAAACTTTATAGTTTGAAGCACACTGATTTTTCTCAGGGTAAAATCATATTTAATGCCACATACATCTGTCATTTTGTCATTTTGCTGTTTAAAAGTGAGCTAAAAAAAAAAAATACATATATACCCCACCCAAAGATATTACCTTTTTTTTTCTTTCTGCTTCAGCAATACCAAGATTTTTTCTACAAGAGTACCTTTAGAAGATTCTTTTTTTTAAGAGAAAGCAACCCCTGAGGTGTCCAGCTCTGCAGAACAGGTGCTCCAATTCTCTCTGGGGCTCTGGAGCTCAGGAGCTGCAATGCACTTGCTCTCCACCTATTTATACAGCTTCCCGAGAGGAAATTTCTTGAATGCTGCTCTTCAGAAATAGTCAAGGGAAAATGCTGTTTTCATCATCCAACCTAATGTGAAAGCTCATGGCTGCAGCCCTCCAGCTGTGCTGTATGCGTGTTGAAGAGCTGTTTTGTCACCATGCCTCCCGAATCTCAGGCAGAGAAAGGGATGGGCTGAAGTTATCTGCCTCACATCTGAAGTCACATGATCTCTTTCGGCCTTTCTGCTGTGTTGAGGCAATGATTTGCATTTTAGCAGATCTAGCACACTGGGAAAAAAGCCATAAGGCTGTCTAGGTATTTGGTTATCTGATGTGACTGGCATGGTTATGAAAGCCGTTAAGGAGAGAAGTAATTAATTTACCCCAAGGCATGTGAGTGATATAGGTGTTCTCCAAAACACTCAGTCATATCCAGGTAATGGAACAAGTATGAAGCACTCAGATCTTGTGTTATGAAGCACTGTACTATTGCCTTCACTTCATTTCTTCAAGTGCATGCACATGTTCCCACCATAAACGTGTGACTGGAACTCTGTGGACTCAGTTCACGTTTTGGCTCGTCTGCCCCTTGTGCGACTACAGGAAAGGGGTTGGACAAGCCGAGAATGCTGCAGCCTTGCTCCGGTCAGGAAGTCGTAGCACTGCGTGCTTTGAAATCAAACCCTGACCATCCTGACCCCTGGCATCAAGTCCCGCATCTCTGACCCAGCTCCTGGCCATGCTGACCCCGACTCAGTCACTGCACAGAATCCCTAGGGAGGGGCAGAGCCATCACAGCCAGGGTGACTTGTTACTGCCCACTGCTCACACAACAAGCCCTGAGGAACCTGCTACACTGGCAGTGCATCAGTAGATGGGGACACTGCGATTTTGAGCACGTACTCCACCAAACCACTCAAAACTAGAAAGTGTCAGTAGAAGTATGATATTGTAATATCACCACTATCCTCTTGGGCCCAGTCCTCAGCATCACTCATGCTCATCAGACCACCCTTCCCCCGCTCCAAAGGTCTAATAATACCGTAACATGCTATTTTCAGGAAATTTTTGCCATCAGTGTGGTGACAGTTCTAAAGACATCAGCCACCACTCTAAAGGACAGTGATCAAATCCTCTTTTGAGTCAGACTTTTATTAAGGTACAAAAGATATTTAAAATGCCAAACCAGCAAAACAGAAGGCATTTGATTGACTGAGCTAGTCCTCTGAGGTTTTGGAGTCACAGACACAAGCTTCCAAATTCAAAGCTGTTCTTCTCCTGTGAGACAAGACAGTAAATGGAAAGCACACCAAGCACAATAATTCTGCATGACCCAGAAGAGTTTTGATGTTTGTTTTTCTGGCAGGATGCACTTTCCCTGATCTGAGTTACAGTAGCTAATCTTTTATGTATGATCACGCTGTTCTTCCAAAATGCACGCAAGCAAAAATACATCACAACCTCTTTCCACTGTTCTCTTGGGATACACATTATTTATAAACATTTACTGTACCTGATAAGTTTATCTATATTGGCATTTACCAAGATCTCTGTATAATGAGAGCCTACAAGGTTTGCTCCAAGTGCCAATAAATCCATCAGAAACATTTCATCCAAGATCAATGGGAGAGGGATCAACCCTTAGCAGTTAGGTCCTTTAGGACATGTTGTCTTTTGTTTTTCATGGAAGTTCTTTGTCCTCTGTCTCAATGATCTGACATGACCAAGCAACCTGATAAAGAGTCAGCATTGCTGGACTGAGCCACTTCTCCAGTTACCTGTGGGGATCACAATGACATGCAACTTGAGGAAACACAAATGTCCTTTCCAAATTAACCTTTCCCACTCAAGTCCGAGGAGACAGGCCATACCAGACAACACCATTTTGTTTACTTCAAAGGGCAAAGAGAACATACCAGTCCCACCAACAAGATCACACATACTACTGCTTTTTTGTTCAGCAGTCATGTATCACATGCACACTTAATATGCTGAATAGAGTTTTAGGATCAACAGCTGCAACAGAAAGTAGGCCAGAAAATTCTAACGATATATGGTTGAGCAGTCTAGCATGACAAGAAAAAGCCTAGTGATGTTGCTTGTGTAGAAATTGGGACATCCCTCTAAAGCAGCCCTTCTTGATGTAATAGCACATACTCTGTTTTCCAAATACTTTGGAAATATTAACCTCCTGAGCAAGCCTTCATGCGGGCATTCCACATACATAATTCAAATTCTGCTTCAGGCTTATTTCTCAGAAGCACCCACTACAAAGTGATGTAACAGATATTTTTCAAAAAGAATGAAGATAATCACAGTTGAAGTGAATGTGCTCCTTCTAAGCTCTGACCATGGCTTCCTTCCTCTTACCCTACCAAGCGTAAAGAAGTATTTTTATGTGACCCAACGAAGTATTTTAAAGTACTAGCCAGGGAACAAGTGCCTGACTGAGAGACTTGGATGTCCTATCTCAGACAGAGAGAAAAAAAGAACAGAAAAAAATGAAGACATAACTTAATGTCCGGAACAATTTTAAAACTGTCTCAGTGAGATGACAGAAATCTGTGCTCACACATTAGAAGAAGTAGGTTAATTTGTGTGAACAGAAAAAGAAATGTTCCCCCACTGACAATTCTGGGTGAGAAGGTGAATAAAAAACATCAAAACTAGCATCCTTGGCAAAAAGCACACAAAATCAGAGAAGTGAAAGAAAGGCAGCAGTAGGGCTCTGAAGCTCCTGAAGGCTAAGAAACTAGACCAGAACACTATGAAAGCATCAGGATACCTTCTGTGAAAAATGAGAACAAATTTTTTTTAAAAAAGAAAGTTTCCCAAATTACCAGATGAATGCAGATTATTCTGGGAAGCAATGACTAATGACCTAATTTGCACAAATCTACCTCCCTCACGTTAGCTTCAACCTCCACTTGGAGCTTATAGAAATGATAGCTATCTATCTACAGCACTCAGATTTTGACAGAACTTAGCAAAGAAACATGAGGGAAAAGAAATGGTCATAAGAATTGCCTAACAACAGCTTGATCTGTATTTTTTTGGTCTGGTGAACCAGAAGCTGCATAGACAGTGCAAACCCTGCATTCTGATGCCTCAAGCCTACCAGATGGTCTGTTCCCAAAAGGCACCTCTCGGTTAAATCAGGCTCTCCAGGTCAGGAGGGCACACAGATTTAACTCACATGCTAATGATCAATATCTAAAAGGATTTTTTAAAATTATTTTTTAATTGTTTTTTAAAGACTGGAAACTACTAAGTGGAACCATCACGTACATGGTAAGGGGTCAGCAAGTCTATGGAAATAATTTTCTTCATCTTTATTTTCATCTAATCTTTATTAAACTGCTTCTAATGAAAAAAGGACAACATTTTCTACTTTGTTACAGTAAATAAAACTGCTGATTTGGCAAAATGTTATTAATTTCAGGAGTCAAGGAAACTATGATATTTAGCCACAAACAATACACTGTCTTGCTTACAGGCACCACACTTCTGAAAACTAACAAACTTATCTTTTATATTCCAAATAATAGCTTCTGTTTGGAACTTTTAACCTGCCAACATTGTACAGATGCCTTAATTTGTGCTCCTACAAGCCATTCCCTTTGGGACATGAGGTGAGGTGTAGTATGGTGAGGACTGAGGTAACCCAAATAGACCAAAACCCCAGGTAAGACATAGCAGAGGGAAGACGGCATTTATTGTGGAGTGCAAGGGATGACAAGCAGGCTCCTGGGTGGATGGAGGGATGGACACCTGATGCAGACGGACACCCAAAACACGCGGTCACGGAGGCTTTGTCCCCACGGGCCGCAGGCCCGGGCGGGGCGTGAGGCGCTGGGCGAGGGCGGGGCGCCCCCTGCTGGCGGCGGGGCCTTACGGTGGGAGCGGCCTTGCGGCGGCAACACGCGGGAGGAAAAGGCTCCGTCTTCTCCAGGGGATTCGAAAGGGCCAGGCGCTCCTGCTTCCCAGTGCAGGAAATATTCTACACTTCCCTCCCCCGCTGAAAAGAAAGCTGAAGAGCCTCGCAGTAAGCAGCGAGGCGCCTTCCCGTGACCGGTTTACACGAAGTCCACGCAGCCGCGCTCCCCCGGAGCAGCGGCGGTGTTTGTGCACGTCTCCCGGAACTCAGCCCGCCCTTCCCACGCTTGGGCCAACCTGACGTGACACTCCAGCCCAACGACCTCTGTTTTCCACTCCTCTGGGATAACAGAGCAGCCGAGCACATCCTAGGAGCAGCGGGATGTCTTGCCAGCCCCTTCCGAAGCAGGGCTAGCGGCAATGGCGTTGTGAGCACATGGGCTGAAGGCAGACATACACCGACCACATTCCGTACTGCGTGTGCCAAATACATGCAGAGGCAGGGAGTGCTCACAGCACCCGCCTAAGGCTCTAGCGCGGCCCTTGCCGCCCAGGGTCGTTACCTGCCCCTGTGTGCCGTGTTCGGTGAGGCAAAGCGGGGCCCGAGGCTGCTCCAACACGCAGCAGCACAGAAGCCTCAGCAGGAGGTGTACAGAAATGATGTACCTCCTTCACTGCCCCTCTGTAGCTGAGGGGTAGGAAACGTATTAGAGTAATTTTTGATTACTACACTTGTTTTTAACCAACCAGCAATTAGAAAATACAAGCCTTCCACCCTCATGCGGGGAGGGAGGCGCGGCCAGCGTCTCGTCGATAGGGGCAGTGCGGCGGGGAGCACTGTACGTGGCGGTTCCATAGTGTAGTGGTTATCACGTCTGCTTTACACGCAGAAGGTCCTGGGTTCGAGCCCCAGTGGAACCAGCGCCAGGTTGTCAGTTTTTCTCCTGGCTCAGCGTGAGTTTTTAATAATTTCCTTTAACACGAGGAGTTTCGGTTTGGCGGTTTCCTCCTCAAGACATAAATCCTCATAAGGAGTTAAAGCGCGGGCCCTGCGTGCGGCGGAGGCGGAGCACTGTGTTTCCAGGGGAGCGGGAAGGTGCCTCCAGCGGGAAACCCTGTCACTCGGGATCCTTCCCACAGGGTGCAACCTTGGCAGGGAACGCCCGCCTGCAAGAGGAGCTTTTCCCTGCCAGCCCGGGAGAGGAATCCACATCTTACCGTGGTCCCTCGGAGGGATAACCAGGGAGAGCACTGAGACCAGAGGCAGCCATGTGGCGGTGGGGAGAAGCGACAGCCTGTGGCTCCTCCGAGGCAGGGACGAAGGCTGTGGTGAAGTGTGCAGGCCGGTACATCGCCAAGGAGTCTCACCGGGACGGACTGGAGTGCGGGTCCTTTCACCTCTGTGTTTGGAGAAGCGTTGGAGTGCTGGGAGAAGCCAGCGCACAGCTAGCAAGCACAGTTAACTCCGTCTCTGCTTTCCCCTGTGCTGTGTGTATCAGTTTTATTGACAGAGAGAAAGCCATCTCACCTTGCCTCGGAGCAGTTTAACATTTAAATGATAACGTGTTGTCTCATTTTGCACGTGCAGGCCTTTAGAAAAGGGTAACCTCTGGGCACGGGTGCTGGCACAGCATCTGTGCGTGGGAGCCCTAACGAGTGATGGGGCTAAGACGTCTCTGCTGGAGAAGAGTCCCTGAGCTCTGCTGACCTGGAGTCAGCTCTTGAGTATCTTTGCAGGATCAGAGTGGGAGGGTGTGATTTGCCTATCTTAAAGATTAAAGAGAAAAATGTGGCTTAACTTACTTTAATCAGAGTCTTGTTAAGAAACTTACCTTAATCATCATCATATTAAGAAAACTATTAATCTTAGTCAGTGCTTGTTCTTACTAAACAAACACTCTGGGCTGTGGACAAGCTGCAGCTGGAGATTGCAGATAGAGATTGCAGACCAATGCAGAGATATCTGGGTCGGGTTGCAAAAGCAGGGTAGAAAGGAGCTATAAATGACATCACAGACCTGGCAGGCTAAAGTTGTAGTATTAACACCATAATGATGCTAAGGGCCTGTGCATCCTGCAACCTGAAAGTGCAGATGTACTCAACTCTGGCTTTCCTCTGCCTGTTTTGCTTAGCAGTGTGTGTGCAGCCCACAGGAAGTGAAGCCAGAGCAATATGGTCCCACCTCTTACGTAAATTGTCTTCCACAGACTGGCTGCTTCCAGGACACAGGCTCAAAGCTGAGTCAGACATAGCTAGATTTCTCCTAATGTAGGATAGGCAAGCCTTTGGTGTAGGTGCATCCCGTGTAATAGGGATGGTGATCCCATGGTGCCTACCCTGCCACTGACAGCCACAGCACCCCCAAGCGCATGTGTTGCAGGGAGTGGGCCTGATCCTGGTGGCCAGCACTGGATAACTATCTGCCTCACGTTCTCTTATGTTTAGGTAAAAGTCTCCTTTTCAGAAGATGACTTAAGCTCACACTTCAGACTTGTAAAAGAATATTTTATTCCAAAAGCCATATCTTAAGTGTGTGCAGACTGCTGCAGCTCCATTCATTTCAAAGGGATCCAGCCCCTGATTTAGGCTCTAAAAGCGTTGCCAGTCTTGCTCTCTCCACACATCAATATCCTGCTTCTCAGAGATGTCTGTGGTTCACACGTACACGTATAAATGTGTATTTTGTACGTTCCCTAACTGTGCTAAAACAAAAGTGTGCCAGTCACACATTTCTGCTGAGACACTGTGTTTCGTGCGTGTTCAGCTTCCAGACACATGGATTCAGCTCCAGTTGAGCTGTCTGGCACTCTGACTTCAGGGGGAACATGAAATCGCTACATGGAGTTGCACTTCTCTCTCACACGTGAGTACTTTTGCCTCCTGCTTCCCCTCTGAGGCCACACACAAGCACTGCCAGTCAGACTAAAAGCATCTTAATGGTGCAGGGTGATCTCTGTGTTCTTTCCCACAATCTGGCAGAAGAAAACACACCAAGATTTCTGAGGAGCATGAAAACATATAAAAATGTCTTAGGGCAAATGGGACATGAGTTAAAGCTGGAGAAGATGTATGGGCAAAAAAGTGAACCTACCCTTGTTTTACATAGCAATGGGAGTGTCACCAAACTGTCCTAATTTGGGTCATTTTTACTAGTCTCAGTTTTGTTCTGTAATCAATGCCAGACTAATTTTTATCCTTCTAAAAATTTTATTTTTTTTTTTATGCAGGGCAAATGTAGCCATTTCTGGTGCCGTAATGCATACTGGCCCTTAAATGTTGTCTGTCTTTTGTACCTGAAAATATTTCTGTTCTTGCTAGGAATTAACTACATGATTCAATTAGCAATGTTGTCTGCAGTGGCAGAGTGGTTTTGCTGTTTACAGTTATTGGAAAAGAAGGACCATCAACACTATTAGACCCAGAGTGCCTGAACTGCATACTATTTATAGTGAGACTTTAATTTTAAGGCTTTTCTAATTTTGTGAACCAGTTTGGGTTCTTGAATGCTACAGACACTTTTTTAAACAAAGGCTGCCTTTCTTTCTGTGTGGCGGGAATTTTATAACTGGGCAGCCATCAGTCTTGAGAGTGTCCCTTTGGACAAAATGTTCTTTGATAAGAGCAGTGCTATTTCTGTACATGTTCCCTGAGCTATTGTGCATTTCTTACACAAAATCAAAACCTATTTGAAGGGTGGGGTTGTCCATAAACCAAATTGATTTAAAACTGCTTGCGGTGATGGGAGAGAATTTTGCTTTGCCTTTTTAAAAAACATGGTAGGTGATTTCTCTCTATGTGAGCAGCTCTGCTTCCCTGTGACCTGTCCTTATGAGACCATACGGTGGGAGGCTGAAGCTCTGGTCTGGTTTTCCAAGATACATGTGGATGAAGGTATTTAGGGATTTTTAAGCTGGGATTTTCAGACCCATGAGATTTAGATACCAACTGCTCATCAATGCAGAGAGGGAATAGATGTCTGAATGTCTTCTGGAAATCTCTGTTACTGTGGCAGACCATTGGACAGTATAAAGAGGATACTGTGTAGAGCCCGAGTGAGATGCTGAACTGCAGCAGATGCCTAAAGGCTGCCCTGGGACTCTCAGTGAGTCTCACGTTTCTCAGCTCCCTGGCTGGACCTTCTGATGGATCTCACTGCCTCAAGAAGAGTGCAGCCATATGAGCATGAGGCCTCTGGGAAAAAATCCAGCCCTTGGGAAAATGACCCCCTTCTGGTGCCTGGGATGAGCTGCCCTGCTTGCTTGCCCTGCCATGCATTGATTCTGCCCCAGTGTTTGGGGTGAGCTGGCCCAGGTCCATGAAGCAGAACGGCCATGTCTGTGCAGGGGCCTGCCTCTGACAGCCCGCCTCTCCATGTAGGTAGGTTAAAGTGGGAAAGTGTTGGGTTGAGGAGGTTGAACTCCTTGAGATTGAGCAAAGCAGTGGGCCCCCTTGGCAGGAGACTTGTCCCATCCATGTCACATCCTCTCCTGAGTCTGGGATGTGTTGGCACTGGAGGTGCGACTGCAGTGGGATGCTGTACCTGACAACACATTTACAGGGCATTCCAAATTTGTGGGTATCCAAAGGCAAGTGAGATGAACCCTGCTGAGGGAACGGGTTTTGAAAAATTAACATCCTTGTTTGTGCAGCATTTTTTGAATGGGTGTAGACAAGAAGAGCAGAGACACAACTGACAACAGCAGCCTACATGATCTGTGCAGTGCTTTAATCTGTTCCCAGTGCATACAATCTTAGATCTTTTGAAACAAAGCAAGCTGCTTCTGAAGCAATTGCTTTCAAAAACCTTAATTAAAATTCACTGCTAATTGCATGTAATCAACAGAGATTGGAGGAACAGGTGCAAGATCCACTGGAATCACTAGCAGTCTGTTTTTATCTTGAATCTTTCAGTCATGTTAAAATCAAATGTATTACTCTCTTTGATGTCAGCTGGTTGAGAGGATACTATAGGTAGAACTGTTAGCAAAGAGAGGTTTACATTTTTGGTTTGAGATTTTTGCAGCCTAGCAAGTAAACAACTGAAAAATGCTATTTTTTGTTTGATCTACTAATTGCAGTTTCCAGCCCTTTGCAATTAGGTGACTGGAAGAGCAATAAGGCCAGGCAGATTTCTACACACAACTATTGTTAGGAAAAGCATTGATAGGGTAGAGGTAAGTAATTGGAAGATAATGAATACATGCTATATACAGCAGGCAATGTATACTACATACCCTCTATAAACATTAGGCATCTGCATTTCTGTAGGGTGTATATGTGGTTTCTATGTACGTATATCCTTGTTTATTCGGACATACGTCTGCATGCACAATCAGATTCACACTCAGAGTGTCAGTACCTCAGTACTTGTTGCCTTTTAAAAACTGTTACAGATGGCACATCCTCTAGGATGGAGTTTGACAGTAATAGTTGTGTGGTTGGCTTGATGGCGCTTGATAAAATCATGAGAATGGAGGAGAGTAAGGTGCTTAGGCAGCGCTTAAGTTAATCTCATGCCTTCCCATCAAGCCAAGCAGTACATTAAGGAGCTATTCACAACAGAGGAAGGAAAAGATGCAGTTCAAGATGGGAAGCGTCCTGCTGTCTCTTCTTTTCTGGTACAAAGGTACGCACTTTGCCTCCTGAGAGGCACTTTCAGATATCCCTCTTTGTGTTTCCTGTTTCAGCCACACTTTCTTCTGCCAGGGGCTATGGGGTACAAAGCAAGCTCTTCTCTACATTCTCATGGAAGCATAATAATTTGGGGAAAGGCAAAATGTGGAGATCTGTAATTTATGTACATGAGTGAGCAGCATTCTTTCAGCTCTATGAATATTCAGTAGTAAAACTCTGTTTCAAAAAAATAATTGCAGTGTAAAAAAATTGCCATATAATTTGTCAAAATAAGAATTTGCAAAGAAAATTGTAGTGCAGCTGAGCCAGTGTGTAAATAATAATGCTGATTTGAAAAATGAGGTACAGTATATAACATGAAAGACTGGTCCTTCATTAATCAAAACTCTTGATTAATGAAAAACAGATCATTTTCTCTAGCAGCAAGACATTTCAGATGAAGATTGCCCCTTTTTAGAGGCCCTTCCAGGTATTTTGACCTGGAAAAGACTTCCAAAGACACTTTTAGAAAAAAATCAACCATAAGTCAAGAAAATGGGAAAAGTATTTATCAATGTTGAAGTTTTCTCAAATTTACTTTTCAGAAAAGTAGCAATGAAAGTAGGTAAGCAGGAGCTAGAAGAAGCCAGAAAGTTCAGGGTCACAATCTCCTTCCATTTGAATTCACCCAGCAGTGGAGAACAAGGAGATCATTTTCTGGTTTGTGTTTAAATTTCTGGCTTCATCAAAGCTGATGGCAAAGTTGCTTTTTTCTAAAACAAGGCTGAGGGTTGCTCTTGGTTAGTGCTGGGCAGTGTCTGCGGACATGAATGTGTGAATCAAGTATAATCTGTCAGAGTGAGGAACAGATTAATTAGACAATCCAGCTTTTCTCCCATGGATGTTGAATTCTCAGTGTTTTGATTTGTGTATTTTTTTCTGTCTTTTTCTGTTTCCACTGAATATTTTGCTCTACCAAATTTTATGGTTAGGAAAATAAGTGCTCCTCAGCTAGCCATGCCTTCATTTCATCCTGTTATGTTTGGCTGTACCCAGCTCTGTCTAATTAATAGATCTTTCTTTTAATCTCCCAGCAAATGTTTATACGTTCTCCTCGTACCTTATCTCTTCACTCTCCTTTGTTTCACTTGGGAAGGTTACTGGTACCTGAGCTTCTTGGAAGACTGTTTTTATACAGATTCCAGCTTTTTTTTCCCTATAGGTGGCATAACTGCAATTAGTCCTTGGAATGAGTTCATACCTTGCTCTGAATCCCAGACACAGCTTGCTTTTAATAGACACCCACACATCAGGATATTTTTGGAGAGCCTGCAGTGAAAAATAACTTGCAAGATCACTTTCCAGGCATCACTCCTTCAGTATTTAATTTATTTTCTTAATTTACTGTATTTCTTAAGTTACTGTTTGTGTGTGCTTTGTGGCCTGAGTGTCCTGTTCTGGATCAAAAGAGAGCGGCGACCCTTTGTCCAGGTGCCCCTCACGCTCCAGCCTCTCCCACCACGAAGGTGCCGCTAGGTCAGTCCTCGGAGCTGCGTGCACTGATGCCAGGATAAGCTGCTTAGCTTATTTTCCCTGGCAGAGCAAGTGGCTTAGAGGAGCGCCCCCAGCCCCCGCGCCTTGGCGGGGCTTGTTTTTGCTGGGGACACACCGCAGCAGCAGCAGCAGCAGCAGCATATGGTGCAGCAGGACGGCTCCTGCGACGAGAGCCGCAGCAGCTGCCAGGCCCTCTCCATATGGTGAGGGGGAGCACCCCGAGCCCTGGATTGACACGAACACGCTTTTAGCACATTGAAAGTGCCGTGACTGCGCCGCGTCACTCCATCCGTGCTCACCACACCTCGAGGAATAACCACATCTCAGCAGTTTGAGGGAGTGGATGTCTCCTTTTTCACCTCTGTTTTTTGTAGCTTTGGAAAAAAAAAAAAAACCCAGACAAAACTCCTAAAATTAAAAGCTGAAACCTGCCTTTGGATCACAGTAAATAACATCTTTAGTAGTGCTGCCCTTTGGCATAATCAATGCACCTAATGAAATTACTATGCAGGCAATGTTCCATGTCACTCTAAGCAGGAAGGAACAAACATGTCAATAAGATCAGAAATGACCCAAAATTTTCTAAGCAACACTTTGGGAAAAAAAAAATAATTATACATCTCTTAAGAAGAAAGGGGGAAAGGGTTGATTTTTTTTTTTCAAATTATTTAAGCTTTTTTCAAATATTGTCACAACATTAAAAAAAATAGTGGAAACATAATGGAAACAGCAGGTGTACAGGAGAAATTAATATGAATTAAATAGGTTTAATTGTGGTTACTTAAATGTGTTTTTTATCACTTCCAAATAAATACCAGTAAATATTAAATGAGCCACAATACAAATGAATGAAAATGAAAACCAAATAAAAATCGTTCAAACAAAGAAAATTAAATGGCAATTAAAACAATACAACTGTGGAAAAATCCCCACAAAATGAAGGAGGAAAAGAACAGCTGAGTTAAGCCTGAGAGAGAAGCTTAACACAAGACCTCCCCTCTGCAGGCTGATGCTGGTGCTGGACCTCTTGCCCTCTGGCTCTGACCGAGCGTGCCAGTGGTCAGCAGAGATCAGTGCTCGCAGGCTGATGTGTGCTGGGGTGTTGGTGCCCTCCCGGGTGCTGCTGGAGCCAGAATATCATCTACAGGAGAAACAGGCTGAGCATTTGGCCCAGTGTGGCTTTAGGTGGTTGGAGTCCCTGGATGGGCACCCTGCTTTCACCAGGCCAGCCTGGATCCTGATATCCTTGGGCGAACACAGCTCTGCGTATGCCCTGGGGGTCTCTGCCGCGGCATAGCTCCCAAGGACCATTTAAAGCCCACGCTTTTTTAGAAATAAAGGTACTGCGTTTGCACGACACACGGTCCCATGGAGCCTGCTTAGCGTGGCCGTGGAAAAAGCCCCGGGGGAAAATCAACAACAGCAATCACGAAGCGACTGCACAGGGGGGCTGTGCTTGCCACGGCGACCTGGGGACCGGCCACAGCTGCAGCAGGGGCCCCATGGGCCATTGCCTCTGGCACAGGAGCAGGGAGAGATGGGGAGAACGCCACCGATGTGGAGGCTTCTCTAAATGCACCTTCTTAGCGGGGCTGGTGCGACCTGATGTGAGTCACCTCACTCGCCTGGCACGATTTGCAGAGCTGGGATGTAAAAATAGCCTAAGTTAGCAATACAGCAAGACACAAACTGGCACCCAATGGGCGCAGAGGCACTGCAATGCTTTTTTTGGTGTCTCGACCCTCTGTGTTGCTTACAGGCTGTGTTACCTAACTTTGCTTCCTGATGCTGGCTAATGTGGTGTTCAGGCAAAAGAGGGCCTTGCAGTGGTGTGTCTTTCAGAACGCACGATAAAACCAGTGCCACTCAATCCAGCCATGCCTTTCATTTTTGTGACTTTCTGGAGCTTTTCTAGGGCTCCAGTCATATTTTTCTGAGTTTTAAGCTGTTTTCCTTTCCCCTGCCCCATAACCCACAGGTGCAGAAGGGAAGCAGGTGACTATTTATGCAGTTGGAGCCCTGCTTAGAAAGCACTGCTGTATCATGGGGGTCTGCTATCCACTGGGAGAAGAGGAGAGAAAGTAATTTTACTCATCTCCTTGAGCACTGTTAAACTGAGATGTTGCTTACAGAGATGAGAGACAAAATTAACTATCTTCCAGCTAAAGCTTCTTGGACACCTAAATAATAAATAAATAAATTCATTAATGTTTTCCACATACTTTTCCTTCAGTGATCAAGTTTATGTGAACTTATTCCAGTAAATCGAGTGACTGACATTTATTCTGTGTTGTATATTATTTCTCTCGTTTTTATATTTATAATGTGCTTGCTCATGTTTATATATCTGTCATTAATTCTAACCACACTAAAAGATTACTTGCTTTTATGGCATTATGGTCGGGATAGTGAATATGATTTCTCAGAGTTACTGTACTGAAATATGCTCAGCCTTTGGCAGTGTTACTTCTGCCCACACATATCTTCCTTCCTCCTTTCTCTTGTTTAACCACATTCCTAATGATTACAAATTTTCTGAGACACACGATTACCTGTTCCTGTCATTAAAATCCAGCAGCTGAGTTTCCTTGCTATTGATTGCCCCTTTTCCCAAGTAGCCCTAAGTTGTAGCTGCTGCTTTATCCAACTTCCACTTCTGAAAACCCCATGTTGGCATCCCAGGACTGCCTCTGCCAGCTCTTTTCTTTCTCCCCCAAACTGGACCAAGTTCCTGAAGCATCACTCTGCGCCATCCTGGCCAGCAGCAGGTACTGAGTGGAGCTATCCCAGGACCTGGGCTCCAACCCAGCCTCCCTAGGACAGGTTCTCTGGTACAAAATCATCCCCTGGTTCTTGCCCAGGCCCTGGTCCCTAAATCATGTGCATGGCAGTGCTCTGGAGGCACCACACTGCAGGGTGGGATGAAGGGACAGGAAAGGCGCATGCCTTATCTCCCTGCCTCCCACAAACACAGATAATAATTTATTTCACTGAACTCATGGTTTGCTAATGTCCTGGGGGGCTGTAAATAGAGCTCATTCCTTTTTAGTACTTTGGGGTTTTTCTCAGTCCTGTGCTTTTAAAACAACAGCCCCTGGCGGCCGTGCAGGACTTATGACTCTCCCATGAATTGCAGCAATTCGTTCTGTCTGACCTACGATTACCAATTATCTTTGTAACCTTCCTTGAAGGCAAACATGCTCGCTATAAAAGCATGCTGCCCATCACATTTTTAGACTATTGGCAGCCAGCTTTCCTCTTCATTTCCTTTGTAGGACAGGGCCCGTCACAGCTGTAAACACACCAATATATCAATTACTATGTTTTGGACATAGGCAAGGACATCTTTCATTTCCTTTCCTGTCCCAATGCCAGGGGTTATCAGGCCGTGTTGCCCAGGCAGGACATTTGGCCATCCACTGCTGTGCTTACCCCAAGCCAAGCTTGCTGCTCCCCTGTGCTGTGGTCAGATGGCTGAGCCGCTTGTGGGAGTGAGCCTCTAGCAGTCAGCGTCTCCTAACTCATAAAGGCGAAGCTGAACTCCCGTTTGAGGTGTTTAAACCAGAGAGTCATGTGGCCTGGGGTCCCCAGCTGGGACAGCCAGAGGGGCAGCATGCCAGCACCTGTGCCCTGGCACTGCCTTTGCACCACTGTGTGTTCTGGGACTGATCCAATAAAACATTCTATTGAAAAAACAGCTTTTGTGCTTGAAATTTTCACCCTTGCTTATTTGCAGTGGTGTTCCCTGGCACATGAGGCTTAAAACCCTGAAAGCCACTCTTGTGGCTCAGGAGCAGGCATCACTGGCCAAGTGCAGCCACCCAAACAGTGCTGGGTGACCTGGGGAGGAGGATTTGTTCCTCATGGTTGAATTGGTGCTGCCTTACACCCACCCACTTAAATCTATTCCTTTTTTCCCTGTTGTTTCACTCACAGCTGTTGAATTTCCAGCTGCGTCAATGGCATATCAAATTTTGATCTTGGCTCTCAAAAGGAGGGACTCAGGAGACCTACTGAAGGGCTCAGCATGGGCACAAAACAATACCCTAAGTCATCCTGGTAACTCACATCCCCTTTCCCCACCACAGGCAAACAGTGCTCAAGAATAGGCTTCACCACAGTACAATCTTCCTCATGGAACATAACTTTCTTAGGTTAATGGTTGGACTCAAGGATCTTAGAGGCCTTTTCCAACGCTTTTTCCAGGCCAAAGTAGACTAAACCACCATAAGAAAAACCCAAAATGATACACAAAAGTTTTTTCCATAGAAATCATTCCTCTTAAGATGAAAATAAAGTGGTTAAGAAACACGTGGCAAGTGCACATCTCTAAATGATACATGAACGCTTGCAGGTGGAAGGAGCTGAGCCTGCAGCCTTGTGAGTCAGGGATTTCTGGACAATGGGAACACATGGCAGGCTGTGCTGGCTGGGGAGCTGGGATCCCAGAGCTAAGGGTAAGGAAGCCCTTGCAGCTGATGCTCCTGGAGCAGGGCACCTGTCCTGCTGGGAAAGAACACCACTCCAGGGGCTCGAGGGGCAGGAGGGACACCTGCCAGCCTGGATCTCGTGCCTCTGGTGCCAATGCCATTGTCATCAAACAGAGCACAGGACAGGCAGAAGAGGCAGGCACTGCAGTGCTTTCATTGGCAAAGATGGTACAGTCTTGGTAAGTGATAAAATCCTGGTTTGTGTGGTACTGGCAGACAGTGTTAACTTAAACCACCTTCACACTTGTTTACGTCAAACCCCTTTGCCTCGTGTGGCACAGCACAGAGGTGGCTCAGGCTTGCACCTCTGCCTTGGTTTTCTCATTGCACAGTGGAGTCCCAGGGCTTGCCTTGGTAGCTTCTGTGCTGGGAAAGGTGTAGTGCAGTGTCGTGTGTGGCTCCCAGGCTACCCTTTCCAAGAGGTCTGAGGATGTGCAGGCACGTTTTCATCCTGAGCATGCTGGGGTCTGGGTACCTCCTGCCTCCCTCTTGGGCCTGACCAAAAGTCACATCTTTTTATTGTAGACTGACATATGCTTCTTCTGCCAGGGCCAATGCCTTGGGTTAATGTGGTAAGTTCCTGATGTCAGAAATGCTGCCCTGGGACACTGAAGCACAGGACACCATCTCTGTGTTAGGGAAAGGAATTTTTAAAAATTTATCATTTTGTTTTTGGGGGTCTTTCTTTTAGACTCTTGATACATTTAGGCTCAGTATCACACCCAAGGACTAGTTTCATTTCAGTAATAAACAGAGCTTTGTATATAGTTTACATTTCAGCTGATTATAATTGCACCATGTTTGTGAGTCTTTTGAGATTAAACCTGCTATAGAAATGTGACATGTAAATTCCCAGCATTAGCTAGAGCTTCCTAGCCTCACCAAAGTGACAGTGTATGAATGAATAAATCATAACTAGATTTTAGTGAATAATTCAGAGTCTAATTCATTTGGTGAAAAAATCCTCTTTTCTTATTCACAAAACCTCTGGAGATGGCAGGTTTTTCATGACTCCTGTATGCACGTTTTTACCTGCTCAATCGTTTGTTCCTTAGTGGCTTGTAGATTCCCTACTGGCTTTGAAAACATGATGTTTGACATTTGACTTGTGTTGATGAGTTATCAGCAGTCATGGGACTATTCTTAAAAATTATTTAATTTTCATAGCTGTTTGGGAAATATTCTCCCAGCCTAAATGCTATTAATATAGTCTGCTTTGGACTTTACTGTGAAGCAAGGAGAACCTTTTCAGTAAGGAAAGTGCTCATAAAAAAGCCATTGCTCAGTAAGAGGCAGGAGACAAACCAGGTCAGATGTTACAAAAATAGCATCTCTTCCTCTACAGCCACAACGACTGGTTTTTCCTATGAAAGGGAAAAAAGGGAGTCTTGTCTGCAACATGGATTAGAAAGACCTATTCACATTTCTTTTTTCTGCATCATATCCAGAGGGTGTGATCTCAGGTCAAGCACCTTGTGGGGTGTCCCATCTCCTCCAAAGACACTTGGCATCTGTGGTGGCATCAGGCTGGGATTTCACCCTTGAAGTTCATCAGTTTACATGTTTGGACGGGAAAATGTGACAGCAAAACTGTGGAGCAGGAAGACAGAAAAAAACCGCATATGGGCAGAATTAGTTGTAAAGCAGAGACTAAGGGGGCCAGCATGTGTTTCTCCTCAAGGTGATTCAGGTGTATCTGATAGAAAGAGGAGATGCCAAAGGCATGTCAAAGAAAACCCAGTGGAGGAGTAGCACAGACATGGACAGAGGCAGTGCCTTACTCCTGCCCATGTTCTCTTGCCTTCCCCTGGCAATCAGCTTGGTGAAGTGTGGTAGATTTGTCAGTCCTTCCTCTATTTATTTATCCCTAGCTCAGGAGTAAATGTTGATTGTATTTCTGATGTTTGCTTGCAGCACCTTTATTTCTGATCTCTCTCTCTCATTTCTTCCCTCCATGCCCTCTGCCCAGCTGCAATGGCCCTCTCCCCAGGAGAGGTAAGTCTCTCTGGCTAGTTTGGCTGCCAGGAAAATGCTGAGGGTCTGACACTGCCCAGCTCTGGTGCCTTGGGGCAGAAGGAGGGATGGCATCTGGACCTCCAAGCCCAGGCACATGCTCTGACCTCTGAATCCAAGGGGATCCAAGTCATTCTATGCTTCATGCTGGGCTGGCAACAAGAAAGGGTCTCAGTAGGTGCAGCAGTCCGGACAGAGCATCTGTCTATGGTTCAGAATTCAGATTTAGCCTTGTATCACTATTGTTGATGACTGTGTTGATTTAGTACTGTGTTTTTACCTTTCCTTTAGGATGAGAGACTGGAGCTGTGGCACAGCAAGGCTTGCAAATGCGATTGCCAAGGAGGCCCTAACTCGGTGTGGTCCAGTGGGACTAACAGCTTAGAGTGCATGCCAGGTAATGGAGGGAGCCTTTAGCCACGCTTCTCTGGTGGTCTTCAGCAACTTTCCCTGTTGCAGCTGGCACTGCAGAGGTGGCATGTTCTGGCAGTACTTGCTCCAAATCCGCCTGTTGATGGGGCTGGTGGAGCTGCACTGGTGTGAGGTGAGGGAGTGACCCTGTGCCGTCAGGCAGAGGCAGCCGCCATGCCTGGGCCTCAGGAGGTCACCCATGGTGGCCCGTGCTGGCCAGTGACAGTGGGCATTTGCCTTTCTCTCTCTGGAGCCCTCGGTGCTGGTGCTGACAGAAACTGCCTGGGCAGCTACTGCCACGTGTAGGATTTGCTGTAGGAAACCTTTTGTACCACCTAGGCTCATTCTCCCTTGCTGCAGCTTAGCCTGTGACATCTAGAGTCTCCAGGGATCAAGGAACACAGTTTTTTCTTTCTTTGCAGCATAATTTTAAATGGGAAGGGAAGGGAAGGAGATGTAGCAGGTTTGGTTGGTCTGTCCATGGCCGAGGGACATGTGTGCAAGGAGCCCTGCTGGGTTTCCTGGCCAGGCCAGGTGTGAGGGGTGCTCTGTTGCATTAGCATTATGTAGCTGAGTAATGAAGGCCTGTCCCTTGACTCCCTTGATTAAGGCTGTTCTCCTGCGTGATGAATTCTGCCACTGTAACTCCCAGCTGTCACTGTCCCCAGGCAGGGGCTTTGAACTCCCCTTGCCCAATCCAGCCAAGCCAGCGTGGTGTGGCCTGGTGTCCCTGCTGCCCAGGGACAGTTTGGAGAGCAGCCATGCAGAGCTGTCTCTGGCATGGCCAAGAGGAGCAGCTGGCCTCACAAACACCGTGTGAGTTTTCTCTGGGTTGGCAGTAACAGTGTTAAATGGCTCAGCTGCTTTGGCTGGGCAGGCACCAGGCGTGTGTTTTGGCAGGTCCCTGTGAGTGGCACAAACAGACTTACCAGAAGGTGACCTGCTAATTGCATTACGGTTGTGTGGTCTGTGGATTAGTGTTGCTAAAAGTAAAGTTGGGCAGTGTTTGAGATAAGCCTGACGAATAGTAAACACACGGGGCCACTCTCTTGCACAAGGGGAGCAAGGCTTTTAACATGGTGGAAAAGCGTGATGTTTCCATGCCGGGAGGAAGGCGGGACAGTGCCTATATGTTTTCATGGGGAAAAACATGTTAATGAGGTACTGACAGAGCAAGGTATGTTAATGAGATATTGATGCACACAATATTGACCTAGTAGAGCTTGCTAATGAGGCATCGACCACATGGATGCAGTGATGGGGAGTTGCACTGAGGAGGCCACAGTCCTGCCAGGTTCTGGGCACCCACCGGCGCTCCCCACGTGTTGATCATTTTTAACACAAGGCACCACAGTGGTTGTCCAGGCAAGGCTGAGGCAAGGAAACATCTTACCCACAACTGAAGCTGTGCAGAGCTTTGCTTGATCCTGTATTGCCCATGAGACAGACCATGCTAAACTGGAGAAAGGGACAGAGTTACCTTTGGGGACTCCATAGGCTACAAAATTAGGAAAATGCTGCCCATGATACAGATGTCTGCCTAGGCAATCCCCATGTGATGCTTGTGAGTGCCTTCATTCTGTGTATCTTGATATGCAATGGTAACCTTAATGATAACATTAAAAAATTATCATAACAAAAAACCCCGCAACTAGGCTCAGGTAGCACGTGGGTGCTCAACATCACCAAAAAGTCTTGCCTTCTAGAGCACTGTGTGGTGACCCACCACAGAAGGTTTTAATGAGGCGTATTTCTTTGTCCAGTAGTCTTGCAGCCAGAGGTAGTCATGTTGAATTTCTTGCTATTGCAAGACAGCTGTGGGGGCAGGATTGGTATTCTGAAGATCTGAAGTCAAAAACTGAGACAGAAATCCCCGAGCCCTCCGCAGGGCTGAACGTTACACCTCACTGACACCAGAGCACCTGCAAGTCTACCACAAGGCAAGGCCATCTCCAGATTCAAAGATGGTCCCCACAGCAGAAAATGCAAATCTGAGGGTGCTCATGGAGGGATGATCAGAGCTCACTCAGCAATTCTGCCACGCAAGTAGAGCCATAAATCAAGCCAGTTATTGGAGGAGCAGAAGGAGGTAAAGCTCAGCAAGAAAAGAAGTGCCCAGCATTACTCAAGGACCAGGCAGAAGCTGGCAGCCTGGAGGCTGGATCCAGGTTGATGCACCCAAACTGGCTCTTTGTCCACATGTTTACAAGAAGGAGACTCAGACCACAACATCTGAATAAAGCCTTCCCCCCAAAATGCAGGCAGAACAAGTCTAGTAAGTTTGAGAGAGAAAGAAGAGTTACGAATTAACACAAGAGAAGAGTTAGAAATGAAGACCCTATGGCCCATGGGCAGGTTGTGGTCTGGGTTTCAGAGCATTCCCAGCATCCTAATCAGGGAAAGGGAGAGCAATGAAACCCCGGGAAGTGTTGACAACATGTGTGCAAACCCACCCAGGAAACAGAGCCACTTGTGTCCCTTAAGGTGTTTTTTCCCTTGTTCTGCAGAGTGTCCCTACCACAAGCCCTTGGGCTTCGAGTCTGGTGCTGTCACCCCAGACCAGATCAGCTGCTCCAACCCTGAGCAGTACACGGGCTGGTACTCCTCCTGGACAGCCAACAAGGCCCGCCTCAACGGCCAGGGCTTCGGGTGAGTTCAAAATGCAGCCCTGAGGGGCCCTGGGGGCACTGGGTGTGGGGAACTGGGGAACCCTGGCAACGCGGGGGCAGGAGGGCAGTGGAGGAGGACAGAGCGGGGCTGGTGGTGTCCCCGCAGGTGCGCGTGGCTCTCCAAGTACCAGGACAACGCACAGTGGCTGCAGATCGACCTGAAGGAGGTGAAGGTGATCTCAGGGATCCTGACGCAAGGGCGCTGTGACGCCGACGAGTGGATGACCAAGTACAGCATGCAGTACCGCACCGACGAAAACCTCAACTGGGTGTACTACAAGGACCAGACAGGGAACAACCGGGTCAGTGCGCTTTGATCTCTGGCCACCGGCGGAGGGGTGGCATGTTTGGTGGCATGGACACATCAGGTCTCGGTGGGAGGTGCCCCAAAAGGGGGATCCTGTGGGAGCAGCAGAGTGGATGGGTCTTGGTGCTCGCTCTGTGTCAGTGGGCAGCGCAGAGAGAGGGACCATTCCCCCTGAGCTGAGAGTGAGTGACACGCTGACCAGTGCAGAAGGATGAAATACATTATTTGTGTTTTCTAATGGTGATAGTGGAGTGCACGTTAAGCTCAGAGGAATTAGCTGGCATTGCAGAGGAGGCAGCATCTCCATAAAGAAACCCCTTTCTCAGATGTGGCCACACAGCCCCAGCCATGCTTGGGCACTGCAAAATGGGAGTTCCTTTTTTTGCTGCAAGTCCAGGGATAGTGTGCAATCCTGGTGCAGAAAAACCCCTCAGACAAAATCTGCAACTAGTTAAGTGACAATCCACCAAACTGTTCTCATGCTGCACTTCTTACTGGTTGATTTGAAGTGAAAAACTGCATTGGGGAGACCTTAAAGCAGTGCCTGTGACCCCTGTGCAGCCCAGCTGGGCTGGGGGATGTGACAGCTGCCTCCCAGACATCCTTAATGCCCATCATTGGGGATGGCCCTGTCCTACCATGGGCGGCTCCGATTGCTTTGCTGAAGTTCTTGTAGCCCTGGGGAGATGCTATGCTGAGCTTCTCTAAAAAAACAAGTCATGGCAGGAGGAGATGTGACATCCTGGCCAAGCAATGGGGAACAGCCCCCAGATATGTTTTTTTGTCTCTACTGGCATGTGTAGGAGCCCAGCTGATGAACTGCAAAGAGCCAACGTCAGCCATGCTCACTCCAAACAAGTGGTGCCTTGCTGCAGGAAGGCAAATGAGAGAGAATGGGATGAGATTTTCTGGCTTAACCATAAAAAGTGCAAGAACGACAGGGGAAAGTGACCTACTTAGAAAACTGAATCAGTGTGACACAAATGGTCTACATCTGGCTATTTTTAAAGTCTTTTTGTTTTGAGGGTGGAGGGGAAGGAGCCTCCGCCTCCTCTGCTCTGCACAGGCACCCCAAACTCAAGGGACAGGATTTCCAGCCCCCTAACCACCCACCCACACCTCCCTTCACAGGTTTTCTATGGCAACTCAGACCGCTCGTCCTCGGTGCAGAACCTGCTGCGGCCGCCCATCGTGGCCCGCTACATCCGCCTCATCCCGCTGGGCTGGCACGTGCGCATCGCCATCCGCATGGAGCTCCTCGAGTGCCTGGGCAAGTGCGGCTGAGGGCCGTGTCCGGAGGTGGGTGTGTGGGGGTCCGCCTGTGCAGCCGCCCGGCCTCGCCCCGCCGCCGGTCCCGCGGTGTAAATGCCCAGCCTGCAAAGGGAAGGGCTGTCTTGAATAAAGTGTTGCTTCCCACCACGCCTGGTGATACAGGGGATGGGGGTCTGCGGGGCACACGCTGGGAAAGGTGGGAGGGTTCAGGGCCACAGCTTTGATCTTGTGAGATGTGGTGCTTCTGGCCCTGGGTGTTAGGTTGGGGAAATCATCATCACGGCCTGCTGTGAATGCTGAAATAAATGCAGATGGGGTCCAAAGACAGGGCTTGGATTCTCTTCAGGAGGGCAGGTGTATGATGGGTCATGTCACCCGTCTTTTCCTCATGCCAATCTCTGCCATCCCTGAGACAGGGTTGGGGCCAGATCTGGCCTGTCCCCAGTATGAGGGCCCCCACCTGAATCCCACATTCTCAAATCACCTCATGTCTGCTTGTATCAGGAACCCTCTGGCCTGAGCTGCTGTGGCGGGTTTTGGGACAGACACTGGTGCCTTGAGCACCAACCAGATGGACAAACCCGCTCTGTATTCTCTCTGGTTTTGCACAGACACCTCTCAGGGATCCCAGGGTGTTTTGCTCCCTGTGAGTGTTCAGGCGCAGACACAGGGACTCGCTCTTGTTAACTGTTTGATCTCCATGGCCTGATTGCCAGTGGGTGTTTTGCACCCAAGGAACTCAGGGCATGTGGAGGCTCTGATGATGGACCTTATCTCCTTGGGGTGACAGCCCAGTTACTAAGGCTCATGTCCTTGCTTCAGTCCAGGAGCTAATGCTCAACACAGCTCAGGTGGGAACTGCAGCCCCCACAGCTCCCATGAGGGAGAGTTGTGGGGAGCTCTGGAGTGACAGCTTTGGTTTGCCTTCCCACACACCTGTAGCACAAACCTGGCAGCCACCAGAGGCCTTTTTCCTATTTTCTAACAATTTCTAGCATCCATCCCAAAGAGTCACAGCATCAGAACCTGACCTGTTTCAGTGAAGAGAGGAGAGACATGAAGACAACGGCACTGAGGCAGCCCATCCACCTCTCCTGTCCTCTCCTTATCCCTATGAGCAGAGAGGTGAATGCTCAGTGTGCAGGGCAGGAGTTCAAATGTGACTAAAAACAGATAAGATGTGACCAAAAACAGGAGAAAAGCCTTTGGATGGCTGTGCAATTCATCACATTAATTTGTGAGAGCAGATGTTTCTGCCTTGTTTTTTTCCTGCATACAGAGACATGTAATAGCTGTCAGGGAAATAAGCTCTTCTGGCAAGTCTGAAAGCTGCTGCCCTAACTGAACAGTGAAGTCTACAGAGATGTAGAAAAGACCAATTCCCACCTGCTGAGACGACTGCTGTACACCATCACTCCCTTGCTTCCCTCCCACCTCCTTGTTTGTGGATAGGATTTTTGCCTATCCACTGATTAGTCTAGGGACACATTTTCTTAGTAAGAAATCACTGTGTGGTTCTTTAATGCTAAACAGTCGAGGGAAGCTCTACTGAGAAGGTTCACTGAGCCCGAGGCACTTCCCCATGCAGTCAAGCTGTGGGACCAGCATGGTATAACAACCTCCCTGGAGGCACTGCACATCCAGCAGCAGGGAGACAAGGGCTCCCCACCAGCCATCACAACTCTGGTGTTACTAACACCAACACTGAAAGCTGAAGCGTTTCCAGGCCCTGGAAGCAGTTGCCATCACGTTAACAGACAGCTCTCCCCACCCTGAAAGCAGCACAGGCAGCTCTGCTCCATGTCCCGGTGGGCGGTGATAGGGGGAAGGAGTCTTGGTGCTGCTGTTTTGCTGCATGACTGAGGAGTGGAGGGGAGTGGTGGAGGGACAGAAGG
Source organism: Atrichornis clamosus (assembly GCA_013400975.1). NCBI lineage: Eukaryota > Metazoa > Chordata > Aves > Passeriformes > Menuridae > Atrichornis > Atrichornis clamosus. The sequence goes on from WBMZ01002813.1 coordinate 105,535, forward strand.
ATGGACTGGGCACCAGCTGGTGAATGTCTGTATCACCCCAAAGCAGTTAAGCTTGACTAGCTAGTCTGAGCCTTGTCTCTGACTGGCCTCTGAAGAGCTCCTATGCAGTCGAGGGCTTTTCAAGTCTGGTTTTGGAAATGCACCCTATGGCAAGTGCCAGGAGCCCCTGTGAAATTTGGAAGTGCTGGCAGGCTTAATGCACAGCCTGAATGGATGGACCACACACTATTGTACACCAAGGTACCACACTAAATTACCTATCTTCACCTGACCAACCATACATATAGGATATAATAACACCCTGGAAGAAAAAAATGCTGTCTAGGTAGAAAGGACCTATCACTCTTCCAGTGTCCCAGCTTCAAAGAAATCACTATACCTTTTTCTAGATTGAAATGTACAGCAATAAATAAGATGGAACTAACTGGCACACAGTGCATTTCACAGTTCATTTGCCTCTTGCCTTGCCCTGTCCTTTGTCTGCAGTTCACCTCTCCAGCTTGTGTGGGGAAGGGACCTACTTCTGACTTGCAACTAAATGGTTCCTGCTAAAGAACAAGTTTCTGTTCTGATTTTGTGTTCTGATCCTTGCTATGCAGCTCCCTTGCTAATTGACCCCTAGAAATTCACTTAACCTCTGCCTCTTATATAAAAAGAGGAGTGCTGAGAGGCTTAATTAAGTGGTCCTAAAATGCTTTTAGAATTGCATTTGACTTCCACCTCTGCATAAATTCAGCATGTTGGAGTAACAGTGTGATTGAGGGCATCATGAAAGTGAGACAGAACCAGCCAAAGTATAATTACATAAATACAAAAGCTCTCCTTGTAATCACAGAATCAGAGAATGGTTTGGATTGGAAAGAACCTTAAGGATCATTTAGCTCCAATCTCCCTGCCACGGGCAGAACATCTATCACTAGACCAGGTTTCTAAGAGCCCCATCCAACCTGGTCTTGAACACCTCCAGGGATGGGGAGTCCACAACCTCTCTGGTCAATCTGTTACAGTGCCTATCACTACAGACCCTTGTGAAAAGTCCCTCTCCAGCTCTGTTGTAGCCCCCTTTAGGTACTGGAAGGTGCTATAAGGTCTTCCTGGAGGCTTCTCTTGCAGGCCCAAGTCTCTCATCCTGTTTTCATAGGAGAGGTGTGTCAGCTCTGGATCAAATTAATGATCCTCCTCTGGACTTGCTCCAACAGGTTCATGTGTTTCTTGCGTGGGTGGTCCCAGGCCTGGACACAGCTCTGCAGGTGGGGCCTCACCAGAGCAGAGCGGAATCCCCTCCCTCACCCTGCTGCCCACGCTGCTTTGGATGCAGCCCAGGATATAACTGACCTTTTGGGCTGCAAGTGCACTTTTGTCAACTCATGCCGAACTTTTCACCCATCAGCCCCAAGTCCTTCTCCTCAGGGCTGCTCTCAATGTGTTCTGTCTCCAGTCTGTATTTGTGCTTGGGACTTCCCTGACCCACATGCAGGACTTGCACTTGGCCTTGTTGAACATCACGAGGTTCGCACAGGCCCAGCTCTCCAGCCTGTCCACGTTGTCAAAAACAATTCTGCACGATTTACCTGCAGAGACAGGGAGACCAATGTATGGCTTTGCAACTGCATAAAACACCAGGGGTCTGAAATACAAAGCAGAATCAAAAACTGCCTTCAGCTTCATGACCTGGATTTTTAGAATGGGATGCTCAGAGAGAAGTGAGGGAACCAACTGTGCTGAGAAGTCAAACTTGTCCAATCTAAGTTATGTGATCAGAGAGTGCCTCAGGCTTCCAGACCAGCCACTTCATTTGTAAGTCAACAGCCCCCTTATCTTAATGGGTGCATGCAGGAATTACCCTTTCACCTCCATCCAGATAAAAATGCCCACACCTACTCTGCTCCCCATGCCGTGGGGGACTAATACTGACTACACTGCGAGGTGCTCAACCTCTTCAAGGATGTGGCCACTCCAATTTCTGGAACTCTGCAGGGGGTACAGAAAAGGGGTTACTACAATGAGATTGTTGAAAGAGTAAGAGCCAAGTAAGGTTTTAAGAGTGAAGCCAAGTCTCCCTGAAGCACTGGGCACCTCAAGGAAATGCATTTCAAACCCATTTCTGGCTGGTTGAAGCCATTAGCTTGGGCTGGCAGTTTTCCTCTAGGGGAGGTGCTGGGCACAGCTCACTGCAGGCAGTGGCAGCAGCCTGGTCTCACCAAGGCTGTGGTTGCTGCACAACCCATCAGACAATTGTTTTGGGGGATCTAACAGACTGCAAATCCTGGCTTTCAGCAAGTCTGTTGCTGGAGCTTAGAGAGAAAGAAGGGAGGCCCAGGTAAAGTGGTCCCTACTCCTCAGTTCATTTCCAATTACCCTGAAGAATGAGAGACTAGCAGAGAAATATTTGAAGTTATTTTTAAAGCTGCACACATATAACAACAAAAGTCATGGCCAAGACACATTAAAGAGGAACTCATCAAAAGCTCTTACTGCTGACACCTCAATATTTTCCTAGAAGAGTCTCAGTTTACACATGGTAATGATGAAATGCCATCATGATACTTTTCTGCAGTGAAGACTATAGGCTGGAAACCTTTGGGGCCTTTTAATTTCCGGTAATGCCTGCTGAGGGGGTTGGTGGGTTGGTACTGTTCAAAAGAGAAAACAGCAGAGATTCTTGCCCTGAAAGGAAGAATCTGCCTTGGTGTCTGCAATGAGACTACAAGAATGTGGGCAACAAGGTGCTTCAGGGCTGTTGCACTGGTGCTCCTGTGGAAACATTAGGCTTGTGGACAGAGTCAAGCGGCTTCTCAGATGGGGAGTCAGTCAGGACCTGGCAGCGACCTGTTGGGCACAGGAGTCCTGGTTCCGGCCCGTTCCACTCATCTGAGCCAAGCTACAGTATGGAGAGGTGCTCTGCAGAAGACGTAACAGGAATAACATCAGCTGTTGATCAATGCCAGTGTTCTAGTGCAAAATCTGCATTTTTATTAAAGACATATTTTGGAAGGCCCATTCAAAAATACATTGTGCTCAGTAAAAATTAACCATTTCCATGCTGATAATTAAGGTTACCACAGGATTTTTTTTTTCTCTTTTAGAATATTTACAGCAACAATAGAAATTGTACAGAAGTAAAGAATGGAATACATGCTCAAAAAAAATTTGGTAAGGTGTACCAACAACATGATACAAAGGGTTGTATACAAACACTTTACAAATGGTTTATTAACTTGCATGAAGTCATCCTTAAATACTGAACACATTTTAAAATCAATTTGTATTCCAGGATTAAAAAGTCTAACACCACAACATATCCCTTCCACAACAGAAAGCATGGTAGATTTAAGTTTGTGCGCTTTAGATTTCTAGTTGCTGTTAAAAAACATCAGGGAATTGTATCCACAAATTTAGGAGTTTTGAAAGCTGCCTCCCTAGCCTGTTAATTTTGGAATAGTCTGTACTGGCAGATAGTGAAAAAAAATACTGTCCTAAACTTCATTCTTCCTTCTTTCTCCCAAATGACACAAATTTAAAATTAAGCATTTCACAGTGGAGATCTAAGCAGTCCTGGAAGTCCTTACCAGATTAACCAGATTTTAAAATGCCTGCATAGAATTTCCAACAAAATTATGGTTTCAGGGAATATTTCACCTTATTGTTTCATATAACCCAAATATAAAGTTACTTCTTTCAATCACTCATATCCTTCAGTAGTACAAGTCTAAAGATGTGCGCTAGCAAAAAGAAAAGCTGAGACAGTTACCTACGCTTAAAGTTTTGCCTTGTAACTAAACAGTTAAAAGCTCTACCATTGGATTTACACGTCAAGAGTTCACACCGAGAGGTTCATACCCTACAGGAAAGTTCAACAGCGGCTTCCACCTTGTGCTATGAACATGCTTTATTGTTGCTAATGGAAAGCTCTACGACAGCAGCTACTTCACAACGCATTTCCACGCCTGTACAGTTAAGATGCCACCTTGCATTTCTCAGCACGGATCCAGAGAAACAATGCCCTGTGAAAACAGAGAGCTGGTGGAAGGAAAAGCCTGGCAGGCAGCGTGTTTTGGCGGGGGCACAATGAGGTAAGGAATCTCACCCAGATGAAATGGAAAATTAAAATGAAGAAAATCCTGAGCAAGTCTAAGGATAGCTGTTTGAGTAAAACAGCAAACAGGGTGGAGTAGTAGATAAGGCCTCTAACTCCCTGAAAATCTGCACTAGAGAAACAACAAAGAACAAGGCAACTGCAATATTTGAGAAGCGCAAGAGGAAGGCCAAGGGAAGACTGCAAAGCAGTGCAAAGGATGGCATTGGGATTCTAGAGGGAGAGCTCAGATGGCTTGGAGGTTTCAAAAGTACATCAAGATGAAGGCCCAAAAATATTTTATTACATGGTTGTAACAGTACCTAGAAGAAGAATTTTTTAAGACGTCTCTTCAAAATTTGGAGTCAGTAATAAGCTCAGAATAATGAAACCCAACCTCGACCACATTCTGCAAGATAGAGGAGGTAGATTGACTTGCAGAGGAGACAAGAGATGTGTAGTCATTCTTAGGCTAAGACACAAATTCCTTGGTCAGGCTCTTGGGCCACGTTTTAAGAGTCACTTTTGCCTGGCTGCATATTTTGAGTTATGTTCTGAAGGAGCCTGAGAAGCAATCTGATTTGGTGGAATGAAAGCATGCAAACATAGTGGGGCTGGTCTGCTCACACTTCTCATGCATCCTCCACTATGTCAAAAGCCAACTTTTGCATCAAACAACTGGCTGCACACAAGCTCATCAATTTGCATCCAAGTAGAACTCAGAGCAAGTAAAATTAAGACTTAATCCATCAGATTTACCTATGCTGTCTCACATGGTAGCTGTTAAGAGAGTCTACTGAGAGGAGAGATGACCTCACACAGCTTTTCTCTGACAACTGAAAGAGGATCTCCAATAAAATCTGCTTTGCTTAATTTTAATGAAATTTGCTTCATGATTGCAAAATGAGAAATCTTATGTTTCAGTACAACATTCAGTACAGCACAAGCCTTCACTTGCCTGATGAGCCTCAGTATTGATGCACTGCTGCTGTTTGACTGTTTGAAAAAGGTGCCAACATCTAGACCTTCCAAGTTGTGTTACATTAAAGGGGTTTACTCACATCACCCCCTTTTTAACAAAGGCCAGAAGTTAAATGGCTTTTTTCCTCATTCACTACAAACCCAGTTAATGAATGGTTAATATCATGATACCATTAGAAAGAGCTGTTTAGGGAAAGGCACCTGTTCTTAAATAGTGTCCTGATTTGAAGGTTATTTAAAAATGGTTACATAGGGCACATCACGTTTCCAACCATCTTTTGTGGCACGCCTGTTTCAAATGGTGGGCCTACTAACATGAACAACAGCCTAGATGCATGGTTTGTGACATCACCCCATTAACAGATGTATTATGTATGCCAGCTGGAATGGAAAAAATAAACATTCATTGCCACCCCACAATCTGCAGTACATAATATATGGCTATCCTTTTCATACTCTTTGTGTGACTGGGATGCAAGTATTCTTCCAGCTCTACTCTGACAGTGTTCAACACATACAGAATTAATTACATGCAGGTATTTTGAAGCATGTCTCACTATCAAATCGTCATAAGACAACAAAAAAATGAAACATGAATAAACCCCCCAATACTTCTAGAGCACAGCTCCTCTTGAAAGTAGCTAGGATTTGCCTTAGCTACCTAGATCACAACAGTGCTTTCAGAGCTGTATAATCTGTGTTCCCATTCTTAAAGGGAGAAAAGGTTGGTGTGTAGCTTTTTAGAGAAGTACGATTCATCTCTTAAGAGACCTAACTGCAGTAACAAGGAATGGTGAAAAGCCTACCACAGGCCATTGCTTCCTGAAGTCATTCCTTGCTCCCAGAAACAAGCTGGTGTGGCAGAGAGGTGACAAGCCAAACAATGGCCTGAGGGTGTCTCATGCATTTGGAAGTTTGAAGCCTGCTTTAATACTGATCTAAAAGAGCAAGTGGTGTTTGGGGAATAGTTTAAGAAGAGACCAAATCTGGGATCACTGACTTCCTTCCAAGAACTCTGCCCAGTGCTCCCCTGGCAACGTCTCAGAGGACTGCGATAAATGGAGCAAAAAGCATTAAATAAGTACAAGGGACTGTTCTCTGTGGTCAGGTCTGTTGAAAACAGATGTTGTTGTAGGTTAATACACTTACATGGCAGTTTAAAATTACAGCTCAGACACAAACACAGATTCAGTTAGGATGAGCTTAAGGTGCTTCTTTTTCAGTTAAAAAGAGCTCAAGAGTTATAGCATAAACATATAGACAAGTTTAGGCAGCTTGAGTTCTGCAAAATGACTATAATTAATTTCTGAAACTTAGTCTCTTTTTTGTTCATATCATTAATGATGCTGTAAGGCAAAACAGATTGCCAAAGAATAAAATGCAGTTTAACTAAGATCCTTTATACTAAGCATACAGCACAAGACTCACAGACCAGTGGAAAGCTCACACTTACAAAATAGTTTGCTCTGTAATTCTCTTCCCCTTTGTTAAGTTAGAAAATCTCAGTCACTATAATAAGAGTCCTTTGAAAGCCTTGACAAAATTACATTAGCAATATTCTAAATATTGGGAAGTCAGACCAAGTTAAAAATACACAATTCATTCCAGCATCAGCTTGGCCGAGCTGCTGGAATTTCTTTCCAACAGAAGAAAGAAAATACTACGTACATTCAACACAATTTAGTATTCAACTGAAATCTACTATGGTTTGTTGAATTCAAGAAGAAAATGTAGTATGAAGTAGAAACAACTTTCTGTAAATATGGGCCACCAAATACTTGAACATTCCTTGGGTCACCTTTGAAGATTTGCTAACTACTTTAAACAGCTATATGTACAGTCAGAGATTACCCTGATTTAACTTAATGGGTACTGAGAAAAAAAATCCTTTGGAGATGTTTTTTCTTGCTAAAAATCACAATAGCCACATGCAGCCCAGTATCATCACCCTCAGCATGAAGCTCTTGCCAGCAAGCTAAAAATCTTGCAGAGGCAAAAGTATACATATCCATGAAGCACAGCAGAGTCTAGACTGAACACTCCCTGGGGGACAGGATCACAGAATCATCAAGGTTGGAAGAGACCTTCAAGATCACCTAGTCCAACCATCAACCCAGCACCACCACAGTCACCCCTAAACCATGTCCCCAGGTGTGTCACATCCAGATGCCTCTTGAACATTTCCACAGCTGGTGACTGCACCACCTCCCTGGGCAACTTATTCCAATGCCTGACCTCTCTTCCAGTGATCTTTTTTTTCCTAATATCTAATCTGAACCTTCCCTGGCACAACAGAAGGCCATTTCCTCTCATCCTTTCACTTGAGACATGGGAGAACAGGCCGACCCCACCTCGCTACACCCTCCTTTCAGGTGGCTGTAGAGAGGAATGAATCACAGAATGGACTAGGTTGGAAAAGACCTTTGAGACCATCAAGCCCAACCTGTGACCTAACACCACCTTGTCAACGGAGGCATGGCACTGAGTGCCACATCCAGTCTTTTTTTAAACACCTCCAGGGATGGTGACTCCACCACCTCCCGGGGCAGCCCATTCCAATGTCTAATCACTCTTTCAGTGAAGAATTTTTTCCTAATGTCTAGCTTAAACATCCCCTGGTGCATCTTAAGACTGTGTCCGATCAAATGAGGTGCCCCCTGAGCCACCTCTTCCCCAGAGTAAACAACCCCAGCTCCCTCAGCCACTCTGGTAAGACTTGTGCTCCAGACCCTTCACCAGCTCTACTGCCCTAAAAAAGAGACATTCAAACCGCAGTGCTTAGAGCCCCCCTCTCTCTCAGCCAGTGGTTTTTGAGAGATTTCAGTGGCATCAGCCCATTTCAAAGCAGGGCTACCAGGGTGGACCTAGCTGTGACCAAGCAATGAATCTAACAGAGTTGCTGAAATATGCTGCTACACTCTGACAGTGATGACAAGTAAATATCACAATGTCTCTCCTGAATGCCCACTGAACTTAGATAAAAAATGAATACCCTTTCATGTCTACTGTATTGATATATGCTATACATATATCAATACAGTATATATCACATATATAGAGATATTATATATCATATCTATCTATAGAAAAATCACATGCACGTTTCTTGCAGGCAATTGACAAAGAATTCCTATTTTGTAATTTTTCAAATTTATTAGACTGGCTTTTAGCGCTGGTCAAACCTGATAAAACATCCTTCCATACTGTCCTTTCCAACAACAATGTTGACAGTAGTGGTGCCGAATTTGCTGTTGTTAGAACTTTGGTATGACTCAAGAGGTACTGAACAGCATGTCCAGTTTGCATTGCTATCCAAGTAGGAAGTTCAGCTCTTACTGCCTGGCTGCTTCTGTTAACTACATCTATGGCTAAATCATCAAATTTACATTCAGGTTAAGCTCTTTCTGGAGAAGACAGTGTATTTGCAAGTACAGGTGTCTTACAAGGACAGCATCTAGAAAACAAACTATGCTGCAGAGTAATGAGTAGAACTAATGTGTTTAAAAAGGAAAGATTGTATTGTTCTGACACTACAGGCCTGGCTCTCCTCTTATTGCACAAAGTTTAGACTGGCATAACTGTATTGACTCCTACCTGGCTCACCTTTGATTTAGTTACTGGTAGCAACAGAGGAATCAGGGTGAGTATTTGCTACACTTGACATTCACCAACGTAAAGGCAGTTTTAACTACGTTGTACAGGAGACTGGAACCCAAGATCTAGTATTTTGCTGAGACTGGTAGCTGAACTGGGTATGGGAATACTTGGATAGTAAGACCTAAGGAGAAATCAGGCTGCATGGCAACCTTCTCCCTCAATATCCAAGTATCAGATTTGTAGCTTTAAATACATCCTGAAATATAATTAAAAGTGCAAGAGTAGTTTAAATTTTAATACAGTGTTTATCTTATTAGTTAATAGATTGCTAGAGATGTAAAATACACATATGCACAAAAGCTTATACCATGATCTGCAGTGCCATGCTATGCGTAAGTGTCGAAGTTTTGCATTTCACTTGCAATTCATGCTGTGTTTCTTTGGTTTTCACCCCTGCTATTAAGAGGAAGAGCACCTGCTTTTGCTTGTAGTAATGGGGCACTTTATCTCTTTAGAGGAAACAAAAATTTGGTACTGGGGCTCTGTACTCTTGATGCAGATGCAGAAATCCCATTAATATTACTAGGAATGCTAAGGACACAGGGGAGAAAATATCACATTTAGATTACTGTACAGTTCTGCAGTCTCTTACATTTAGCCAATACTTTCAACAAAGTAGCCCATAATAAAGCTTGGAATTGAATGTTGTCTTTTGTTTGTTACCAATAGTGCCTATAATACTGGGCTCTCACAGCCAAGCAAGATTCATACTGTTACAGTCACATTTATATCCACATTCAACTTCCTTTTATTAGAAGTATAATACTGCACTTTATATCACAAATGTATAAAAAATATGGCAGATAGTGTCATAACAATACTTTTCTTTTAAATGAGTATATTTAAAAAACAGACAGTTATTTTCCATTTATATATATATTTATATATAGAATAAAATACTCCTGATGCAATATATAAATGTTACTGTTAGTTTTTTATATAAACTACTGTAGCTGTTGCACTGCTTCACAATGTTTCAAACAGCTCAAAATAACTTTACATTATAACATAAAAGATATGATTATAACAGTACGATATTAGGTCATCATAAATAAATATTACAAATCCTATCAAATATGGAAGTTTAAAAAACAAATTTAAGACATACAATTTAACTTTAAACCCTTAACAGGGATACACTTTTATCACATAAACCCCACTGTTTTAACTAGGCAGCAAAAAATGTAGTAAGGGCATAGGTCTAGACAATGTTTTCACCCTTATAAGTGCCAATACATACCAGAAGTCTCCCAGCTTTCAGACAGAGATGTGCACTAAGCTGGAATGTAAATGAGAGAAAATGGCAATGCATTTTTCTCCCTGACCGGCACACTCTGCCTGGCATCCAGCGACATTTCTGATGACTGGTAATTCATAGTTCAACTTGTGTTCCTGTATAATCCCTGACTCTCTCCGTGGTGCCGAACAGCATAGCTCCACACGTACATATTGCACACCTTTATAAAGCTGAAAATGCAGTCTTACCATCACCAGAACCACCACCGCTCCCCTATGCTGACCTCCACCCAGGCTATTGGGTCTATTTTCTGGAGTGCAGTTACAAGGCTGTCTCTTTTAAGTCGTTCAGGTTTGGCATTCGCGGCCGGTTTGTTCGGTTGTACGTGTGCCCGTTCTGTCCGCTCTTGGAAGGCAGCTGGTCGGAGTAGGGGGGCCCCTCACTGACGCTCCTGTTCACGGGGGACACGTGCCAGGTGGGCTCCAGCTGGCTCGGTATCTGCAGCGTGGGCCTGCTCTTCGGCTGAGGCTCCTGCCGCACGTTGCTGCCGCCGCTGCTGGAGCTTTGACTCATGGGATGAATTCGCACTTCAGAAAAAGAAGCTTTGGCTGGCTGACTGGGTAAGGGCTGGAAGCGGGGCTCAGCAGGGACAGGATGATTTGAAGAGAGGTGTAAGAGCTTCCGCAGGGATTTTAATGGCTGGCTCTGAAAGACAATGCGGAAAAGCACTTGACCTTCTGCTCTTCATCACATCAGACTTCCTAAAACAAAACTGCCGTATCCTAAACTGAACATCTTGAACTTCACAGGACTTCTTAACTTTTAATTCGGAGTCATTTGATACATTTCCTTCCAAGCTATGACTACACACCTGAGAAAATGTCCTCTCATCACAATCCAGTTTATTAGCTACCTGAAAAGATGGAACCTTTGTGCCATCTGAAAAAAATTGCTCCCATCAATTATCTTATCCTTGTTTCCTTTGAAAATGCAGGCACAGACAATTGCATTAGCCGTCCATCTGTCACTTCTGCTATTAATTTAAGAACCTCAGCCACATTTTATGAGGCACAGATTTCAGAAATACAGAGTTCTTAAAAATTTTGTGAACATCAATTAGGGGTTAGACTGAGTCTTGAGTAACCATCTGCACTGAAACAAGGTCTGGCACAACTCAGAAGTTACATGTTTTGTTTGCTGGCAGCTGGGTGATAAGCAGCTCTACTCTCCTGCAGCTTCTTTAGCTGGTGAGCAGATTGAAGGAAAATGGAGATACAGAGTTACTGAAAATGGGTAGCAAAGGCCTGGGGTAGCCTGAGTACACAAAGTGGCATAAAAGCAGCCTCATTAAATTCCACAGCTCACAGAACAACTTGTTTCTTCAAACACTGCAGCTGCAATAAACCCTCTTTTCCAGCTTCCAGTGTGATGACAATGGAGCATGGTACTGACACTCCCTCCCAAACCCTGCCCCTCAAGCTGATTTCAGAACTGGGGAAAATAAAGTTGCACTAATGCAGTGCTATGCCCCAAAAATGTAGCTTGAACTGCAGTCTGTGCTGGCTGCACTGTAACGTGGTCTCCATGCTCTGGTGACCACATCAAGTATCAAACTGTGCCAAGCAGCAGCAAACCCTCAGGATTCACCATTCCTTACAGAGATGACTTGAGGGCTTTTCTATAGCGCTGCATTGCTGCCAAACACTGCTTGCCTGTAATACAAAAGCATAACCAATATTTTCAAAGGGCTCAAAGACTGTCATTTAGTCTCTCTTTTCCTTGTCATTCATGTCTAGATTTTCAAAAAATTATGCAGAACTGAAGGTACATGATTTTTTTACATCCAGTGAGCAGGAAATTGGGAAGTCGGGAACCAATGTCAAATGCAATTTTTCTATTCACCAGAGAAAAAGCTGTCAAGATACATCAGTGATATTAATATATAGGGAATTGATAATGCCACTTACATGAGGCTGGATTTCCGTCATCTTCTCAGGATGCCAATCCTTCTGCCTGCTGCTCTGGTGATTGGAAGAATGAATGGCTTTCTGCAATGCCAAGAGATCCTGACCCTCAGTGTTAGGCATCTGCAAGAAAATATTAAACACTGGTCTCCTAATATATTCCTAAGAATAGCTGTAAATAATTTCCCACAGTTAATTACAGAACACAAGTGAATCCCATTACTGCAGCAGAATTGCAATGAACTCTCAGTAATTTTCCCCACAGTAAGAGCAAGTGGCTGTGGATATCATGCAGATTTGCTCTACCCTTAGCCCTTAAAGCATTCGCATGCTGTTAGTGTCATTTGCTGTAAGAAAGAGCAGTTAAACAAGGCCTCGAAAATAAAATTAAAATAAATATTGTTGAGCCTCATCCTCATTTAAAATGCATTCCATACTGCAGTTAAGACCATGGATCAGTTCTATAAATTTGCTCCTGAGTGAAGCAGATCAAAATCTCTCTAAACTGACGTCTTGACTGATTTTGCCATCACAAAACCAAGAGCTTTTTCTTTTCCCATCTTTCTTCTCCTCCACAAATATCCCAAACTAAAGCAAAAATTAAGAAACAGCCCCAGATGAAACTTTATGGCAGAAGGATAATTTAAAATTTACACGTAGATTTTTATCTCATTTCAAGAACTCTACACAAAAAAAGGACAGTCTAAATGTAACCTATTTTTAATGCAAGCTGTCTTTAATAATGAACATCAGGACAAACAAAAATACATCAGACGCATGAGCTAAACTTCTTTTCAGATAATCCATTGTTAATATTTAATTAATTAGATTTACATATAAAGGAGCAGTTTGTATAAAATTATGTATTTATAATATAGCTAGATACCAAAACAGGTTAGTTTTTTTCCTGACTGAAACAGAATGAGACAGTTTAATTTTAAACATACACAATTTCACAACTATTTTCCTTCTTCAGTCTTACTCCCAAGGCTCATTCCCTCTGGAACTGTGTATGTTACATTTTCAGTATATCAAATATTACAAAAAAAATTTTTAGGCACAATTTATTTCAACACAACTGCCAATTTTACTTAAATTTATTGAACTGGCCCAAGATACTTAACTGGCATGAAGAGAAAATGATACCATCAAAATAAACCACATGCTGCCGTAGTCAGTAAAACAAGTTTACTGGAGCATTTTACAGTGCTACTGTACTTAAAAATTAATACCATTGGTAGAGTGACTACAGGAAGTTTTTTCAAAGAAGAACTATGCTTTAAATTATTCTTTGAATTAAAAAGAGGAAAGAGGGATTTCTTGATGCTTGGATTCTCGCCGCTGGTTGAGTCTGTCTGCAATATAAGATACAAAAACTAAATGCATAGTATTTCAGTTCAAGAGATCTGGCCATACTAAGTTAATTCCAACAATACATGTTATCAAGGCAGTAATTTGCTTTGGGAAAACACAATAATGATTGAAAAAATCCTATGGAACAAATTCAAGGAGCACAATGCATAGAAAGCATGTAAAGAAAGATCAGCACACCTATTCTTATATCCATGTTCATTAGGAATACAGAATGTGCTTGAAAGCTTTTTAGAAACAATTGGTAGGTCTTGTTGACTTTACTGAGCTTTGGATCAAATTCTGTAACTGTGGCTATCATTTGTATTTATGATAATGACCTAAAGCAGTATGACATTTCTTATTTTTATATAAAGAAAATATTAACGATACACTAACAATAACAGCAATGGGTTTCAGAATGAGCAGTTGATAGCTCCTCTAGAAGAAATAAAAGTATTCTATTTTTAACTTGCAAAAAGAGCTAGGGCTTCAAGATGAATTATTTCAGTTCTAACATAAATATGCTATTAGCAACTTCATGTATAACTGCAAGTACACTGGTTGTTTTACTTTAATTTCTGTGGTGAAACCAAAGAGCATACCAATGGATGCACAAACAACAAACAGAACTGTAAGGTACTAGAATTATGAATGGAACTACTTCTCCCTTGCTCAGGTGCAAACAAGCATAGGACACATATGCTGTGCCTTGCATTATCCTGCCTATCAGAAGAAAACTTTATAATACAAAAGAATATGACTAAATAGAATGATGGGTGCACTACCAAAAGCAAGGGGTTTCAAACAGGTTTCTCAGCTTCTAGATTCCACCCAAGTTACTGAAAGTCAATAATTAGCATAGCTTATGTTTAGCAACTTTATGGTCAGAAGAATTTCCTGTTTCAAATTCAATAAATTAAAAAGGAATCAAAGCATTGCTAAGAGAAATGCTCACCTGCAACTGTTTTTTCCAAAGCAGATAATTTCTTCAGACCCATAGCTTGAAATAAGTGCCAAAATCTGCAAAACTCAGGCTCCTCTGAAGATAGTGCCTACTGACACTGTGCACAACCCTCATGGACATCAAATTGTTTGGTGGCAGATGACAGAAAAAAATGATTCTAGCAATCCTCAAAACCTTTTGCTACATTACTAAAAGACTTCAAACAAGATAAAGAGGAGAACGGAACAGCTCTGCAAGAACAATATTGCCAAGAATTCTCATAACAAGCAATAACAATTACTATCCCATGAGGTTCTACACCTGGAGAACTCTGAGAGAATGATTCATGGGAACAACCTTGCAGGAGGAAGCATCAGGAACTGGGATCATTTCTGGGCTACTAGATATTTTGAGAATGATGTTACTAAGAAGATGCCTTCAATCCAATTTCAGCTATCTTTTATGACTCCTATGATAATCACCAGCAAAATGAGGCTTGCCAAAGCATATCAGAAGTAAATTGTAGCTATTATGTGCTTCCCAGTGCTGTGACAGTCCTCAGGTCTAGCTTGTTTTTTGTTGCAGAAAGTCTGTGTTAGAGTAAATAACTGGAATTTCATACTTCTAGGACTCTATGTGAATTATAAGCCTCAGGAAAAAAACCTAGATAGTCACAAGCTGTCTGTTAAACTTTTAATATGAATTCATAGAAAACATTATATGTGCAGTTGAAGAGCTAATATTACAGTGCTGTTAACAGCGTTTACTACTGAAGCCAAACTTGGTGCTGAATTGAAGGCAGTAATTTTTGTTCGTGCTGGAAGATCCTAAAGAACATCCCAACATTTGTTACGTAGATGTCTTCAACCAACAGATGAAGAACAAAGAACAGTGTCTGAACCAGACACTTGTACACACATCAGTGGTACAGTCTGTCCCTAGACACTGTTCTAGTAATCAGCTGTAAATAGAAATGAAAAGAGGTTTTTCTGGCTCTGGTTGTATCAAAAAATCAAGTTGATCTCAGCATGTTTTTAGCTGAGGATGCAAGAGTTGTACACTATCTTATTTCACTAATTTATTCATCTTGCTATGAAATACCGACTCTAAGCAGCAAACACAGTTTCCCCTTATACAAAACCTCTCTCTCTCCCCACTCCCCTCTACCCGTATTCTTAAAAGTGAGAAGAAATAGGGGTAAGGATTATGTCTAAATCTGTTTTATCTTGTAATCAGTGATCGTTTTGGCAGCTGTAGATCAAGGTACTTTTGATTTTGTTTTGTTAAGTGACAGATTTTGAGATGCAACACAATCCAGTCTGTATTTCTTTCACAGAGTTTGATCTGGAATTAGTTAATACACCATCTATGGGCCAAGCTATTGGAGTGCTCACTGCCACCATGGCTGAATGGCTGGAATCAGAGAAAAAATTTAACACTTTTTTTTTTTCTTTTTTAAAATGCATCACTGGAACCAATGGCCTTAGTTGTGCTATCCTTTCATGGACATTTTGATATTAACTAACCCCAGAGCTATATTCTAGACATTTTGTTCAGTTGGGTAACACAAAGGATTGTGTTTGAACTGTGCACAGGTATGAGGATGAACAAGTTCAGGAGAGGAGGCAGATGCCATTGCTCTAAATCCTGCCCAGCAGGAAGGCGAGTTGCATTTTTGAGTACTGGTTAATACACACATGCACATGTTCCACACAGTTCAAAGAAACTTTAAAAAAAACCTCCAAAACCCAAAAAGCCTGATAATCACTCCTCTCTCCCAATTTTCAACCAATCAGCCCTACCAACACTCAGAGTCCTACCACCTCACCCTCTGACAGCAGATACTGTCATTAATATCTGCTTTGGGTCATTAATATCTCCTTTGCCAGGAGTGAGAATGATTGATACCATTCTGAGAGTCTTCAAAACTATTACTGCATTTACATGTGCAGAAACATTACAATTTTAAATGTTTTACTGTTTCCAGAGCTGTCTTTTGAGAATGAGATTATGTTTAGCTTACTTCAGTTCTTAGGGATATATTCATGATAAAACTTTGTGAAATGTTAATATACCACTGCTCTCTGACAATAGAAAGTCCTTTCTCCCTCCTAAAAACTAAATGCAAATGTGAAAATGCATGAGACACCAAAGACATACTGAATAACAAAAATCACAATCCATTCCCTCAACAAAACATAAAACGTCAAGAATGGTTAAGATACATCATCCTTATTCCAGCCATGGGATGCAGCAAGAAGGCGGAGGCTGTTACCAAGACACCTTCATGGAAAAGACTGGAAAGAATTCTCATTTATAACAGTCTGATTTCCTCCTTGTGGGTGCCTGAAACTATTCAAGCTTTGGGGACACATAACAATGCATTTACCATTCTTGGAATGGTATCACCATATCCTGAAAAAGAATTTGTTACACCATCATCTTAAAATTTGCATAAAAACTGGCTCTCAAAGGGTCCAAATGAAAAAAAAATGCACAGGACTAGTAAGTGAAGAAATATTTGAGAAGGCAGAAACATCAACCCCGAACAGGAGAAGAATTTGACTTTCATACAGTGAAGAGAGAAAATAAAATAACAAATATATACACACACACACAATCATAAATAATACAAAGATACTGTACTAATCTAGCATATTAAAATGGTATAATTCAAACCCAATCAACATTTTATTAGAAATGCTGCATACTTACAGCTTGAGATTTCTTCTTTTTCTTTTTTATTGCCCTGAAAAAACCTTGCTTTTCTTTCTCCTTGAGCTGTTCTGAGTGACTGTTAAGGTTTTCAGGACTTTTCCTAAACATGAAATAAGGTATTGTAAGAGAGACTTTGTTTAGGTATTTACTTTGTAAATTCTCTGTAACACTGAGAACTGATGCCAAAGAATGCAAATTATTGATTGAAGTAAAAAGATTCTTAACGTTTTAGCATTCATTGGTTCCAGGGTTACTATACAAATACCAGGTAGTCTTATTAAAAGGGATAGGAGGTACACAGTGTTAGGGTAAAATGATTAGTTTAAACCAATGAATAGTTATTCTGGGAAAAGGAAAGCATGCATGTGTTCTTTTAAGCTAGAATTTAATACTCAAACCAAAATATCACACACAAGGTCTTTTAGAAAAATGAAAAGCATATCTGAGAGAACATACAAATGGTGATGAGGTATAAAAGCACAGGTCCAGTTTATCCATTGCTTGCCGGAGAAGCAGGAGTTGCACAGTTGGCCAGAGAGAACCACTTTCAACTGAACTTCCTGACCTTTGCTGACATGGTTCCAAATTTATCATCGGGGAAGCTGGGGATCTACTGTTGTCCATTTCAACTTAAAACCTTCAGTTAGTTTGTTATGCGTGGGTGAGACAGTGCTGGCAAAAGGAGGTGACCCGAAAATGGAACAGGTGACTTGCCTGAAGACTGAATTTCCGCCTTTTAACTCTTAACTTACATGTCTGAAGTAACTACAGCTGATAAATAACATGTTATTTTCAATACACACAGTAAACCATGTATGTAAAGTACTTATATGGGGTAAAAAGATGGTTTATGAAGGACAGCGGTGAGACAGCTGAATGCAGTTCCAGTGTCCTCTAAAATAGCTTGAAAATTGAAAATGGTGCAGAAAAGTGTCACAGAAATAATTTCAGAGATAGAACAGCCTATATTAAAACAGTCAGAGATTTTGATCTCGTTAATGTGTTTAAAAACACAGCCAAAACAGCCCAAATATTCCGTTTTCTTGATTATTGATGCCGAGGGGCTTTTTGCTTTTGCCTCTTTGCCTAGTCCATGCTAGCATTCCTGAGCTGTTTCAGATTAATAATACCCTATGTTCTAGACAAATTAGAGCCACCTATCTCCACAACTTTCCAGGGCTGAGACATGCTATTGCAGAGTGACGACTGAAAGACGAACGTTTAATTCTGTGCCTTAATTGGAGGATCTTTGTAAACTATGTTTTTTGTTAGAACAGCATATATAGAGAGCTATGAGATAGAGAGAAGCCATCTTTTTTATTCTCTTCATCTTTGGATCTTTTTCTTACCCACACCCTACCCTTACCCAAACCTTTTGTATACTGGGCCTNCCTTACCCAATTGTATACTGGGCCTTTGTATACTTGCCCTTCCCCCATTTGTATTTTGGAAAAGCTTCCGAAATAAAGTTTCTTTTTCCCTACCTTTGTAAAAATCTGCCTCCAGCTTCTGTTTTGTTGCTCAAAAGGGGGGCGGGGGGCAGGGGGCAGAAAAAGGCAACATTATGATGCACAACTACTTATCCAGGAAGAAATTACAGAATACTAGAAAAATCTTTAAACTAAAGGGCAAAGATATAACAAGAACCTGTAGGTGGATGACGAAGCCAGAGACATCACATTAGAAATAACGCACTGATTTTCACAATAACACCATTAACTGCCAGAACAACCTCCTTAGTGGATTTCCCATCTTTGACATTTCAAATCAGGACCTCATACTCTTCTGGGAGACACATTAGTCAGGTCTGCCTCTGGGCCTGGATCCCAGAGAACAGATGACATTTAATTGCAACTAACATCCAGAAAGTCATACTGGGTGATTTCAAAGTCCTTCTTCACGCTTAAGTTGCATGAAAACAAACATGAAATTATTCCATTGTCTTGATGGAAAACCTAAAGGAAAGCCACAGTTTTCACGGTTCTGGATGACAAACAGGAGAAGCTTTTCTTGGAGTGACTGTAATGTAGCAACACTTTACTGTCTACTATAGTTGTCACTGGCTTCTAATTCTGGCTTTAATGCTATGCTATCAGCTGGTGATTCAGCAGCTACTACATGCCAAGCTGACTTTTTTTTTTCCAAGCAAATGTGAAAAACATAATTGGGGTAGAAATTACCAGAGTCATCCTCCTTATTGATAAAATTATCTTCAATCTGGTAGGTGGTATCAGTTCATCAGTTTCTGCAGAAAACCACCTCAAGCCTGAAATGTTACCTAGTTCTAAAATCCTGTAATAAAGTGCAACTGTTGATTAAAA
Organism: Atrichornis clamosus; assembly: GCA_013400975.1. Taxonomy (NCBI): domain Eukaryota; kingdom Metazoa; phylum Chordata; class Aves; order Passeriformes; family Menuridae; genus Atrichornis; species Atrichornis clamosus. The sequence goes on from WBMZ01002813.1 coordinate 124,784, forward strand.
AAACAGTCTTAGCAAAAAGGCAGATAGGCATTGAGTATGATAGAAATTTTCCTAATTTAGATTTTTTGGAACTTATATATAGATCCAGGAAATACATTCAGATGCGTGACAAGATAGATTTAATGTGGACATTACAACACTACTACATAAAAAAATTATCTCATTTAGTATAACGATGATATTTATAACCCATATTTTAAATATACTGGATTGCTAAGGATTCCTGTTGCTGTCACATCCCTGTATTTGGCACTAATGTAAGTCGTGTGACAGCTGTAAGGCTCTCCTGTATTAGTCACTTAAAGCACCAAGGAGAAAGCCAAAGAGTAAAGACTACTGACAGCTTTAGATTCAGTGAACTCAGGAGTTTAACTTAACAGAGGTAAAACACCTGCTGAATTATTTACTAAATTATTTTTACTTATTTGTTAGAAAAGTTGGAGAAAAGCATGCACCCCAAGTATCCTGCTTGTACTCAGAAAGTCATGTAAATGGGGCTAAGAATCTTCTGAGACTTTCCCCAAAGGAGCTACTGCATCCACATCTGCAATCATATCCCAAACCATAGCACCACTGCAAATTACCAACCCAACTACGTTGTCCACTGAGGAACCAGTGTCAGATTATAAGCAAGTCCCCAGGTTACCTTACACTGTCCTTTAGAATTTTTCAATGTCTTGCTATGGCTTTTCTATTCCAAAGTGGAGATGCTAAAGGTGAAGCTAATCTTCAGAGTGAAGCTTGCAACAATTTTTGCCATACATTTTTAGAGAGAGATTCACTCAAGTGTGATTCTTTTCTTTGGCCCAGTGAACCTGGATGAGAAAACTGCTCTCCACAGCAGTTGAGCAGAGAGGAGAGAAATGAAATTCTGCACCATCATTTCCTCTTTATGAGTACAGTGACCAGAGAGAACAGGAAAATATGGGGCTGAGAACTGCTCATTTTCAATTCCTGCTTACCCAAAAGCCAGTGGTTTTATACTGAATGGTTTATGTCATTAACTCCTATGACTCATACTGCAGTACAGTTGTCTGAAAAAGCACTGACCTTGAAAAGCAACTGCTTCAAAACACATGCTCATTATGTGAAGAGAGTGAACATATATAGCATTATAGCAGGAAGCTTCAACACCAGGATTTTGTACTGAGTAAAAATAGAGCAGAACATTTTGATCGATGATGAAACACTGGGATATTTTAGGCATCCCAAAAGATGATTTTCAGATAATGGACAGTACAGGAAAAAAGTAGGATTATCAGAAAAAAATCTGTATGGTAGAATCACTCAACACCAAACTCTAACAACATACTTGAAGTACCTTGGTATTTTGCATAAAGCTTCAGCTCTTGAAAGCAAACAGTTCCACCAGAATCTGTTATGTGCTGTTTTAGTAGCAAGAAAGAGTGGTTGTAGAGAAGAGCCCCCACTCAGAGAGCTCATTCTCAAGCAGAAACCAAAGGCAAAATGTGCTGTGCTTTGTTACTTTATCTTCGTGTGGCTTTTGCATGCTTAGGACATATAACGCAGAACACGTTGGTTATTCTGATCTGAGGCACTTGGAAAAGGCATAGGTACAGACAGAAATTCTGTGATTATCACTCGTATTTATTGCCCTGGTAGGAAAAGTATCCAGCTTCATGCGGGTACAACGAGGTGTAGCAGCAAACATGCATGTGGTAAGCAAGCTGATGTGCTCTCACATTAACTAAAAAGAATAAATAGGAAGCATGTTGCATTCATGCTGCCATAGAGAAATTTGTATTGCAGACAGCTGTTTTGGGGAGGCAATTCCTCATGCTTGTTTTAGTTATTATTCAGCAGCCCTAATCTCAGTAGGCAGCCCGGCTTGGAAACCCTCTGCCTGCCAGTGTCCTACTCCCTTTACTGATCCAATCATAATTACATGAGTAAGGTTTTTGTCTAATAGGGGAGTCACTGAATAGCTGAACTTTTCTTTGGAAGATAAATGGACAAACATTAATTCTCTGATTCAGCTTTTAGTTTTGCTTAAAGTTAAGACCCCTAAGGGGCAGTTACACAGTTACCATTTAGCAAAGGCAAGAAAATGTCAAAAACTAATGAAGCAAATCAAATAGATAGTTCAAGGTAAGAATCTGAATCCCACAAGCTGAAGCCCACAGTAAAACTTCTTGCTCTGAAGGGCTGGCATTGAAAGCTTAAAAACCAAAGTTCAAATCGGAACTCTGTGTGGAGCTGCAATTTTTTAATTTTCATGTGGAAAAGAAGGATTTATTAACTGGAACAAACCCCAGATATATTACCTCATATACAGAACACCATCCAGGATTTGCACTTTCCTGGTATTTTTTATAAATTCCATTAAAGAACTAGAAAATATTTACAATGCAGCAAGTCATACTGCAGACACAGCTGGACATGCTCTAAACTAACTTGCTCAGATGTTGGTACCCTTCTAGCTCAGGAACAGTAAGTGTGACTACAATGTTACACTGATGCTGAGACAGCTCTGTAATAGTCACATCCAGTTTACAAAATACTGTATTGTTCTGAAGCCTTGAAACTTAGTAGTGGATTGAGTTTTAAGCCCTTTAAGAGTGAGATTTTTTTTTTTGTTCTTTTCTTGAATGACAGAGATTTTGTGTGTTTATACATATTATAGACATATAAAAATAATCAGTATTATATGTATATTTCCTATTTTTTCTTATTTTTGCAGAAAGGTATTACATATACTAGAGAAGAGATGACAAGCTGCTTGTCATAGCATGACTATGTTTGTATGGACATAAAAGCTCCAAAGAAAAATGCTTTCCAGAGGCCCCCAAATAAGCAATCAATGCAAACACTTCCAATATGATGTGGGATATGGTACTGCCTGCTGGAATTTATTCCAAAGAGATATTTAGAACTATGACAATGGAAAAGATACTCAGGCCAATGTTCTGACATACTGTCAGAACACAACGAAGTATCTAGCCTATACCTACTGATTTTGCCCAGCTCAGGACAAAGCTCGCACAAGTAAAAGAAAATAAAACATCTATTCTTGTATCAAAAAGAAAAAAGCTGTGCAAGTTCAATGATTTTTACAGGAAATTAAACTGGCAAAGAAAAGATTTTCTAGAAAGATGAAAAATTTGCCTTTTTCCAAATCAAGTGGTCTGAAGTTCAGAAATGATCTAGTAATTTAAGAGTAAAGTCTGATGACAAAAGTCAAGTTTATAACATCTTTATTTTAAAAGGCAGGACAGTGGGAACAGAGCGAAGAAATGCACACAAAGACGAGGGAACATCTGTGACAATTCAGTCTAGCAAACAGAATCTTTGACAGAAGAAAGGCAACACAGAGCAGTAGTATGAGAAGCAATATTTTACAGTAGTGGCAAGTCCAGGTGGAATACATGTCACTCGTAATTCGAGATGAATTGTCACGTACCGATTACGTATGTCAGTCAAACATCAAATATTTACTTCATCATAAAATTGATGTAAGCAGAATCACATTCCATTAGAGCTTTCAACATTTGCATAAGCATTTACACAACTTCTATACAGAAAATTAAGTAGAGGAACATAGACTCTACACCACTCAGGAATCTGATAAAGCTGCATTTGTGGCACAGAACAATTTTGCAACATTAGACCATTGCCAGGACAACTTGAACAGAGTTAACATGTAGAGCTGGGCAGGAAACATTTTAGGAAAATAAGGAATAGGAAAAGAAAAGAGAAAGAGAAGCATATGCCAAAATAGCAGTAACTGGGTGTTGCAGGTACTGCTATTCCTGCCATTTCGTATGAAGAAATGCTTATTCTTCTGTGGGTTCTTCTCTCAAAGGAGCTGTTCCACTTTGTGAAAATATTTGAGTACATTAATTGGAGCAAGAACTTAAATCTAACTGTCTCAAAGTTAATGAAGGGCCTTTTTCAATAGGCCATATTCAGCATCTCTGTCGTCCTTTCACTATTTTAACAAGATGAAACAGCTTCAAGAGAATATATTGAGGGAACCAGACACTGCTCCAGAATAACCTCCAATTTCTGAGCATTCACTTGTTAGATATAAGATCTTGGTTCAAGCCTCTGGTTTAAATAACAAAAAACAAAGACTCTGCACTCAAGTTCCTCACATTCTAAAAAATAATGCTGACTCCAAAATATTTGTTATTTTGAGAGTATCTCTGGCTTTGACTGGCAATTCCATCCTGGAGCTGAAGAATCACCACAAAAAAAGGTTAGTGGACATCAGCCAGTTCCTTTGAAAAGTTTTGGTTTTGATAATTTGGCATTATAAACAAAAGAAATACTTAGTAAAAAAAGTTCCCAACCAGCTCTAATAACATGCTATTTTTTCAGTTCAGAGTTAAAATAACATTACATGTTTCTTTGTAGTCAAGACAATATATTGCTGAATGATATATAAAGCAAAACAAGATTCCAGTCGTCTTATGCTATATGCAGGATAGAAAGATCCAGATACGAAGGACAACAAAATATGCAAAAGGGTTCAACAGTAGGAATAAATACCTTCTTTAGCCACATAAGTCACAACATAAGTACCACCTTTTTACATAAATGACCGGTTTCCTCAGCTAACTTCCACAAAATGGATGTAGGTGGAGCTACTGAAGGACAGGAAGCAGACTCTAGTGAATCAGAGCAGGTGAGAAGGGTTCCGGAGTAAACATCTTCTATTACTGACATAGGTATAAAACCTGAACACAAGCTGAAATCCCAACTGTCCACCACCCCCCACCCCCTTTTATTTTAAGTACGTAATTCACCCATTATTCATGTAAGAACATATTAAGTCAACAAACCACTGAAACAGTTCTTCAGACAGTGTGACTTTATCACCTTTCAGAGAGAAGTGTTTCAGAGAGTGGTATGAAGCATAGTTGAACCATGCAAATGTATGCAGTCCATTCCTCCCACCAAACTGCTGAAATTCCATCTGCTTATTTGTATTCAGTGTGATTTATTGTGATTTAACGAAGTAGAAGATTAAGAGTATTTTAGAGCTGAACAGCTCTCATAGAAACAAAGTTAAGGTATTTTCCTTTAAGTCCTGCAAAGCTATGTATATGCCATCATTTTATTAGCATAATTAAAGTTAAGTGCTCTATGTTATATAACGGAGCCATGTGATGCTTTTAATCTTTTAAAATCAATATACACCATTAAGATGTTGCTTAGTCCATTTTCCCATAGAATGTATTCATTTGCTTCTGTGGTGTGTAAACAAAAAGAGCAGCGGTCCCCATTGTAGGGTGAAAATATTCTCCATTAATAGTCTCCTATTTTATATATGGAAACATGCATTTTGATATTTTTCCATTTGTCTGACAATTCATGCTTCTGGAATCCACAAATTGCTATACATACTATACACACACAAGCACTTTGTACTATCTTTAGCTGAAGACTAATAGTAGGAAAAGAATTGTGAAAGACTGGACAAAAGTATATAAACTTTAATGCATTCATGTTATGGGTGCAATGAAGTATTCCTTGCTGCTCAAAAGGGGATAGAAAACATGCCATGCCATGTCAGTGTAGTTGGAGGGAGCAACTAAGCACATGGACAATTGCAAATCTTGAGACAAGCGTGAGGTTTTTTCTCCTCCTGTTAAAAACACGCTTTTTTTCCCGCCATTCTCTACACATCTGTGTAAATAACAACTCACCAGGTATCAAAGGTGGTTTGTCTCTTTGGGTGGTTTGTCACCGTGCTGCTGTCTGCTGGTAACACCGAGGCTCTGTTGGACACATTGTTTTCTATGTACGTACTCTCAGGACGCGGAGATGGAACTGAAGAGACAGAGCAAACAATGGACACTGGGCTCTGCCAAAAAATCCCAGTTCTCAGTTCTCTGCTCCCTCTTTATGTCTTACAGTAAGGAGAGAGTGAAGACAGTTGCACTTTATGTATGATTGAAAAAAAAGTGAGTTTTGTGATACTTGTAAGGTAATATTAGTTGTAAAATGAGAACATCATCAGAACTTGGGTAAGTTGTTATTAGATTTGAGATCACTTGTTTTTGTAGGGAGCCATAAGTGTGATTGATATTTAAAAACAGGAAATAGAATAAGAGGTTGGAATACTGTTATTAGAGACACAAAATACTACAGTTTGCAGGTTGTCTTTGCTTTAGACCTCAAAAAAAGTAGTACCCATCCTGAAAAAAATTATTTTGGATTTTTAATGTAACTCAGAGTAAGAGATAATGCACTAAAAATTAAAATATCAAAACCAGATATTATGTATTTTTCAAACAGACATACTGTGGATTTGAAAATACAGTATACATACCAACGACATAAATTCATTAAAATTATGAGTATCACTAGAAATACCTGCACTGCATTAAAAATTGATTAGACCCTAGTTGGAGCATTAATGCCATATCACGCTACACTACCTATCAAAACAGAATCCTTAAGTTTTTGTTCGAGCTATAGTACAAAAGTATATGCTATTAAGTACTGACTTTATAAAAAGGTTAAGAATTACATAAATAAGAATTTACTTTTTTCACAGTAACTTGCATATACTATTATCACTGGTTTTGCATATACTATTATCAGTGTATTACTTAAAGATAGTATCATTTTCCCTAAGCAATAACTAAGTCCATCTGAAATACATTTGTTTTACAGATACAGTTAAAGAGGAAAAACCCTCTAGTTTATAAGGAATTGAATAAATCCTGGACCTACAGTTTCTTTAGCACATGACTTGCCATAAAGTTATCCTTCTTCGGAACTTTTGTTTCACTATGTATTAAAAAGAAGGATAATCTATGTCCAATTTTAGGAGTGTTTTAGGGATTAAAAAAAGCAGTTCAAGATTAAGGATTCTTAAGGATTCTCTGTTGCGTGTGCAACAAAAGCTTACAGTCAAAAGCATTGCTTAAAACAGAACAAGCTTTAATATTGCTCACAGGTTTTAATATTGCAGTGGGACACTTGCAAGGATTGTCAGATTTTAACGTGTCTAAATCAGGCCATCAGCCAACTGATCAACCTGAAGAGGATCAGAAGGAGATTTGTGACTCTACTTAAGGTCATTAGGTAACTCATAATCGAGTTTCAGCTGATTGGGAGTTCTTAAGGTTCAGGGGAGTCCCACAAGCCTCCTAACACTTGCAGGGCAGTAATGAGCCTCTTACCATCTTTTTCAAAACAATTACCCAGCTTTAGCCATGAGGCAGCTGCTAAGGAATCGCCATCTTTTGTGTGCCATTAATTGACCAGTATGTATTTGTGTGTGTGTATATACACAGACCTGATTTGTTATTTAGTCTGAACTGGAATTATGTAAGTGTGCTCTTGCTTGTAGGAAATCTTGATCTTTAGTAAAGTCTTAACAAAAGAAATGACACAGGTTTCAAGCAATGAAAAACTCGAATTACAGCTCCATGCCACACAGTATCTGAAACAGATCAGTATCTGTGTCAAGGTGTTATAAGTACACAGGGGTTTTAGACAGAGTGTTTATAAGAATATAAAATACAAATTTAAAAAAATTAATTAGCTGCTTACTTTGGTAATATTAATTTACTTTGTCCATTTCACCCTGGTAAATTATATTCTGCTTTACAAAATACTGCAGTATATATAATTTGCAATTAAGGTGAGCTACGATTTACAAATAAACAATATGATACTAATCCAATTCCTGCAAACAACCTAGCAAACAAACACAGCCTCTGAAATTGTGGAGTAACAATTCTTTTTCCAATAAACTTTTGTAGTTGTTCATGCTAATTCTCTGTATCCATTTCTATTACTTATATTGCATGTTAAAACTCTGCATTAAATTTGAAAGATCCACTATTAAATTACCTCTGTAAAAGCTGCCAACTCTTCTCGGAACAGGGTCATTATACATAATTCTATTTTCCTTAGTAGATGCTCCATCTTCTGTGTGTGGATCATGATATGCTCCACCCTAAACAAAAGAACAATAAACTATTTAAAATGAAAGATTATAAACTGATTTGCAGTTTTTAACCAACATACATAAGCAAGAAAACGTCAAAAATCACCATACAATTTTCCTTTCATATTATTAATAACTGCCAATATAAAATCACAAACTATGTAATCAATAATTATTTGGTTTTGCTTGCTTGCTTTTTTCCAAAATGACAAAAATGGCATTAACAAAATTTTGCCTTTAAATTGTAACTGTAAAGACTTGAGTCTGATTCAGGCCCTCAGATTTTTGATGTGAATGAAATGCAACTGTACCATCTCGGGAGGAATCTTTTACTGGAGGCCTTGTTAAATTAAGGTTTGATGGAATCTGGTCACTTTGATACTGGCAAATTTTACAAATCAAACAGGAAATGCATATAATTTGTGATAATTGCAACAACAAAGCACTATCATCTCTTATCATCTCTTATCTCTTAACAGCAGTACCTAGAGGAGTCACAAAATCTACTGTATGCAAAGTAAGAGGAAGTCTCTGAACTAAGAAATCTATAGGTGAAGTAGTTCAGTCAGACAGGATAGCAAAAAGAATATCATTACCTCTAATTTATTCTATTTTCCTCAATATAGTACTTCCTGGAAGTACTTCAAGCAAAAGTTTAAGTGAGCCCTTAGGAAAATCCTTATGCACACAATTTTCCACCAAATATGACTTAGCCCCACTCTTAAAAAAATCAGAAGCTGCAGTTTTTCCTGCAATATGGACCGATCACGTAAAATTTAATGCTCTCTACAAAACCCCACAGAAAACTACTGAAACCCCTGTTTGAATCAAAATCTAGAATGTCCAGGAAGGACAAAGGTTAAAAAACAAAGCCACAAAAAACCCCCAACCAGAATTAAAAATTGGGATTTCAATTCACTGCATGAGTGATCTGCAAAATCTACTTTGCCTTTTGTTGATGACAAGCTGGTCTCACTGTCACAGACAAAAAACCCCTTGAGCTAAGACCAGAACTGCAGGTAAAACAGTGCTTCAAATCACAGTTGGATTCTTCTAAAATTTAACAGAGGCTGAAGCAATTGATTAAGTTACTACTTGTATTAGGTACCTGTTATTCATCAGCATTTAAATTTCAAACATGAGACAGTAAGAGCAACTTGTATTTTATTTTCTTCTGCTAACGCTTTTTGTGTACATTTAATTTAAAAGTAAAAAGAAACCTTAAAACAAAACTGTTGTATTGAGACTTTAAAAGCCCTAGAACTAAGACTGGCTGGGAGTTATTTGTTGGTTTGTTTTTTTTTAAATAAGATTTAAAGCTTGGCAAAAAAAGAATGCTTTTTCTTTAAAAAGATTTGGTAGAGCTAAAAAGAAAATCAATGAGAAACCAGAAACATGGAAGTGAGGACACTTCACAAAATATGAGCACAGAAAGAAAACCAGGAGAACTGATCAGCAAAAAAATAAATAGGAAAACAATAAAGCATCTATGAGAACACATATGTTATTCATGATTTTTTTAGTTCCTGAGGGGAGTGAAATTTTCTGATTCCTAATGCAGAAGGTAGAAGAGGGGAGAAAGGGAGGATAGGAAGGAGCCAAAGAATGACTTCTTTGTGAAAATGCCTTTATAAAGCATAAGAAGATTGACAATTTAATTTTGATTTGTTACTGAAAGCAGTATAAACAAATAGAAACCAGCTTTGTGAATTTACAGACTTTGCAGCCATTTCAGAAGAGTCATTTTCCTTTCACATTCTAATGGTTGAAATACAGATTTAAAAGCATTAAGTGAAGGCTTAAGTTTTAAAAATACTGACCATAAGAGATAAAGACAAGTTCTTTATCTTGAATTAATAGATTTTCCAAAGAAAATGAAAATAAAACCATAAGCATTGAGATACACATAATTTTTTCTAATTAAAACAAAAACTTGTCATCCAATTTTCAAAAGACAAAGAATGATCTGATAAAAGCAATCAGCCTCTAAAAATAAGAAATAAAACTAAAATTATTTCAAATTACTATCTGCTTCATAATGCAGAAGTTCCTAATAAACTGAAGAATACAAGGTAGCATGAGCTTTACTATCAAAACCTGAAATGTTGATATTATTGCCCTTCCACAGTAATATCCTGAAGAATAACATTTAACTTGACTGAAATGAGAGAGACAGAAAAATAAGTACTCAGAAAAGAATTGGTTTTGAAATGGAGCTGCTGTAATCCCTTCTAAGTAGCTTTTGAAAAATTATTATTCCATTGCATTTCTCCTGTTGTGATGAGATATTTTCTCATGTGTGAATACACATAATCTTGAGTGGAGGAGATGTGATAAGTATGAAAAAACGTATTATGTCTTTTTTTCTCACTGGACTGAAGAGGCAACCACTATCTGAAGCTCTTTTTTTATGGTACTTTTAGGCCCCTGTTAAGCAAGCTACACATATTTCTTACGTGAACTAAGCAGGCAGAGTATTTTAGTTTCTCAGAGTAAACCAAAACTTTTTGACCTTAAATATTTGCAGCTCTTTTGACTTCCCTCAATTTGTCAACAAAATCTGAACTAGATGTTCTCTCCTTAGAAGTCAGTTCATCACAGGTGTAGGTACAGAGAAACAAACAACTCATTTTTGTACTTGTCTCTACACCATTTTGTTAATACAGGAATTTAAAGATCTGAAGACAAATGCAGTCATCTTTACATATCTGATGTGTAAAACATCAGATAATTCAGAAGTGTTGTATAAAGAATGTAAACCAACACCAGAACCAGTCCATCCTCTACTCCTTAATTAATGCTCACAGAAAAACAACAACGAGGTATTACTGACAGCAACCACTGTAAAGAGTAAATTTACCAGTGGTACTACAACATAAAATCTCTAGACTACCTCAGTTACTTATCATACCAATCTAAAGATTGCAAGCTTTGATATTCTCTAGCAAATTACGGCATTTCAGCAATAATGTCCTGCTATAAGTGAGTGAAACACTCATTTCAAAAATTAATATTAGTATTCATAACAGAAATACATACAAGAAAGCTAAATAAAAACACATTTGAGAAAGTTAATTAAGCAAAATGATACAATAAAATCGACATCAGACAATGTAACCGAAGACTGAGAACAATTAATGAAATTTTAGTTTTAGAGACAATTTTTCTGTTCTCACATTTCAATACTTTAAGATAATAGTATTCATAGGTCATTTTTTAAAAGCACCTTGAAATATTCAGCCCTTCTGAAACATCCCCTCCCCCACAACATCCCTTGCTTTACAAGACAAATAAATAAATAACTGCAAACAAACAAAGAGAAGACAGAAAGCAGGACACTGTCCCCACATGAAGCAACAAGAGGAAGGTAAGCCTTCCATAAGAGGCAATATTTTGGACTAACCCTATTAGAATCTTCTGTACAGTCTTCTCGTGATGAGCCAACAGACCTTGTGAGTGACTTATGCTGCACCTGTGGAGATAACAGTTGCAGGCTGTTTGCTCTGGCTGCCATCCCTTGCCCTATGCTTAAGCCACCCTCTGAGCCCTTTGACCTCACTCTGTCCCGGCTCACATACATAGAGTGTCTATGAGGGCGCTGCTGTGAAGAAAAAGGACTGGTATAACCTAGACCATAGGAAAAAGATTCATGTGGAGCAGACGGAGAGTGGGAATGGCTTCCATCCATGTGATCTGGCAGTTTTAACTCCTCCATTGTTTTGGAGTGTCTTGTTGGTGGTCTTCGGGTGTCCAGGGTACCCTCACTGCGGTTATTCCTCCCGGATGGACTGAGCAAAGTTCTGTTATCACTGTGCCGGGGCGCAGTGGGACTGGTAGGAGAGTTCAAGTCCATGCAGCTGGATGGAAAATACCTACTGGTGTTTGGTTCTGCAGCTTGGGCCCTGGCCTCAGAAAGGTTGCCCACGGATTTGGAGTCTGTCAGAACTCCATGGCTCTTGGACTTTGTCCGATACGAGGGACTCTTAGAAGACTGCGGGATAGTATCAATGTAGCTGTGGCGACTGTGCTTGTCGCCAGGCTGCAGGGTCCCGGTTTTGCTTTGAGAAGTTTCCATAAATGAGTGCCGGTTCTGCTGAGGTCTGGTGTTAGACTTCAGGTACTTTGTGCCTGAACCATCAGAACTTTTGGTGTCCACATTAAAATCAAATTCTGTTTTTCCCTTTGGTTCCTTTGGGCTGAGAAGATGTGGCATGTTATTGTTGGCTATATCCTTGTTGCCAGATCCAGGTGTGTTACTTGGTTTTTTTGCATGCATTGGACTAGGTGCAGGTCCAGGAAGGTTTCCATTTAAAAAGCTTTCATTTGCTGGAAGACCCTCTTCTCTTGGCCCGCCAGCCCCTAGTGTCTGCATATCCTTGCTGTTTGATCTGTGGTGTGACTGCAAAGCAGAACTTTTGCTGGCTTGATTTCTATATTAAAATGCATAAAGAAGCATTAATATACCAGATTACTTATTCATGTATTAATAACTTCAAAAAAGTACACTCATTTCAGTTGCCATTTAAAACTACAAAATTTAACTGCAGTAAGATCAAATACTGCCAACTGAGGCACCAGAAGCTTCACTAAAATAACAGATTTGCAAGTGTTAGTACATTGTTTTTTCTGGTTATATTCTGATGGCAAACTCAGCTTTGGTTAATGATTTTGCTGACAAAAACCCTGAAGATATAATCTAATCACAGAAATTCCAACATATATTTACACATTTATGCATGTATGTGAGTACATCACTAAGTCAAGCATTACATTATGAAAATTAGCTGTATATCAATAAAAACCATCTCAAATACACCTGGCATATCAAAGGAAGGTAGAACAACCAAGTATGTCAGCACTGTCAAAAAGGTCTGATGCAGTGAATGCTCCAGGCTATCTAATGTATTCCTGGTTTGGAGGGGGAGGGGAGAGGAAAGGAGGGGAAAAGAGGTTATTGTTACAGACATTCAGATGGAGTGAGCCTGAGCAAGCCCTGTAACACCAAACCCAAAACCAGATCTACCACAGAAACCACAACTTTTGTGGAACTTGGCATTATCCCAGTTCTTGGCACACTAACTCATCCCAAAGCTGCACCTGAAAGGCTCTGCAAATGGACTGCCTTGGTGCAGAGCTACTTGGTGGTGTCCTCAAACTCTACTTTCCAGCTCTTCTGGTTTTGGGATCACAGGACTGAGGTTTGAGTTGGTTGTGCAAACACTCAGCCTGCATTCTTTGGAGCAGGATTTATTATTTCGGGTTTTCTGGCATTAAACCAGTTCTGCTTCTGGACTTAGGCTGGCACTGCAAACTTGCCATGACTGTGCAGTGCTGCAGCTGTTCTTGTTTGCCTTGTTGGATCTAGGTAGGCTAGGAGCAATTAACATATTTCTGCAGGAAATCCATGATGTAACTCAGTTATATTACTGAAGGTTGAACTAAGAGCTCACTATACCTTTGTTGATCTTTTTGTTAATTATAACTGGATAATGCTAGTCATTTTTACACTTAGGATTTTTATATTAAGCATTTCCAGTGATCTAATTATCTATTTTATTACAGTTTCTAAAACTTTAGCAATTTTAATGGCAGTTTAAAATATCTTTTAGTTAACAGGAAGTCTATTTTTTAAAAACTTAGAGACATAAGGAACCATGTATTTTTACTAGGCAAGCCTTTTAAGCAAGTTTGCAGTGTATGTAGGCTTTTCTTTCTGATGCCACATGTCTAATGGTAAAACTTCTGTCCTAAATATCTATAAAGGCAGATAAAACTTTTGGTGTCTATCTCGGAAGAAGTATAAATTGTGGATGTCATCATCCCAAACCTTAAAATAGAGGAGCAATTTTTTGAATCTCATAGGAAAAGCTGAAGAAAAACATGACCAGGATTAAAAACCACTAAAATTCTGCATACTTCAGAGGGCGACCTTTAGGAAAGCTTCTGTCAGAGGAATTCCATGAGGCTTTTTTTACTGAAGTATTTTATCCACCCATAAAATCAATTCATTGAGATGTTAAAATCGAGTGGCTTCTCTGCAGCTATGTGGGTGCAGCAAGGGAGTCACTGAGGAAACACACCCTGCTTTGAGTTCAAGTAGACTAGATCTGACCCACAACTACAACTGCAGACAAAATTCTGTTCATCTCCAATCCGGACCACGATCAATGTGCACCATTTTCAGGACATTTAGCTGCTAAAAATCTGTGTGAACCTTGAACTTTTAAATATCAAAATCTTGGACAGATTTGTGCATACACTGCAATGGTAGCATTCCAAAGGAGAGACCATTCCTTTGGAATCTCAAGCATCTTCCAAGCCACAAAATTCCTGTTGTTCAAGAGAAAGGCTAACATTTTTTTAAGGGGGATAAGCCAACTTATTTTTCTTTGTCATAGAGAAATAGCTTCAACATTGCCTTTGGTTGGTTCTTTTTTCCCCAGCTTTCTGACGCAGAAAGTTAGCAAAAAATTTCAGCTTGAATAGCTATAATACAGCAAAACTGTGTTTACTTCCTTTATTCAGTGAGGCAACACGGAACAGTATAAATGTCCCTGTGTGCCTAAGCTGTCAAACAATCACTTTTCTTTCCTTGTAGATGATGTTGCATGTAAGCACTACACCAACTCGCCCATTGGCAGAGCAAATGTTAGTGGTAACAGTGACAAGACTACATTTACCTGTTAGATAAGGTGTTGCTGTCTGTGTGGTAAGGTTTTCTCTTAGCTGACCGTGAAGGTGAACTTCCACAGCGATCCAAGAGTCTTTGGGTTTGAAACGAAGGATGGTTCAAACATTGTTCTGTCAAGTACCTATCTGCTGGATCTAACTTCAGTAAGTTCTTTGAAAAACAAATCCCAAAGTTTCAATGTTAGTATCTGTGTTTGCATCAGCAAAAAACCAAAAAGCAAAACAAAGAACATTATTGGGATAATTTTTTAATCTAGAGAGTTTCTGGTATTAGATGTAACTCCTGGAATAATTTCATGGTGCATTAAACTACGTAGGATACAAAAGAAACACTTACAAAATCTATATTCTACATAAGAGATGCAAGGCCTCAGCCTTGTCCATTATGAGACATATATATGTGTTATATGTATATAATGATATGTACATATACATAGTTAATGCTAGTATGTTTAAAATACAAAAATATCTAAAACTTTAAAAATATGTTTTATTTATATATCTATACATGTTTTAAATATATGTATTTTAAACATATTTTTCAGGATATACCTTACAACAACATTGTTTTGAATTAAAGATATTCAATTTACCAGTAATAAAATGCTACAATGAAACAGACTTTACAAACAAACAGAACAAGTATATGGGAACATTCTTATACAAAAACAAACATTATTTTAAAGTTACTATTTTTAAAAATACACAAATGTAAGAGTTCTGTTTTTAGCTTATAGGGTTCAAGTCCATCCATATTTTTAAAGAATTCTCTAAACTGTTTACAATGCATTCAGAATAACACCTGCCTTATAATTCTATTAGATCTGCTGTGATTCTAAACAAAGACACTTTTTGACATGTAGAAAATAATCACAAAACTGAAAACTGGAGCTTGGGTATTTTGGTAAGTTTGAAAGGTTTCTTGCAGGAAAAGAGCAATACAAAGCTTACCTTGGAATATTTAAACACACAGGACTGTCAGATTAAAAGATTAAAAATTTGAATGGCTATTAAGTAAAAAGAATAACTATTTCTTAAGGGTTGTATATGTTTAACAGAGAAGAAATCTATGTGTATCTATGCATGTGCACACACACACACAATGCACATCTGTGTATGCATTAACACAGTCCTCAGATACTTGACCACAAACTGGTTTTCCCTTCACAGGATCCCTGCACTTCAAAATGGAAAATTCTCAGGAAACAAAGCAAGTGGCAAACTAAATTCCTATGCAGTCTGGTCATACAGTATGCAGTACCTTGCTTTCTCAAGTGACAAACTGTACTGAATGATTGACTTCTTCTTTCCCACCTTTTTTATGGTGCTCATAACTGCAGACACAAGAAGGCCACATGTGATTCCTACACTCCCCCTCAGAAGAGAGGATATCCAGAGGCTTCCCTCAAGGGCCTGTACACTCACTTACACAGCCTGGACAACAAGCAAGGAGAACTGAAGTCCCTAAGGAATCACAAGGCTGTGAACCTGCCTGGAATCACAGAGAAGCAGTGGGACAGGGCTCATGGCTGAGGCGTGGTCACTGATTGGTACAACTGGTTTCAGAAGGAAGGGCATGGAGAGGAAGAAGAGTAACACTCCATCTAATTCAGTTCCTGGATCGTATCATATGTCAGCACGGAACAAATGGTTTATCCATTGACAATCTCTAGGTCAGGATTAGAAGGGAAAGCAACATTTGTGATGTTATGGTGGGAGTTTGTTACCAACCACGCAATGAACAGCATGAAGATAATGAAGAAGGAAACTCTCTACAACAAGAAAAGGTCTCCTGGTCACAGATCCTCATTCTCATGGCAGACTTCAACTATTCAGACATCCAGCCTGTGTATATATTCCAGGAGATTTCTAGACTATGCTGGTGGAAATTTCCTAGTGCAGCTGCTGCAGAGGTAAATTAGCCAAGGGTAGGACTTCCACTTACTTGAGCTGCTGCCCACCAACAGTAAAGGACTGGTGATAAATCTGCTCAGAGAAGACGCTCTGAGCTGTAGCAACCATGAGGTGATTACAAAGTTAGGACGGAAAGATTAGGTGGGAAGGTAAGCATCAGGGATAGGACCCAGGACTTCAGGAGAGCAAACTCCAGTTATATAAGGAATTACTGGGCAGAATTTCCTGAAGAACCGCCATCACAGGAAAGGTGTCCAGAAGAAGCCACTTGGTTTTTAAAGAAAATTTACTGAGAGTTCAAGAACAAAGCAACTTACTGTACAGAAGACCACAAACCTTTTTATAGGTTCAGGTTGGCTAAACAGGGAGTTTCTTAATGAACAAAACTGCAAAACGGGAGTGTGTGAGAAGTAGAGTGAAGGACAGGACACAAGGGTGGACTATACAATCAGTGCATTAGCACAAAGGTTAGGCCACACTGGAATACTGAAGTCCAGCTGGAGCTAAACCAAGTGAGGAACATCAAGGGTAAAAAGAAGTGGTTCTACAAGTATTCTAGTAGCAAACAGAAGCTCAGAGAAAATCCATGTCTGGTGCTGAATGGCAGAGACAAGTGAATGACAGATGATATGAAAAAGACTGAAATACTCAATGTCTTTTTTACCCAAGTCATCACATGCAAAAGGGAGTTCCCGATTCCCTAATGCAGGCCTGCAAACCTGCCTGATTTGTGAAGGAGAGCAGAGAACCAGAGCAACAATGAAACAACCAGGTCAAATGGGTACCTCTTCTTTAATCTAGTCAGAAATGCTTTCTGAATAGATATATTAATAATTCACTGCTTCAGCTGGCATAAATTGAAGCGGGGGTTATTTGGTAATCTAGTAATCAGACCTGAGGTCCCTGGGAATGCAGATGAAGGGAACACAACAAGTGTGGACATGTGTCAGGCTGTTCATTGTCTGCAGAAGAGACAGGCATACAAAGTATGTGCAGATTTGCAACATGCAACTTAACCACAAGTCTCTTCTCTTCTCTTCTTGTCGGCTTCTGCTTATTGTTTAACAAGGTTCTAACTTCTGAATTAAGTAATGTAGGTCAAACACAAAATATCCCCTCTACAGAATTCTTGACCTTTCTCACCTTGTAGGCAAAAACACGGACAGAAAAGATGAAAAGAATGAAATTATTTGGAAACCTGTGTTTCCTTAAAGTTCAAGTGCTTCATTTCACAACTCTGTAACTTTTAAATCACATCTAAAGAACCTAAAAGACACTGAGATATAACACGAAAACTAGGATAAAATGAAAATAAACCCTGCCCCAGTACATGTAACAATACTCTAAAGACTGATCTTGAAATTGCTGTTCTGCAATATATGCTACTAGAGCTTGAGCTACAACTAACCAGGATGCCAGAAAAGAAGTTTCTGTGAATAAGAAAATAGAGGAGAAAGTACAATACCAAAACAAGCAATTATATGCACCAAGGTATCTAATTTTGTGGACTCCGTGAAACCACGAAAAAAGTTTTGCAGTCTCTCTCCATAAGGCAAGGAAATCAAAGTGATTTGAATCAGTTGTGTTGAAGATGAGTAGAGCAAACTCAGTGGATTTGTGCTGGCTACTATAGTACAACTAAAAGCAAATAAACACCCAAGTATACCCCAAAACAGATGACCTCTGTTTTACAAGACTACTGGTGCAGATGGATTTGGGATCATACAATTCATTTAGAGTTGACTAGCCATAACCACACTTACTATTTGTCCCATATTGAATTTAATTCTTAGGTGGTTCTGTGATTCTAAACCTAATTTTTAATACTAGTACTTCTTTCTTCAGCTTACTGGGGATGGAATAACGTGAGGGTTGTACTGCAGCTTGCCATGGTAATGTTTTTACAGTACAACAGTAAGGAACAAGTTGTGTTCCATACACAGGAACAGAACATGAATGCATAGCACAATGTTTTACAGGGCTTGGCCATTTTGTGCAGAGTGAGCTTCTCCCGATTCCCCATAAGAAGTCGTCTCAGGATTGTATCCTAGTCAGGCCATGGGTAACCAGCTGACTTCTTCCAAAACAGGACTCAAGAGTAATCTAATATACACACTGTGTGAGTGACAGCAAGCAGATTAAGAATTTGGATAAAAAACCAAAACTACTGTGTGTCAACTTTGTCTTTGACAACTGTCCACATCCTCACGCTTACCCACCATCAAATGAACAACAAGTCAGGTTAACCTAATACTCTGTGGATTTATCTAAACATGTGAAGGGCTGAGAACTCATACTCCAGCAGCCAGTGCATCTGAATGTATGTCAGTGTGAATGCAAAGGATGGTGATGATGCTTTGTCTGGGCTACATATATTGTTTATCAAACAAGTCAAATTTGAACAGACTCTCCTGGCGTTTGCAAGGGATATTTTCCTGATTCCTAGGAAATACCAAGCCTTACTACAAACAATAGTGATATCAAAATACCTCCAAAGGAAGTTCACAAGTACTTCTAAGACTCATTATATTAAGAAACAAAGATAAAAAGTCACTTACATATTTTTCTACATATCACAGACAGAAAATAAAAGACATTTTCCTACCTTCATAAGATCAAGCAATACACCACTTAAAATTCCCAAATATCTTCTCTCTAAAGACTGTGGATGATTGACTGCTGGAAACTGTAAAAAATATAGTGTAAATATACAGATAATGTAAATAAGGTAATACATGAATACAATGTTTCAAAAAATAGAAACTACACAGCGAATCAAGGCATGTAAATAATGGGAATCATAAGCACTGAAAAAGTTAGAGGTTTATGAAACACTACAAAACATTAAAATGAAACAAATAACTGCTGAAGTGTGATAAGCATCTAGCCAACCAAAGAAAGTATTCTCAGTTATAGGGCAGTCAAGAAATCTCTCTCAAGTGAGAAATAATCACTTAGACTTTTGGGGCATTATGATTGACAGGAGACTTATAATAGATTCAGAACTAACATAAGTAACATATTTTAAAAAAGTTAAAAATAGTTTTGAGAGGATTTGAGAGTGCAAATACTGTACTACTTGAATAACAAAGATTAATAAACAATTCAAACAAACGTTTAGTGAAAAAAGGCAAAATCCCAAAGATTTAAGGTTCGGGGTTATTGCTGTGGTCATGCTGCAGTAAGATCTGGCAACACCATGAGAAACAGTGCACACTGCTATTTGTACTACCATTACTTTTCATAGATTATGTGAACTTTGAAGCAAAATCAAAGAACATTAGTTTGAATGTGTTTGTTCCTAAATAGTCTCTGTATTTTCGTTTTCATTTTGCTTTATTTTGAAGAGGTTTAGTAATAGTTGAGAATTTTTTTAACCCCAAGTCTGCTATATTGATCTTAACACAGTGAACAAAGGCTTCCATGCATCCTCCAATTTTTACATTAATCAAGTTGCAAAATGTTTTTGTCTTCATGTAGAATGACAATCATAAAGATTTTGTATCTATAATTATTAGGGAAACATGAAAATGTGCTGCAGCCATGCAAAGCAGTAGTGGCTATTCACTGGAATTGTTTGGATTCTTCACATAACTTATTTGTAGAACAAATAGTTACAGCTCTACATTGCCACTCACATTTTTCTATAAAGGCATGAGCCTATTGGTAGTTTCTGATCCATATTATTTTATTCCCTTATGCCTTCAACATACTCTGGAAATTTTCCTCCTTAAAAGAATTCAAGTGAGATCACTAAATACTGCCTAAACCTCAGAAGCAAGGAAAACTGTTTTATATATACACACCTATATAGGGAGGATATGGGCAAGAAGAAAAGACAAAGTTTGCAAATGTGCGCCTGTACACACGCTGTATTTGTGTTTGTATTAGACTTTTTTATAATCCTGTGTAACAATATGGCAGCATGCACTCAGAGTAATGTAGAAATTCACGAAGTCTAAGCATGTGGATAAAAAATTCCACATCAGGGCCTAGTTTCTATCTTGTGAACACCCAGCACCAGATCCAGCTTGTAAGTAGTAATAGGCTTGATCACAGCATACCTACTGTCCGCTCTGCAACAGAAAATCTTTCACTGTTAAGCACTATGCTACATTCAGAAAAAATGTACTTTTAAGATTGCCTTCTAGCACAGGATAATTTTTTTCCATGAAATAACTAATGAATATCATATTCCAAACCAATGATTTTTGTAATAATTTTGAAGTTTAAACCATTACTCAAACTTTACTTCAGTATTCAAAAACTACTCTCTATGAGGAGCCCTATGGCTGTGTGCTCATCATCAGTATCCTGACTTTACAGACAGGACTAAGAAGGCAGCAACATGTCTGAGGCCAAGTGATGAACCATTGATCCGTGATGAGAACAGAGACTCATAACTCTCAACCCTGTCCTAATCACATTAGGTCCATGCTGTCTTCTTGAATTACTGTATTTTAAAGCTACAAAACAAAGATACTTCATTCTCATCCTAAGACATTACAGAGCATTTATCCAAATAAGATTACACTGCACAACCAGAAATGTTGTAAAATAATGTTGAAGAGGCAGCAATTTCTTTTGCTTACAATTTTTAAGCACTGCTTTCTTGATGTTACAAACTTTTCAGACAAAAAAATCCCATCCAGCCCACTGTTCTAAACAGGGTGGAACAGAAATAGGACCTTGCAAGAAACGCTTACCTAATAATTTTTTTTAAACTCTCCACTGATGAAGGGTATACGAACTTCAGCAAAACCTTTTGGGAATTAGTTATCATTGTACTTAAAACAATTACCTTAACACCTTAATCCAACTATTTCTTCTCTTGTCATCATCAGCTAAATCAAATTTATGGCAACTTTTAACATCTTTTAACACAACTAGGTCCCCACTGCTTCCATTTTGCATTCTGCCATTTTCTCTTTTTCAGACTAAAACTCAAATCTTGAGTCTTTAGCACAGTTCAGGTCTCCTAAAACCTTCATATGCCTCTTTATATGATTTACACTGAAAATTTCAGAACATTTACCAGGATCATAAACTCATCTTTCCAACCAACATTAATTAATAAAAATATGACAATGAAAACTGAACTACAAGGAAACATGAGTACAATCACTGACCAGGTATTGTTAAAAGTAACAGAGCTATTATTTATTGATTCTGGTATTTTGATATATTTCTTATCCCAACTTGAGCAGATCTTCGCACTACTGAGTCTCTGTCATTACATTATATTGGTAAACCCTTGAAAGGAACAATGCTGTCAGTAGGAAGAGCTTTTTACTCATGTGGCTTTCAAAAACTCCCCAGGAATAGAAGTCAAAGGGCGGAAAGCTCTTCTGCCATGACAGTAGCAACTATAGCTCGACTTTGTCCAAGAGAGTAGCCTGAAGACAGCAGTCACGAATTTTCCACAACCTGACCTGACAGAGCTTTGCCACTAAACTTTACAGTGAAAACCTGGCAGGGCAGTGCTAGACTGAGTATAAGAATTAAACTGCATGCCAAAAATGTAAAAGACATGAAAGAAAATCTTCAAACAACTTTTAATAGGAAAACAAACGTATTTATAAAACTCAGTATAGGTGTAATCAGAATTTTACTTGGACTTATGAATGCCTTATAATCTATATATCCTAACCT
This sequence comes from Atrichornis clamosus, assembly GCA_013400975.1. Taxonomy (NCBI): domain Eukaryota; kingdom Metazoa; phylum Chordata; class Aves; order Passeriformes; family Menuridae; genus Atrichornis; species Atrichornis clamosus. The sequence goes on from WBMZ01002813.1 coordinate 146,970, forward strand.
CACATAGAAACACATGCGGTAGATAATGCACATAGCAATTTACACAAGTAAATACTGCACAAGTAAATAAGGAAAGTAAGAAAAAAGAACAAAGCTTTCCCTTACCCGCAAGCCATGGAAGCGTGGGTTGCTATAGAAGAGCTTCATCTGCTCGGCTGGCAGTGGGCCCAGCACCTTCTGAATGGTGAAGAGCTGGTCAATCTCACTCTCGCCAGGGAACAAGGGCTGCCCATCACTCAGTTCTCCCAGGATACAGCCCACAGACCACATATCCACAGCCTTGCCATAAGGGGCTCTGTGAAGTGAACATAAAACATTTGTCACCCACTGCCACTGTCTTCTTACTGGCCTGTTTCAATATATTGGCCATATTTCCCATGGCCCACTTCCTCACAACACAGAAAAATAAACTTTGATATTAAAGCAACTACCTCAAAAACTAGGCCCCCTGTTTCTGCCCTGGATTTCCTGATCTGTCACTGCTTGAAAAGGCAGGAGAGGAATTCTCAAGTGCCCCCAGGGATCTAGTTCTTTTTGAAAAATCTTATGTACAAGAATAATCCTTTTGACTGCAAAGCATTTACCACTCCCAGTTAAACTACCACTGACTTCCCTTCTCTCTAGGGCTAATGCCTGCACTCTACTCCTGCATTACATTTCTTTTTCCATTGCGCTTAATAGGTGGGTAAGCATACTGGGTCTGGTCACTGGGAGAACAGAAATTCTAAGAAATCTTTGTTCTAGCATTCATACACAAAAATTTTAATTAGAGAGAAAATAGAATGCTCCTGAAAACTACTCCTTAAAAAACACAAGTAAGGAAGCAATGACAGCTTATCATAAAGTAAGTCATTCGTGTTTGGGAGCAAAGCCAATAGATGTTGTTTTGGGGAGAACTCCTTTTCTGTACACCCGAGCTCTTGCTTGTTCAATTTGTAACAAACTTTTGTAAACATCCATATTACTCCAATAATATCTTTCCAATGTTTAGGTTTTGAACAGAATGACTGAAGAATTCATCTCACATCGAAGAAAAAGCATATAAAAATAATAAAGACTGGAACAAAGACTGAACTGAAAACATATTTCACTGAGTCTCTTCTTTTTGAAACTTGTAATCCAGTAACTCAACCTCTGTTTCAAGAGATTTAAGTTACAGCTGACTTGTCTTTTTCTGGAATAAGACAGCACCAAGAGTTGCAGGTGACAAATCCTATCCTAAATCTGTCTCCTTCATTCCTTCCTTATGCTGCTGATTTACGATGTTAAGAGAAAGAACATCCTCAAACTAAAGAAAAAATATCTGACTTCTCCCGTATGATTACTCATGATTATTTACTTCACTTGTGGGGAGGACACCTGACCAGAGGAGCCTCTGAACTCTCATGATGCTTTGGTTAGGTGAAGGTGACAAAGCATTTCTGGATTGACAACAGCCCGAGTGAAGCTACAGGCTCACTGAGATGACCGGTGCAGGAGTCTACGGTAGCTGGGAAAGCTGAAGTAGGACACCAGAATTTCAAGAATCATTTGCCTTTGAGAATATGCCATGAGACACTGTAGTCCTCTCACACACAATCATCCCAAAATGAAAGTTTGTCCCACTGGAACAGACTGCTGACAAGGAACCACCAGAGGCAAAGTATGTCACAACTCCTCAAGTACTAGTCCTACTCAACGGGTTTATAATTTGCTTACTAATCCTGCAGAATGACTACCAGTGAATTTGCTGAGACTCAATAGCTGACCTTTTTGGAATGCTGCTAGTCCAACCCACCCATTAGGTCAGAGAGCCAAGGAAGGGCAGTTTTTTTCCTCACTGCAAAAGCAAACACAGGCAAGAATGGACTCCAGACCAAGGAGCTCTTAAGATATTCTGTGCCTGTACTGCAAAACTAAGGCTCTGTAGGCAAAACAGTGAGAGTGCAGGTAAAAATCCTGCCTTTTTATTATGACAAAAAAACCAAGCACATCTTTATTTACAACTCTAATACACAGTTTTCTCCACTGAAATGTGAAATGGGGAAAAGGCTGCCGTAGGCTGGGGTACTGGAGAACAACCTGGAGTTACAACTGAGGGCTGGGCTAAAACTCCTTTGAGGCACGGACCATAACTTTTCCTTGCTCTCAAGAACAAAGGAAGCTGAATCACAGTTCAGAACTTTTCACTCTTTACTCTGTAGTCAAACAGAAACAAACCAGAAAATATCCATTTCTTAAGGCAGGGCAAACTGCAACACTGTTGTTTGGAAAGGCATGCCTGAGACTCCTGCTCTGCTCACTGTCAGGATCAGTCTCATCAGATCACAACAGACAAAAAAATGCAAGCGTAACATGGCTGGATAAATGAAATAACTCCTATAGGACACACAGACTACAGGTCAGAAGCACTACAGTCTATGCCTGCACATACTAGATTCTCCAAAACACGTTTTCATATGGTAATTTAATATGCTTTAAAGTCTACTGGCCTTCAGGAATATTTTGTCATCAAAGGGTACAGAGTACTCCACTAACAGTTAATTACCTGAGGCTCTCCAAAGTGAGTAGATTTTAGATGTTCATTGAATAATCAGGCAGCAATTTCTTTCCTCTTCTGAAATTTAAGTCTTGAATGTTATCACTAAACAAAAACCTCTCTGGGACTTATTTTAAAAATTGAAAAAGTAAAACTGTATTTGTTAAAATGTATGTATTTAATAAACCTGGGAAGATTTTTGAATATTAGATGCTTATAAAGACTTGGTAAATGCAAGAAAAGAGGGAATGGGAAAGATGAGTGCCTGGGAAAGAGAACAAGTTTGCCAAGAAACAGGCACCACTTTGTCAGAAAAACCTGGCATTAAAAACATACACCAGCGTAACTGAAACATTAAATACACAAATCCCCCATCTTTTCTCTACCAGCTAATCAAGCAGATTTAGTCAACTACAAACAGACATGATTCCTGCTAAATTTCCTTTGCTAATAAAACAGTTTCAAAAACTGCAGGTCAGACTAATACTAAATCTGTCAAGCTTTTCATGTCTTTCCTCCTAAATCCTCATTACTTCTAGAGACAGAAAAAATGTTATTGTATGCAAAAATGCCAAAATTGATGCTTTCTCACCAATTTTTTTTTACACTTATAAATGCACATACACACATGTACTTCACTGGAAGCTTAATTAACTGTTTTCTCCAAAATATGAAAAATTGAGCTTTGAGGTTTTTCATGGCAACTTTAACATATTATTCTGCACATAGGTAAACAACTGCCCACCAATTTGATTAAGATTAGTACAGCCCTGGGAATACTGGGATGACTTTATTGACAGAATAATTATTACTTAATGATTTACCTGTTCAAAAATAGCTAGTTCAGTCTTAATCAAATCTTCCAACAAAGACTTGTTTCCCAGCAGCATGAGACATTGTGCTTAAAGATTCTCAGAGTGACCAGCACTTTTTTGATTCATCCTGTGGCTACCAATTCCTTATCTTAAAAATATGTGCATGTCAATGCATATGTACTATACATTAGAATTTTGTTCTATGAGAGCATTCATGTGGTTTAGATTAGTGCCCTATTGAACTACACAGTAATAGGAAGATCGCCACTTTTTTTTTTCCCCTCTTCCTTTGCTCTTTTGAGTCCTATGAATTTGCTCATTTAGTATCTGAAAATCTGTTTTACCTTGTGAGGCAGTGAAACACTCATCTTACAGGTGAATAAAGGAGTACAACTAAATTGTCTGGCTGAGGCTACTCATGCAACTACTACTTTTGCAGGCAATGCAAGGCTGACTTCTCAGTACTTTATCAAAATGATTTATACAGCCTCCCTCAATAAATTCTTCCTAACTAGGAAAAAGCTAGCGCCATCCTTTTGAGTGACCTCAGCAGTGCTGGCAAAGGGTAACTACAAATGAAAACCCAATCACAGAATCACAGAGTCTTTTGGGTTGCAAGGAACCTTTGAAGATAATCTCATTCCAACCTCCTTCACCTTGGCAGGGACGCCTTTCAGTAGATCAGGTTGCTCAGAGCCCGGCCCAACTTGGCCTCGAACACTTCCAATGGTGGGGCAGTCACAGCTTCTTTGGGCAACCTGTTCCAGAGTCTCACCAACTTCTGAGCAAAAAATTTCTTCCTAATATAGTGTTAGGCCAAAGGATGAAGATAACTAGGAGTGTTGCATTGTGAAAGTTGTACTACCATTGCTATGTGATGTCCACACAAGGCTGATGGAATATGACTACCTTGGAAAGTCCTTCTGAAGGAAGTGGAGATGGGGGTGCTGGAACTGGAAGTACATCTGTTATAATTCAGTTTAATATTCAGTTTAATATTTGAATCAGTTAAAAACTGCTCAGCTCAAGACAGGTCAATATGTCGAAGATTCATACTGAGTTACCGGAAATGAACAAAAACTAATAAAAATCTGGAAGCCTTTTGAAATTTTGCCTTTAAATAAACCACAGTTCTCCACAGGTAAAGCTTACAAAAGGTGCTGAAAAAATTAACAGAATCAGTGAAGATTCATCATGGCAGTTCCTCACACTGTACTTACCCAAGCAAAAGTTCAGGTGAGCGGTACCATCTGGTAGCCACATATTCTGTATAGTTAGCATTGCTTCCTTCAGAGAGATTACGAGCAAAGCCTGTTAGAGAAACAGTGGGAAATATTATATCCCATTTTAAAAACAGTATGTGTATCACCACTGATTTTGGCAGTAAGAGGTCATGTCTATTTATATAGAAGCAAATTGTTTACAACCCCTGTTGCAGAATGATGTCTCCAACAATTGCTTGTCTACTGAAACGCAAGCTTTTATTGATACAACACTGAAAGTCAGAGAGTCTGCTTTAATGACTGCCTTACTTGTGTACTCTCCTCACAAGCCCATGGGGTTTTGCTATTCTTCTATAAGCTATTACATAATCAAAACAGACTGACAAAAGTTAACTGTCAGTGTGCCATGTAAGCTATCCAACCACTACTGCTAAATTTCACTGAGATGCTGTTTGCAGAAGATTCATAACTTTAGAAATGTTGCACATGCATGTGACGTAGACTCTCCTGGCCTGAAGTTATGACCACTGGCTGAGAGAAGAGAGCATATACTGGAAAACCAGATGAGGAATAATTTTATTTTCATTCTCCTCCATTTATAAAAAGTCAGCCAAGCACCACAGTAACGTTACTGGATTCTTCATGTAGAAGTACTCTAGGGCAGACCTTAGCATTGTTTTCAAAAAGTTTCAAGAGTCTTACTGTTTTCAAACAGATAACTAACAATAAGGTCAGACAGGATAAACAGATCTCAGCAGCAAGACTCCACATGTGTTGGCTCCTTACTAGAGCTCAAACTGAGGGAAGCTTTTGGGACCGAAAGGCAGAAGCAGCATTTCCAAAACGCTTTCTTACTGGGATGTGGCATTAAAACTCAGTTCAAAATTCACTTCAGTGAAACTGTTGTAAGTCTTTCCATTATTGCACGAACAGTGAGAAAGAATAAGAATTCCAAAGTGTTGCAGAAGTATAAGGCATAACTTTATTTCCCAGATCAGTAATAGCTACTTAAATGTAATAATTGTTTTTCTTTATATCTGAGTTCCTTTGCAGAAGCTGCCAAAATTGCCTTTCCCATAGAATAGTTTGTAAAATTGTAAATTAAAAAAAAATATTTTTTTTTAGTATTCCGAAAATGTTAAACTTAGTGTGAAGAAGCCCAGTTCCACTCACCCCTGGGGAACACTAGTTTATTCCAAGTTGAAGTAACAATTTGGATGTAGATTATTGTTATTAGACTAGTGATCATAAAAAACAGATATTAATTTGTTAATGACACAGGTTAAAACTGTTACTTTTTGCAAGATACCTCTAACTTCAAGTGTCAGTAAACTAGAAAGCGTGATGAGCATGATGAGGAACAGATATTTCAAAGTTGTCCCAAAATAATAATTCATATCTGTTCCCATAAAGTCTAATGAACATTACTGATGCTGCTGGAGAAAAGCTGGAAAGGAATTTTTTTTACTTCTTACATGGGGATTGAGTGAATTTCAAAACATTACTATATTTAGAACTGCTTAGGCAGCCCCATTTCTGTTTCAAATTACATGAGCTATCTGATTAATCTTGCCAGGGAAAAATCTTTCATTCACGTGTTTTAAGAACAGAGGGAAGATAATCAGGAGTACAATGAAGAAATGGGACAGTCAAAATGTGGGAAATCCCTGACTGAAAGGGGGAGCGGGAAGAAAGAAAAAAAGTTGTCACGTAATAGAAATAAACATATGTGCTGATGTAACACGTGAGCCTGGCAGCACATGAGCCCTTGTGCACCAGAAGAATCAACAGGTCAGGGTTTGATCCTCCTCCCTCCAGGCCAGTCTATTAAAACTTGGTCACAGCCAAGAGCTATTGTGTCCAGAAGCCAGCCAAAGTAGTCTGAAAAACCAGCCCCCAACTTTACAGGCCAGGTGCAGCAGGGATTTGGTGTGGCAAGACAGAAGGCAAAGTTATCACAATGGGCTTCTGTGTCTCTATATTGTTGGGTGGTGCAAGAAACCATTTCATAGACTCAGTATTGCTCTGGCTCTGACACCATTCAGAAAGATGATGGACAGAACTAACAATTCAGGAAAGCACAGTATTTTTCTAAGGAAACAATTACTTTTGGTTTTGGTTATGATGGAGTTTGCTTATTGTTCCTTCCTCCAAATTGTGCAGAGGTATCAGGAATATAGAAATAAGAGAAGGGATCTAGGGAGAAGATTAGACAAACTCTGAACAGTGAGAAGGAATAGATTAGAAGATGAAGACAGAAGGCGATTTGGGTAAGAGTAACTATGAAAACAACAGCTTTTGCAAATGCATCATGATGCAGAAAGAAATAACAAGCAAAACCAGAAATTTCAGGAAAGGACTTTAAACAACTCAGAACATGGTAGGGGAGATGTCAAGGAAAAAGATGTTAAAAAAAAACAGGAGAAGGTTGTCAGTTTCTTACAGAGAAACAAGGCACATTTAAGTTAGACATAAGGTAAAGCATTCTAATGTTAATGACATGTAAGTACTTTAATAGATGCCTAGGAACACTAGGAAACCTCTATTATTCAGAATTTTAAGAATAAGCTAAGCAAACACCTGTCAAGAATGACACAGACATTATTAATCCTTTCTTTGAGTAGGTGGAAAAACTAGAAGATTTCTTGAGGTCTTTTCCAGTCCATGTTTCACGATTTCTTCGCTTGTGCACCATACAGAGATTACGAGATTGCTAAAACAAGTAATTTTGAAGCCCTAGTGTTGAAACAGCAAACATACTAGTCAGAAAACCTAATTATTTCCAACTAGTCAGATGCATCTGCTGTAAACGGCACTTTGTACTGTTCTCTTTTTCCACTTCTATTGGCAGAAATGACACCCACACAACATGTGTCCAGGCAAGCACAACATCCAATCTCAATTTTATTTAGCACGGTATGTACAGAACACATGGCACCAGGATTATGAGGAACTATCTTGTTAAAAATTTATGAACTTTTCTGTTCAAACTGGGTTTGCCCACTGGGCTACTGGAAATGAATGCATAATCCTTTTCTTTGCATTTATAATCAGATGAGGAATGTGACACTGTATATGACAAGTACCTGTTATATGTGTTCCAAAGCATGAATTAAGTTAGGTAGTCAGACAGCATATGTTAGCATATGTTAACACATGTTAACAGGCAAATTCTTATATCCTAATCTATATATGTTCAGGAAACACTTGTGTCTAACACCATTCTGGCATGTATTTTACAGTAATAGCTTAAGCTACTAGCAATAATGTCAATTACCAATAACACAAAAAAATTAAAACAGATTCCGTATTATAAGAGTTGCTTGGAATTTTAAGTACATCTAAAACAGAAAGAGCAATTAAAATTTAAACTAACCCACATAAACAGTTAGAACAACAGAAATTCCCATAACTTATTTCACCTTCCTTGATGCTGTGCTGATCACTGAGTATGCTGTGAATGCATGTCTTTTCCAACAGCTGAAAGAGAACGTGGCTGGAGAACACAGCGTGAGCAAACCAACAGACCACACAGAACATCTCTGCTGGCAGAATTCACATCATCCACATCTAGTGTGAAAACTGACATCCAAAACATGATCATACCATTTTGTCTGGCTTTTAATTTTCCTGCCATATTGATGCCATGTGACAACTCTAACGGTGTTACTTTCAAGCAGGGGCATCCCCCATTCAAAAAAAATGAGGGATGGCCAGGGCCAGGGGTGGGGTGAACAGTTCCCATCAGGACCCACTCGTGCTCCCACTGACTGTTCCTGCCTGTGATGGCATTAGCCCAGATTGGAGCATGCACTGCTCAGGGACAGGCACTGCCCATGTGCTGGTTGTTCAGCTCCCTCAGTGGGGGTTGCTTGGCATGGGCAAGACCCTGATAAACAGTGTAGGGCAAGGGATAGGGCAAGGGCAAATCAGTGTAGGGCAAGGGCACAGATAATCAGTGTAGGGCGAGGGAGGGCAGCCACAGCAGTGCAGACTGGAGGCCTGTGGATATTGAAAAGGCAAAGGTACTGAGGGCACTGCACAACAATACGCTGGTGTTCTGTCAGAGCTGTGCAGTGCCTTACACTCCAGAATAAATGCCCCTGAATTCAAAGAACTTATATAGACCAAATCTTCTAAGGTTTTTCTTAGAATAGTTCTTGTTTCTGAATGTTTAAGCAAAAATGCCGTCAGAAGAAATAAGAAATAAGCAGCACACAAATGACAAACACCTTTTTTGTGTTCCTTAGAAACTGTTTCGATTTATTTTGTTAGCAGTTCTTCTTTTCATTTAAAATTGCAGAGGTTTGAAATGACAGCTTTCAAACCATTCTTACTGAAAAGTGCTCTTGGGGTAGCACTGCGGAATTGGCTTTTATTTACCAAGCCAAACTGTAAGTTTTTCAGAGAGAACAATATTTTATTCTGCGTTTATGTAGTTTTTAGAATAAAAATACAGATTGTTGGAACTGTGTACACTCTGCCCTGTTGTCTTTTGGGACATGGACACGGTTCATCTTGTACTTGGGTGATGATTCTTCAAAGCCTTAAAGCTGACACTAAACAGGCATTGGTAGGTCAGGAAAGGTCAGAGCTAACATAACATGTACAGCTCTAACCTCCAGTCATTGAGGCATTAATCATATGTGGACATACGATTCCTTAATTAAGGTAACAAAAATCATTGACCTATAACTATACATGTAACAGTCTACAAAAGCCAATGGTTCAAAAAACATATAAAAAGTGTAAGTTTACTGTGTCTTTACTAAACAAGGAAGAATTATCTTTTCTTTTAATACACAGGCCAGTTAAACCTACAGTTTTGACGGCCTCCTAATCAGCTTGTCATCTGTGTTGTTCTCAGCTGAGTGTTGTGTTGAGCTCAGCTGTGTTGTCAAAGCAACATGAAAGGCAGAAACCTTGTCTAATACAGGAAGAGAGAAATGAAGTTGTTTCTATTGACATCTTAATACAGATATTTCATAGGATATGCAAATTAAGCACAGAGATCTTTCAAATTAAAATACTAGGCCCAAACCTGAAGCAGTAATCAATCACTAAAAGGCTTTTAAACAGTACATACTGTAGAACTCTTACAGAATAACGCAAAACTCCACTGCAAAAGATTGTCTTTAAAAAGGTAAGCAGTAGGTATCTATTAAACTTACCAAAGTCACACAATTTCAGGACATCATTGTGGCTTATTAAGAGATTCTCTGGCTTGATATCTGAAGTATCAGAGACGGTGAGAAGAGAAAAAGCTGTTAACTTCTCTTTAATTTTGGACTTTGTCAACAAATATTATTTCATTATAACTTATTTAGAGATATTCATGCAATCATAAATGAAGCATTACAAGAACAACTGCTGAAACAGCTTCCAGCAATTCAGTTTGTGAACAGGCAGAATTAATTTTCTGCCTTTTGAAGTCTTTTATAGTGTTTTCCCAACAAAATATGGAAGATAAAATGTGCTTACAGATATTCCTGGGCAGCAAACCAATATGCATAATATTGCATGTTGCAAAATAAAAGAAAGAATTGATATGCAATTACCCAGTTAACCAACAAAATATTAAGTATGTTGTGCTCAATATTTTCAGTTAGAATGACCATCTTGATCACCTCTTGTAGTTTGTTTAGAAAAACTGTCTTGTCTAGTTTTAAGCCCTTTTTTCATTCCTAAATAGATACTGTTGTATCCACACATGGTATTTTTTCAAACTACATTTTGAAAATATTTTCAGAATCTTGCTGGTCTTAAATATAAAAAGTATACTATATGAGAATTTTATCTTATTGGAAACATTAATTAGAAATGTTACTCTTGTGAAGTCATAAAGCAAAATACAATTTTATTAAATCAAGAGAAAATACATAAAACTAGATAAAGTCATACATCAAGATATGTACTCTAAGTGGTTGAAGCTTAGGGAGAAAGTAAATATACAGACCTGAAACTCAGAGGAGCTGAGTTTAAGCTGGGTTTTTTGCTTTAAGAAGCAAAACATGGGTGACCAAGTTTTAAGTGTCAGGTTATTTTTCTTCTAATATTCTATTATCAGATTCAAAAGTGAAATGACTGAGCGCCTTTAAATGTTTAAAAAAATTCCTTTTTTTTGGACAATGTCTGTTACTGCAGTTTCAGCAAGCAGTGGATAGCAAACTTAATATGTAGATGAATTTAGTTTTAAAATAATCTGAAGTCATGCAGCAGATTTAAGACTCAGCCAAAGTTACATTTTTTTTTCTGTTGATATAAAGCAATTACTTATATTTATGTTAATTGCATATTACTTCAAGCTGTAACATGTTTCCCTCTAGGAAGAGGGCTTATTCCATGTGGAGAACTACACACTTACCTCGATGAACAATATCATTCTTATGGCACCAATGAATTGCTTTAATTAGTTGGTAAATGTAGCTTTTCACTTTTTCTGGTGGAACTCCATTTGGCATTTCTTCTAGCAATTCAAGCATATTCTAAACGTTTAAAAGACACATTATTTAAAAGAGCTATACTCTAGTTGCTGGAAGATAACAGAGTTTCAGCCTTCTGAAGCAACACGCTTAGGGTACAGAGTCTGGCTATGGAAAATCAGTAGTTTAACTTCCAAAGAGTGTATTTTAATCATAAGCACTCTCCTAGCTGTTTTCACTCTAAAGAAAACACTTGGGAAGACAATAATCCTTAAAGGCTAACCACAAATACACCACAAGTCCTTAAAAGACTGTCATCAAACCACTTTTCCTAAAGCATCTAAAAAGTCATTTAGCTACAAAACGTTGCTTAAACAGAAACACCAGGTCAGTGTGGCCATATGAAAAGTTTAGCAAAGCACAGCATTTTGTGAATACACAACAGTGCTTTAACATACTGTTTTCTTCTTTATTTAGTTCTGCCACTTTGACACTGCAGGGCCATGATTCATCACAAACTGTATCTGCATATGAATGGGTATAAAACAACACAAGCCTCTTAGTGCAAACGAAGTAACAGATATAAAAATGCCTCACATGGGCATAAATAGTAACCTTGGGAGTGTCCTATAGCTATAGATCAGCTACAGTGATCTTACACATCCTGGCACTGCAGTAACTATGGCCATAGCAATTGTTTTATGGATGTAACTAGGAAAGAAACTTACTGTTTACACTAGTAAATTACCTCTTTGAAAAAGAACACTTAGATTCCCATTATGTTAGCAAATGTTTCTAAGTTTGCGCAATTAGAAGTACAATGGAGTTTGCACGCTGAATTCTAAATTAATAATGGGCAGCAGCACCCCACTTGAAGGGAGAAAAATCTTATTTACTGAACGTGGAAACAGAAGTAAGTAATTTGGCTATACTGCCTTACACAACTGATTTAATTATGGATCTTTAATTATGGATTTGAGCATTTGTAGATTTTTCATTTAAAGTAAATTTACCTTGTCTTTGACAAACATTTTCTTTAGTTGTGTATTAAAATTTTTGAGCTTTCTCCTGAAAGATGTTTAAATGAATATATAACAAATATTTAAAACAATAGAGATTTCAGTGACATTTGAAAACATTTCTAAGTTGTGCTATCTGTGAGTAACTGGAATTTATGTGCTTAAGCATAAATTTTCTTAGAAACACACTTCAGATCTGAGGAAAGGAATTTTCTGTTAAGGAAGCATATTGATTTTAGTTAGACTTGTCCACACAGGAGGCTGTGGATCTGGATAAGTAAGTCAAGAAGTTAGTTTTACAAATACAACACAAAATAATAGCATCAACACAGCAAGATATAATCCTATATGAAGACATTAACTAAGGGGATGATGAATAAAGGAGATTAGACTAAATGTGAATTTAAGTAATCTGGATTTCAGTATTGCAGAGCTAAGATTCACCAAAGGACACAAAGTGCTCATTACCAGTTAAACAAAAAAATTAGCCTATTACACCACATTTTACTAAACTCCTTCTACTCTCTCCTCATCCAAAGAATATAGAAACATCCCTGTCTTCAAAGAAACTATAGTAGATACATACATATTTGAAAATAAGAACTGTTCATGAGCTTCAAAGTTTAACTGAAAAGAAAGGTGAACATTAATGTAGAAATGACATTAGGCACAAACTATACATGATGCCTACCTTTATCATAAAATTCTTTTTTTCTGATGCCAATAACGTTAGATATTGCAGTCTGCTGCTTTTGCTGATATTAACAATTTTTGAAATATACTCCTTATTAGATTACTCAAGTATCTCTTACTTAGGCTGATCTTTCAACCCTCTTCTACAGATAGCTTAGCCAAGTCAACTACAACAGAAAATTAAATATATATTCTAAGTTGGTGTGTGATCAAAGACATTCCATGTGTCTGGAACAATTACAAGGAGCATTGGTGAAACGAGTCAGGCTTTGAATGCTAGATCTAAGTAAGATCCACCACATCAGAAGTTGCTGATCTGCTGGTGAAAACCAAAATTGATTTCTGCCAAATTGTGGGCTAATATAGGTCACCTCACTTTATGCAATAAATTTATATTACAAAATAAATTGTTAACTGAGGTAAAGGAGACACAGTATTCAGGGTGAGAAATTTTTAGATGAGAGAGAATTGACTGAAGAGGACCAGCACTCAGCTGGACTGCAACATCACACTGGCAGGATACTAAAGGAAAATTTCAATCAAGGGAACAGTATCTCATGAAAGGTACAGAGATATACATACTTAAACTTGCATTTACTCTTACTCTGTGTATCTGAATACCATCTAATTGTTTCCATGAAGAAATGCTAAATGGTTAGAATTTGGAGGGAAGGTCTACCTTCACCAGGAAGATTGCAAAAATAACAAAAGACTGATCTGTTCTAGGTTGTTTCTCCCTGGAAACAGATTCAGGATGCTTGGCAGTAGTAGGCCAACCTAAGAAATTTTGGAATAGTTTCAAAATGAGGTCAGGATTGGAGATAATGACAGTGGTCTTTGCCAAATCCCTCTAAGCAACTATTGATAGTGGCCTTGTTACAGAAATACACAAACAAATCCTATTTTTAACAGGGAAGGATGGAGAAAGTTGAAAGAGATTCCAAGGTCAAAAGTCTATGATCTTGTTTAGAAAGACTACGTCAAGACTCATTACACAACATAACACAGGACAGTTATCCAGCTTTACAATTAACTGGATTAAAGAGTTCAGATGGAAATTTTCTTCAAATCATATGTATTCCAGTCTACATAATTTGTACATGTTTGCATTCATATATGGAAGAATTTAAAAAAAAAACCAACACATGAAGTAAAAACAACTAATCAGTGTTGCCTGCTCACAACAGATGTCTAATTACAACTCGTATTAAAGTTTCTGCTGCTGCTCTTTATAGAATACAATAGCTTAATTTTTAAAAATAAAAGCAATTTTAAAGACATTTTCAGTAAGCTGATGATTTAACTGCGGTAAAGATACTACAAACTCAACTCACTTTTTCCACATATTCAAAAACTAAGTATAATTTTCCTCTTCTTCTGAAGGCTTCCTTCAGCTCCACAATGTTCTCCTGTTTCAAAGTGCGAAGCATTTTAAGCTCTCGTAAAGTGGTTTCTTTGACTTCTTCATTTTCTAGAGTGCAAAGTGAAAGTGACAGAGCAAGCTTATTAAAAAACAAAACAAACCCTCCAAGTAACAAGTGTTATAAAGATTCATTCTGAACCTCTGATTAAATTCTCTGTTTCTAAACATTACAGAGAAAAAGGCTTATAAAAAAGGCTTATTTTCCAGTGTGCACTCTCTGCTGTCTGCATGCTTCTGCACGAAGAGAGGTACCTGATAACTGTACTTATTATGTAATCCTCACAGACTTCCCATCACTATCATCTAGATTTTTCTGTTGCAGAAAAAGTCATTTGCATTTCTATCTTTTTTTATTATGAAGGGAAGGAATATACTTCAGAAAAATATAGATGTATGCGTACAGATACACGCTCCGCGCCACCAACACACATCACACGCACGAAGCACTGGGAAGGTTTGTCTGTCCTTAGCGGAAAACAGCGGAATGCGAAGCTCACCATTGAACAACGTCAAAGAAAAGTATTTGATTCTAAAATAATTTCGTTTTACAAAATCCATGACAAATTTTAAGACCACGGTACAGATCTGAAAGTTCTGTAAGTTCTCCGCAAGGTTTTCAAGGGAAATGCAGCAATGCCAGAGCAGTTCAGTAGGCACAGAAGGCAGTAGAATAGGTATTGACACAAAGAAGTCTTAAATGCAATTCAGAGGAGTCAAGAAATTTAACTTTTTTGTCAATTTAATTTTAATTTAACTGATTTGACAATTTACTTGACTGAAAGGTGTTCAAGAAAGGAGGAGTGTTTCACTAATGCTTCATACTGCTTATCATTAAGCAGCCCTGAACTAATTGGGTTCTAAAGGATACCACCTTTGTGAAGTAAACCTGACTGTATTAGGTTTTATTTTTCATTTAGTAAAATGAAATCCATTAATTCAGTAAATTTGCTTATGCACACATAGAAGCAGGGTTCTTAATCTTTTAGAACTGTTATCCACAACAGAGAGCTATTAAATGGGAAATGCTTGCATAAATTCAAGGCTACATCACATTTCCAGGTCATGTACCACAAACACAGTCAGAGACAGAGGAAGAAGAAACAAGGAAGAGAAATTGTTTTTCCAAGGCAAAAGGCAAAAACAAGTTTGCAGGGGAGAGCAAATAACAGTGGTCATACAAATGCATTAATCATCATCAGAAGAGAGAGGGGAAAAATAAAAAATTGAAGTGTAGCAGGAGGGAAGAGAAAACAAAATACTATAATCACAAATGTTTTGATTAAAAAATATATAATTTAGAGCAATCTAAATCTTTTCATTTTAAAACTGAGTGCTTGATGTTGGCTTGCATCAGCCTGATTGCATAATCTCATCTATAACGAGACAGACACTTTCCAGCACATTTAGTATTCATATGTCAAACAACAGCAAAAATTCAGTGAAACAAAAATGCCAATAGAAACAATTACAGTATATTCAAATTTCTAATGAACTACCATATTAACAAGACAGATGTGAAATGGGCTGAATCAAATCCATCAAAAGAACTTCTGTCATATTTCCAGAAACTCGTAAACAACTAGCTACAATTCTGAAAAGCAGTCATCAGTCATGTAAACTGATATTATGTAATACCCTTGGAAAGCCAGACCTAATGGCAATGTTGTATTTTTTTGTTTTTATTTTTTGGTAGACAAGCTAATACAATAATCCTGTTTAGGGCTTAATACTGAGATATATTGACTCACTGATCTGCACTGAATAGCCACAGCAAGTTCCAAAAAGCAATTCTGAGATACTCTCATGGCCTGCTCAAGGTGGCCACCACAACTAAACTATCTTCTATATACTTTAACAGGGATTTA
Organism: Atrichornis clamosus; assembly: GCA_013400975.1. Taxonomy (NCBI): domain Eukaryota; kingdom Metazoa; phylum Chordata; class Aves; order Passeriformes; family Menuridae; genus Atrichornis; species Atrichornis clamosus. Next base: position 162,948 of record WBMZ01002813.1, read on the forward strand.
AAACAGATTTCTGAATAGCAGAGCTAAAACATTCATCAAATATACTCTTCAAGTGTCTAGGAAAATGACCTGCAAAGCAGTGTTTGCATTGTGCAAAACAAGATGCAAATCAGAGTTTGCTATGTCTGAATGATTCTGAAAATTACAGCCCTTGTAACCAACACCTCCAAGACCACCAGCAAGTCTGTAGGAATAGCAAAAAAGAAAGATTGCTAAAATAAAGTGAGTGTTCCTTTAAACAACATTGCCAGCTTCCAGCTAAAGCCCTGGTACATGGCAAACCACAGCTGCATCCCATCAGGCCGGGATGGCTCCTCTCATACCTCTTCCTTCTGGCTGTGCCTGGCCATTGCAGCTCGGGGCTGACTTCTGATGTACACAAGGTACACAGCTGCTCTCAGGGTTTACTGCCAGTTTTGCCTGTGATAGGAGGTGGTGATTCCCTGTCCCCCAACAAGTGTGGGTTGGAGAGCCAGCCTTGTCTTGTTTAGTTCTTTGGGTTTATTACTGTTGGGTGAGGAATGGTTGCGTTACTCAGCAACAATGCAGAGTACACAGGGTTTGCTGTGAGGGGACGAAGAGAAATTTCCCTAGAGTGGAGCCTGCTGAAGTGAGGATAGGCTTTTGCCTCACCACCCTGCTCCCTCACGGATCCCTGAGAGATCTCAGGTTTACCTTCGTATGACTGAACTTCTCAATGACTTCTATCAGTCTCCTCCATTCAAGTTCCCCTGACATTTAAATGTCCTCTCACAGATGAAGGATGATAAAGCCGAAGGACTTCACAAGCCACTGTTCTAAGAGGAGTTTCTTATATTTGCTGGTCACATCCAGTCTCCAAATGGTAGATATTACTACTGGGTATGGCACCACAATCTGAACCATATTAAAACAGATGCATCAAGGAAGAAAGGTTGTTATCTAATTAAAGTGCAGAATGCAGTCTCTAGGCAGGTATGAAGGATCAAGTGTTTTGAATATTCACAGAGCTAATAAATCAGTATCATTTTAAAATAGTATCTTGATAGATGAGACTTCTTATTTTAACTGGAGAGATATTAACAACATAGTTATTGACATGAAAGATTACACAGCAGGAAAGATTACCTTCACTATCTTTGAATTTCTTGATAGCCACGATTTCATGTGTCTCCTGTAAAACAAAAGCAAAGAAAGGGAAATGAGCAACATCTGCTGTGCATCTTCTCTTGCCTTTCCTTTTTTCCCCCCAAGGATAAGAGAAAGAAAAGAAGAAGCATCCAGAGGAATTTCACAATGCAAAAAAATTAATTGAAAATCTTGTAAATACATCAGTGATCAGGCCAAGTACAATACAAACTCACATGTAGGAGATATGTCACAATTAGGAACCCCAGTGTAAAAGCAACAGAATTAAATGCCAGAAGTTCATATTTAAATACCTTGTAACATATATCAATAAATTTTCAGAAGAGTTTTTCTGTTTTCTCTTGTTTCTTATTCTTATATTCTAACGATCTTTTATATGACCAAAGTATGAATGTGGGTGCTTATCTTTATGAGGTGAAATGAAAATGCTGTGCTAGCATGTGGCTAAGGCTTATAGTAAGACCTGTGATTTTGGTTGCCAGGAGTTTTTGGGCTTCAAAGCTCAAATATCCACAAAGAACATGACATTAGGAAAGTAGCTTTTCTGTGCCTCCTTTTAACAATTTGTCACCTTAAGGGAAACCTATCCAAACCAGGAATCAGTTATTGCATTTGGCAGTGTTCACCCGTGCTTACTGCACAGTCATAAGGGATAACTTCCTAATGTCCACCTACCTTTGCCTTCCTCTAGCATTTTTTTCTCACCAAACCTGACCATCATAGGTCACATTTTTCCCTTAAATTTCTCTCTTGTTGTGCGAGCAGGAATGCATTTAGCACGTGGCCAAAATGTAGCCAACAAATGTCACCTAGTGCAGGTCTGTTCATACAATGATGCTGCAACTGAATTTTAGCAAGAGGACGTAGAGGAAACTTTAAGATCAGAGAGTAAGGGCATGTCAGCAGACAGGCAGAAGGCTGCCTGAGTTACTTGAGGAGCTAGATCTACCTTACATACCTTTAACAAACATTACAGTTTTCAAAAAAACCCCAACAATATCCCACTATTAATAGCATACAAAGGCTGGATCGGAGAACAGCAATAAAAAGTGAAGCCCTTCTGGAATACCTGAAGGCACGCATAACCAATTATTGAGCAACACAAACATTTACTCCATTTGTCATTTCAAATCACTGTAACACATGAACCTGTAAAATACCTGATCCCAATTAAAATAAAAGCACCTGGAAAGAATGGTCCAAAATAAATTGAACAAACTATTTTACCAATTAAATTTTTACTACTGTGTTATAGTATTGTTATATTTATTAATTCTAGAAATGATAGTAATAGTTACTAGGACTATGAACAAACATTAAGAGGGTGAGTAAATTCCGCTTATTTGACTTCTGGTATCTACTGGTAGGTGCTCAGGCTAATTAAGCCTCAAAGATTTTTCAGGAAAGGAATATTGTACTTGTCCTGGAAAGCCTCTGCTGACTGTAATATGCCTATGTTTAAACAGCGTGCATGCACCACTTTGCAGATGAGCCAAATTTGTCCATTAGGATTACATGCCTATTTCATATAAAGCAAAAGAAAAAATTTTAGATGTTTCAGCTACCATCAAAAGGCTGTGTTTTCATTTTCAAAGTAATAGCTAAGTACACTGAAAGAAATATAGGAGCTGAAAAATGTATCCTCACACAGACAGCAATTCTGCATAATTCCAGAAAACTAGTCCATATGGCTTCTCTGCCATATCCTGACGTTTACAGTATGATTATTTTGGAAATTAAGCTTTAAAAGCTCTTGGGTCAAGGTTTTTCAGAGACTTAGGTAGGTTAGATATGCTATCAAACATCCTGGAGGATTCTGACTATTTACAGTATTTAAAGCACAAGTGGCTCTAAGAATAACAGCAACAGAAAGCCCTCAGCAGCACACTTAGGGATAAAAAAGTTATTCGAACAGTTAAAAAAAATCTAAGAAATGTTCATTTTAAAAGCTTTATCACTTGTATTATTTCATTAAACTAATGAAATTATCATCAGTGGTGTCATCTTAAGCAATCAAGAATTTATATATGACATATTCCCTACCTTCGAAAAAAACCTCAACAAAAAGTATTTAAATAACCCGAAGTGAAACAACACCAAAATGAGACTAGAGAATAGGTGCTTTGAGAAGCTGCCCTGGTAGCATTGTGTTCCATCCTAAGGAGGAACATTCTTGTCTAGGTTTCTTGGAGAATCTCATCCTATCTAAATGTTACTCTCTAGGAATCCACTGCTGGTGAAGCAGTCGAGCCAAAGCTAAAAAGGATACAAAGACACTGAAGATTACTACGTACAGATTTTTAAATAGGTTGCCCCTGCTTGTTGAAAACTCTGGAACTTCCCTATGAAGCTGAACACCTCCAAAAGAGTCAGGGTGCTCCATCTGACAGAAGAGAAAATTGAAGACAAGTGCACGTTTCTCAATTCTTGGTCACATGCTCTAAACCAACTAAACAGTTTATATGAGGTGACATAAAAAATAGGAGCCCCTCATAATTTTAAACAAGTTTCAGAAGAAAGAATGCATCTGAACTGCCCAGTTCCTCTATTTGCCAATTACTCCTACTAATTTTGAGCTAGATGTCTAGTTTCCACCAAATTATACAGAGAAATTCAAGTTTTAAAAAGAGGAAATTTCAAAATTCTCTGAGATTTGTTATCCGTGTATAGAATATCCTTCCTTGGAGCAAGGAAGCAGCAAGAACTCAGTCTCCTGTGTACTGTATGACGTTGCAGATCAGTAGCAACAGCAATGTGCAATGCAATCAGCCACTGTATGTGTCATTTACATAAACGGATGTAGGATAAGACTGGAAAACATGGAATACATTTTGTATATGGATCAATGCAGAGGTGGTAAAGATATACTTCCTGGATTAGAAGAGAGATGCTGGTCAGATGTAGGCCAAACCTGAAGCTTCAAACAAGTACTGACGGGCACTTGGTGCAAAGCAAAGACACCACATTATTAAACCCTGAGAAGATGGACAAAACCTATAAAGATAAAGGCATACAAAGAAAAACAGAGCTTTGAGCAATGAGGAGATTCAATAGTGATAATTCAGACTCCTGGGCAAATCTGAAAGGTTCTTTAGAGATCAAATTTAGACTTTGTTACTTAAACATTTACTTAAAACTCCTTTTGGAGATGTGAGCTCTTTTGTGGATCTAGTTTTCTGCTCTTCAAAAACAGGCCAAATTGAAATTCTCCGAAATATAATTGTCATTCACTAAAGTATAATTTTTTTGCATTTCAATGGAGTTTGGTTCAAGATTGTACTATGAAACAGAACAGTAGTACTATGATATCCGATGGCTAAGAAAACAATGTTCAGCCTCATTGTAGAAACCTTCTTAGACAACAGCTCAGTATCCAACTCCTAGCATGGAAAATTCTCATTGACAATTAACTGTATCATCTAGGTAGATAAGCTGTTACTAGTTGATTCAATGTTTGACTTCAATGAATGTCAAAGCGAAAACTCACATAATCCTTTCTGATCTCTCCTACTTACTGCTACCAGCTTATAGTATGAAGTAGGAAAATTTGAGTTCACTTAGCTGTAATTTTGCTTCACTCAGCTACATTTATTACTAAGCATCTAATTATCATGTTCTAATAAATTCTGGCCTCAATATTTCACTTTACAATAACAGCAAATTTGCAAATACAAAAGTGAAATTCCTCTTAGAATTGGCCTTGCCTCTGATTATTGAGCATGTATATTATAAATATTCTATGTTATAAAACTGTAGGAAGAACACTGTTTTATAATTAAGTATGCAACAACAGAAGAGTATTACGGAAAAGACTCTGTATAAAAGTTAAGGATGTACAGAAACTGGTTACTCAGACGACATGATTACATGTGTCTAAAATGGGGCAAAATAAGTCTCTTCATGTACAAACCTGCTAATATCCTTTAATAAGGCTAAGACAAAAATTCCTGTTCTATTTCCTTTACATATAAATATAGTGATAGAGAAGAGGAAGGAGACAGCTCTTCATGGGAAAAGGGTACCTCCGGTCCCAGAGATGGGAATCACTTCATGCTAGCGCTCAGTCCTTTCCTTTACCTCAAAATGTGTGAGAATTGCCTCTGGAGAAAACATGTGCTTTACTGTCTGCCCATTTAGCCACAGATGAGAGGTGAGTATGGCTATGGGAGCTGAGCAGCTCTCACACCTTGCCACCCAGAAGTTTCCTCACAAGATTCTCATATCTGGTGATTCCTGTCACCAGTATCAAACTAGAAGAGTTTCTAACTCAAAATGATTTAATTTTATCCAATTTAAAGGATAGAGGTCCCGTATTTTTCTATTGTCTCTACAAAATTTATATAAGTTACTTTTATTGTATATAATTACATATGGCACAAGACACAAGTGCCAGAACAGCAGAATAATGTATCTCTTGAAAGATCCTTGATGGGACTACTGAAGGAAAAAGGTGCTGCTTAGCATAAATCAAGATCTTAGAACCACAACTACTATTGTCAGGAAAGAGAAAGCATATCCTATTCTTGAAAATGTCATGTTACAAAAACCAATCTGTTCAAATGTTTGTCCCCATTTTGTTTCAAAGGTTTCTGTTAGGACTTCTTTTCCTTTTTCTTTTGCATATCATGGGAAGTCTGACATGGAGCACAAGTACACAACAAGATTCTTGAAAAATAGATAAGATTATGTATGACCTTCTGAAAGTTCCATCATTCACCTATAATTTTACTGCCTTACCCTATATGATTACAAGAATTTCTCTAGCATGGAATTTTTAAGCAACTGAGAGAACAAATGTTTATAAATAACAACAAACATGAAGAGAGATAGCAGTAGTTAATACTGAGCACATCCAATGCACAAGCAGCATATTGCTGCCTTTACTCAGGTGGTGCTGCTTAAGCGCTCTAGTAAATCACATCAGGGGTTTATGCTGATATATTAAGTGCCACATTAAGATATGATATGGCACATTCTGTGATTTGCTCATGCCTTCCATCTCTACAAGCATGAGGCTCTAAGGCCCAAAGATAAATGCATGGCCAACTTCTGTTAGAAAAAGCTAAATCTACTGCATTCTCTAATCACAGAGAATATTATAAAAATGTTATAAAAATTACTTAGAAGCGAGCAAGAAACTGATTTGATCCTCATCGATCCATTATTACATTCATACAATTTAGTTTGCCACAACAAAGACACACATTAAAAAAATCAACAAAATTCAGCCGAACATATCCGATGGCTAATGTCTTTTCAGAAGAAAGTAGTACAGTTTTACTTTGACTTGCATAAACGTTATGATTTTCAACATTAAAGTACTTAGAATAGATTTTTCAATAATCTTGACTCTAGAAAAATCACAGAACATTAAGCAATCAGCCGTAGGCAACAAAGCCCAGAAAACCATTATAAGATGGTAAAGTATTTTTCATGAGTTGCTTAAAACGAAACCCTAGCCAAGTTATTTTTCAAAGTCACTCTCAAAACAAGAACATTTTAGTCCGTATTGATCAGTGTATCACAAATATAACACCTGTCATTACAAATATTTTTAAACTTAGGCCAAGTGATGCACGTTCTGAGTGGTCGCAGGCACCACTGCATGTATGTCAGGTCCTTAAGTCATCACTCAGACACTGTCTTAACAGCATTTCCATTCTGCTTTAAAGCACTACCACCTTTGGACAGTACTAACAGACTAGAACATAGCTTCCTATCTTCTCAAGACTTCTGATATTACATGCTGACAATTTTGCTGGCAATTACTTTCCAAATCTAGTGGAGTACCTTAAGATATTCTATGTAGAAACCGAGAGATGTGCAAGATGAAGGATTCAATTTCTTTTTTCAAACAGTTTGACAATAGGAAGCATAACTCATAGCACCGTGTCTTCTTCTACAGATAAAAAGCTTTGGAGAATTTCCATCAAGAGGTGCTTCACTGTTTTAATCTTCTATTTCTCCCTTGAGAACATTGCAATTCTTCTATTTTTCAGTTAAAACCCCCACACTTGGTTTATCAAAGAAATACGGCTCTTAGCATAGGAGAACTTTCAGGAAATTACTTCCTAATCTAAAGGTACTGTTTATTTTTAGGAAGAGACAGAAGCTTTTGTAAATAATGACAGAACACTATGTCTGAGTTATTACAAGGCCTTTATTTATGAGAAAATTCCTTAGAATTTCCCCAACACATCTATGTTAGAGTTTACTTGAGAAGAAGCAACTAGAGTGAATCACCACAAACCAGTATTTTATCTCGTGAAAGCAGAATGTTATTTACTAACCATCTAAGTGCAGGAGAAAACTCTTAATGGAACGAACAGTTATATACTTGACATGCCAGTTTAATGAAGATGGCAACACTGTCTCCTGGTTGAGGAAGAAATAGAGGAGTAGAGAAAGCTTAAACCACTCTGGACCCACTAGAAGATTGACAATGGGAACGGCTATAGAAGCTCAGCAATTCTACTGGGGAAAAAAGCAAAAGGAAAGGCTGACATCTTGAGCTACAAGTTTGACAGGAAATGACCAGTAGCTGCATGTAATGATGGAAAAATAACTGAATCCTAAGGAGTGCACTATAAAGCATGGATTTTACATTCTTCAAGAACTCGAAAGTCTACTAATTTAAAGTGTAAATACTACCCTGAAAAGAACACTTGAAAGGAAGTGAACCCACTCAGTATTTTCTACTAACTACTAGGCTGATGACAGTGATTAGCATCAAAAGTCTCATTGTTCCAAGTGGATTTTTCATATTTATTCACAACTTTCGCCAAGCAAGAAAGCAAACATGCATCCCCAAAGAAGGTATACAATAATGTAATGAAAAGGATCTGGAATAAAAAGCAGCTTTTAAATACTATAAATGTAGTTATTCCAGCTTTTCATGGTAAACTAGTACTGCTGTAGCAATTTAAAAAATAATCTGTCCTTCATTTCATTCTGTTGTAGCACTAATCAATATACTTTTACAATTTGACAGTATTGTTTAATCTAAGTCACTGATGTAAAACAGGAACCAAATTCAGTAAAAGTCTATAAAATTCTTCTGATACTGAATTGTCAATAATAGTAATTTCAGTTTCAAACCTCAGGCTTCTTCCAGTTCTATTTAATTTTTTTTTTTTTTTTGGTCTGTTAACACTGGAAATTGTGAAAATAAAAGCTATTTATAAATAGCATAATACCACATCGGCAGAAAACAGCATTATTTAATTACTATTTATAGCATAATCTTGAACCTTGGAATACAAGTGGTAAAGTGGAAAATGTAGAAAGGCAACTTGTACTACCTTTATGGCTTCATTTAAGATATTGCTGACATGATAAATGCAGAGGTCAACAAGACATTTATAATTACATTGTATTTCATAATTTTTTGTTATTACTAATGCAATGTTCCTTTCCTGGGCATTCTGTAAGAGTAGGTAGAACTTATTGGAAAATACTTGTTTTATTTGGTACATTTCTTTAAACATGTATCAGTGCCAAAGTCTTCAGTGTTGTTATCCCAAGCTTGAGAGGAGAGTCAAAATAGTTTCAGCGTGATTGGCTGAACTTCTGAAGTTTATCACATTTCAAGCTTTAGTTTTGAAATCTTTACTTCTGCAATGGATAAAATTTATTTTTTATCTGGTACTTTCATATTTTAAATTTTTGTCTTTTTTCTCATCAGCAGTCTGACAGGCATTTTCTTTATTTTGTAAAACAAGACCTACTGTGAACCAAAGGCAAACTTGTCAAGCAGGTTCCTGAGGCTGAAACTCTTAGGTGGAATTCAGTTTCAGACTAAGACATCTAAATTCAGATACCTGCATGTGAATTGTGTGTTCAAGCTTCTACTACAACAAGCAGAGCTGAAGAGCTCTAAGTTGATCAACCACTCAAGACAAGATTCAATAGCCTAAACACAGGCATCTAACAGCATTTAAGATTCCCGAGGTACCTACAACACTCAATGGGATTTGCAGAGAGGCCTTTTAGAGTTGTCTCCCATGAAATTCCCACCTACCAGTTTTTTGAAAACTCTCTGTTCAAGGTCTGTGCTCTCAACATTTTCTCCTCAATATACTCATGATCTTGAACTTCACTATTTTGCAAACATTGTAGCCAACCAGTATAATAATATGGCTGGTTCTTTCATCACCTGCATCAAGAAATTTTCCTCGATACCCTCCAGAAATATCTGGGACTGCTTACATCCCATCACACTGCCCGTCCAGGAAATGTCAGGGACGTTAAAGTTCCCCATGAAAACCAGGGTTTGTGATTCAGGAACTTCATCAGCTGTTTAAAGAAGGCTTTGCCCACTTCTTCACTTTGATCAGATGGTCTACAACGAAGTCCCAATACAATGCCACAGTTTCTGGTCTCACCTCTAATTCTGAACCACAGGCTCCCAATCACACTGTCACCCATCTGCGATGACCCACCTTTCCCTTAAGGGTGGGTCATCACACCATCCCAGAAAATACCACCAATATCTGAGACATTCCTTCCCACAAAGGGAACTTCATTCATCCTTCTTTCGCACCCATCTTTCCTGAAATGTCTGTATTCATCCATCCACCTATCCAACATAAAACACCAGTATTAATTAACAATTTTTACAAAACAACTACATTTTTGTTTTAGAGTGCAAGCTACCATAAGATTTCTCAAACTTAGTTTACTTAGTTTAACATTAGCTTAGAAAGAAAAATTGTCTATCTCAGTGCAGAAGGAAAAAAACCTAAACATAGCAGCAGCTACTGTGATTTCCATGCTGCAGAAGTACAGACAAGGTTTGCCCTAACTTTAACATCTCTTATGTGCAAATGGCAGCAACAACTCTTCTGTATTCTGCAGTGGGCCTTAAAGCACCAGAGGTGGTAACTGCCCGTTCAGATACCAAGCAGCCATTCCAGACCTGTCCTGGAGCAAAAGCAAGAGCCACAGCTGAAGTTATTTTTGGTTTTAACACATTAATATGAAAGACAGTAAATATTAGTAATTATAAGCTTTCCACATCTGGGGGAAAGTCTAAGCTACTCTGGTCTTCTTGTCTAGCATCCCAAAGATGACAATTTTTCTGTTTAGTGCTTCCAATTAACAAAAAAAAAAAAAAAAAGTTTTTAAATGAAAACCTTTTCCCCCCACTCATTCTGGGCACACAAAATAGTCTAACACTGTCTTATCCATGCCCCTTGGACGTTACTAAATGTAACCAACACCTCTGGTGTTTTGGTGTCAGCTCATTGACAGGTTTGGCTATGGAATATTTCATATGCATTATGAAATGCATTAAACCCAAAAATCTGTCAGTCCATGTCCTCTCCATCATACAGTGTCTTCTTTCCCCTGAAGCACTAAGGCCCACAAACACCCCTTTTACTTATTCCAGATCTTTAATGGTAATATTTTTTATGTTCTCCAGGAACAGATGATAAATTTGAATAGGAAATGCCACTTGTATTTTCAAGCCTCAGTTCGTTGGCTATTTCTTTCATTAGACGAAAGTATTTTGGAAAGAAAACAATTCTCTCCCTGCCCCTTAACGATTTTGTGGTATTTACAAAAAGAAATGTTTTTGCTTTCTAGGGTTTCTTTTTCCCTCAAGAAATATTTTTGCTGACATTATGCTCTTACCAAAGCAAATTAAATTTTAAACGTTTTTTCCAATCTGTATATTGATGTGTATTTCAGTGGACACCTTCACTTCTCAAAGTTTCTACATTCAGGTTTGCAGAGAAAGAAAGGCTTTTCGTGTCAGGGATTATACAGACATTCTCTGGATAATAACAGAGAAATTCCTGCCTCTTAAAAAAACTGCTCTGCCAAGCATTTAAGAATACACTCCTTTTAGAGATTTTTCTCTTCTTCATGGAATAGCATTAAGAATTAAAATTCATTCCAAACTGCTTGAAAGAAAGACAGCAGGCAAAATTCATACCTCAAACACATATGAGTTTTCCTGATCACTGCTGCAGAAGTCAGAGGAACAGGAGGGCTGCCTCTACACAAGTTGCATGATAATTTAGCTAACTTGAGAGGCAGAACGTACATGTGGCAATAAAGGAATCTGCATCCAAGGAAGACTTCTGCTACTACTACAGATGAAGAAGAAATGGCAGCTAAGTTTTCATAAAAATAGAATTCTACAGATGAAATTTCAACTTTGGAGCTAAATTGAGAAAGAGAGTTTGTGGATTTATTTCAGACAGTTTCTTCAGCATCTAAAAACTCACAGCTACATCAGTATATTTTCCCTTATATTTCAATAAGAAGAAAAAAGTCTGAACATCACAGACGTTCTGGGAAGACTAAAAACAGCTCTTCTAACAAAAACTGCCCCTACCAATAGAACTATCTAACACATCCCACTTTTAGATCTTGCACACACACGAGTGCTTTTGAGCCAGGAGAAAAAAAGATAAGCAAAATTTAGGTTCACTATGAAAGTCTGCCCAAGTGTGACAACCAAATACTTCTTGGAAAAAAGGGAAGGAAAAGTTTCTTGATCTCACCAAGTTTATGATCACAAATACTGGCAACACTGTGTGGGGACAGAGGATAATAAAGTGCAGAATGAAGAGCCAGGGAATACACAGGCTAAGAAGACAGGGAAAAGAAGGCAGACATACGCAGTCTGAAAACAGATTGGAAAAGAAAACTGGGGTAAGGCACCTTAACTCAGAAGTCAGTATTAAAACCAGCATAACAAATAAATGAATCTGTGAACATCTAAAATTTTAGTGGAACCCAATTTAACTGAAAGCAGAGGAATGGTGAGGATTCAGAAATAGCTGCAAACCCACTAAAACCACAGATGAGTCTCATTCCACACTGTTCTGGTATGCACGGGGGATGAAGGCAACAGGTTACTAGCTATGCCATCTCAAATACTAGAAGCTGACAGCTGTGTGACAACTGCGTGGGTATCCATATGGTGTTCCATGATGAATTTTGTATTTGAGAACTCTAGAAAACCATAGGGGAAAAAAAAAAAGTAAGTTTATCACAGTGTATATAACCAAGGCAGTATCTGAGGGGAAAAGGTAGCATTTTTTCATTAGAAATACTGGCACATGCAAAAGGAACTGAAGCCCTTCTCTGGGTCTAAAATATAAACAGCAACCTCCAAGGCTAAATTTAAACTGAGAACAGTTATGTTCTGCGTTTTAAAGAGACTCAATGAATCTACATAAAGCTCCAAATATTTCCTAGGGTAGAGTCTATCTCACTTAGCTTTAGCCAGCTAAGAGTTAGATATTCAGTGTGAATTGTCAAGGCTTTCCCCAGAGTTGGTAAAAGCACGGGAGGGAGAGAAGATCCGGCCAGAAGGTTACTGATTTTAATAATTTCCAGACAGTAAGAGTTGCTTTTCGGATGTTGGACTCTCTCAACTTATATAAACTAGGGAGATGGGTTATGCAAGACCTAAGCACTGAAACAGTGGGTGAGATTAATTCCACCCAAGTTACTTAACTTTGCAGGCCTTCTGTCTGTATGTTTTATTTTTTCACACACAAACTTACATCCACTCACAAGTTTTTAAGGTACATTTCAGAAATCTTATCAAGACTAGTAACCTCAGGGGTATTTCTTTCTCTGGATCATTTTTCTTTGAGTTCCATTGCTACATTAAGGCAATCACAGTCCATTGAATTGTATTTGCTAGAAACACAAATAAAGTATTCCAAACTGTGCTACTGAAGTAGGAACATCTCCATTGCCAACGTAACTGTGCAGCGTCAATTCTCACATCCCACAAAGCAATCTGGCATAGTTAGCAGCAAGATCAGAATTTCTGAAGCTCACCCTTCTTTCTTTAACCTGCATGTTAGAGAATAAAGTATATGTTCTCTGGTGAGCATCTTCATGAAGCTATAAATATGCCTGTTATGAGCTTTGCATTTCCTTTCCCTGGTATAATTGAAGGTACTACCTGTCATCAATAAAGCCTGAAGTAACTTGCAAAGGAAGCCCCATTAGATGTAGCTCTTTTCCTTATGCTAAGCTTCCAAAAGAATGCTTCAGATCAGATGCTTGAGCAAGAGCTCAAATATTTAACACGAGAGGTTGTCATATGAAAAATATGGATTTAGAATGTATGTTATATATTGATCTTCTAGAGCCATACTTCTCTCAGTTCCAAGACACTATAAAGATTCATTTACACAGAGGTGAAAGAAAAAGTGACAACTGGACAAGCTTTATGATTCTTTGTGGAATAAAGGTTTTGAACATTTTCCTTTGCAAAATTTCTGATTAATGCTTAGTAACAGTACTGCTACTTCAGGTTTGATTGGAGGATACAAAACATTAAAGACTACTGCAAAAATCCAAAAGCTAAACCTGTACAAGTAAGCTTGGAGCTCCATTGCAGTACTTGGTCTGAACTAGATGCAGATATGGAAAACAAAGGTTCCTCAGAGGAAGGCTGCCTTCTGTCCTTTGTAAACTGATATAGTAGCAAGCCTTCTGGTGGTACAGGGTAAACAATAGTTCTAACAGCAGTTTGTTGACTAACATTTGTGCTTGAACGTGCTAAACATGTCTTGGTTTCATCATAACATGATTCTGGGTGTAACTTAAAAAAAACCCAAACAAATCCAATATTACAGTTTAAAATTATATAGCAATAGCTCTGGCTATCTATTAATAGGTAGAAAAAATTTAACAAATGAATAATTTGTTACTTTAACTCCAGTTTAAATCCTCATTGAAAAAAAAATAATTAATCTCCTCACACAGGTTTCATTCAGGTAATACTAAGTGAATAGTCAACTATCACCACCTCTTCAAAAATGAAAAAGGTGACCTTGAAGAATGTTAATTGTTAACCTATCCTATTCTAAAAGCCAAGAGAAAAAAACCAAACAAATTCATGGATAAAAGATCCCTGGACCTAACTTTTCCTTTGCTTTTGTCTTTCGACATATTTGTTCTTTGCAAGAATAAACTATACCCTCATAATTTGATTCCTAGACATATGTTCAAAAAAGACATGTTCTCCCATTGAAAAAATCTGGGACATTGTTTACTGTAGATATAGAGCTATCAAAACTAAACAGACCTTTCATTTTCACTTTTCTCTTAATAGCTCAGAAGTGGTAAAAGATTGTCTTCCCTCACATAAATATATTTAGGGAAAAAGCACGAGATACTTTCAGAAAGTTCCTGAAACATGATCTTCAGATGAAGAGACAAATAAAAGCTGAGAAAATATAATCACAAGACTTCAGTTGTGAAATTTTTATTCAGATTTTTGTTAAAGTGTTGTATATGCCTGCTAAATACTTTGGTAAAACAACAGATTTAATGCCATTCATAATTTAAATTGAGGCACAAGTGTTCAGTTCTCCTTATATTCATAAAAATAAAAAGGACCAGCATAAATTGTGCTAACTAGTACATATAAAAATCTGCTAAGAGGCAACAGAAGGAATGGGCTCATAGCAGTTTCTAAAACTGACCAGAAGAGATCACTTTGCTGTAACTCATTAACTACACAAATATGTGTGTGTTTGTAGGACACACTTGTGCACAGCTCTGTGCATGTGCCCACATTACATGTGTAATTGGAAGGATGTTGGTAAAGCAACAGAAGCTAATATTCAGTAATATAAATTAAACACTACCCATTTCATTGAGAACTCTACGGAATAGAAACTAAGAAATACTATGGACAGGCTGATCTCCCTTGATTTGCTTCTCTGATACTGACATCATCTGAGAGATCTGGTTTGCAACCTCTTATGTTATCTGAGGAATACGGATGAAGGGGGCACTACATCCCAGAATTTATGAGAAATGCCACTCCCTCACTTTTTTTTTTTTAACCTGCTAGAGCCCATGGGATGGATGCTGTTTGGCCTATCTTTGGCCTTTCTAAAAGTCACTAGGGAAGTTCCTACTGATTCTCCTTTGCTCCCCAAATAGCTTGATTCCTTAGCACTAAAGCAACATTTACAGCAGTGGAAGCACGAAGGACTTACAAAATTAGAGCAGGTTCAGAGCCCAGGGTGCAATTCCATCAGACAGTATCTTGTACATGTTTCTTAACACCATTTTTCACTGGCTGATGCTTTGAGCAGGGAAAAAAAAAAGGAAGGCACCACTCAGATGAGTTTTTCACACAAACAGTCACAAGAAACTTGATCTTGTAGAAGCAGCACTAGTCAGCTCTGCTCTGCAGATGGCATTGCCTGTAACATATTTCTGTGCATAAACATGGCATTACTCCATCTCTGTTGGAAATGTTAATTGATTTCAAGAAGATAGCTTGCCTCCTGGTCAAGATGCATGCTGTCAAAAGAAGAGGTAGGTGTAACCAGTCAACCAAGTTTTTTAGGTCCTACAGAATTTAATCTTTCCACACCTCAGTGCATGAGTACATTTACAAATGTCACCTACCTCTGTCACAACTCAAAGCCACAAAATTTTTTAGAAAGCCTCTCTAAAGCCCCAAAGAAAATTGATAATGATGGTAATCCTGTTCAGCCAAGGTTAAGTCTAAAAAAACTGCTTTGCAATTAATTTTCAGCATATTGGCATCTGTGGTAATCTGCTGTTATTAGAACTGTATGAAAAATATGCTTCATAATAGATGTTTGGGAAGGAGTTCTCAGAATTATAAGGATTCTTTGTGGACTGAAAGATTAGGAGAGTTGTTCAATATGGCAGGACAATTCTATACCAAAAACTGAAAACAGAACAAGCACCCTTTCAGAGAACACACACATCTTGTTTCTCCTGCAGAAGTGTGCAACAGATCAGGGTAAGTATGAACAGGAGACTGGGGGAAGCGTTGAGAGAGAGTGCACACACAAGCATGCACGAGCAAGAGAAGAAACTGCACAACAAGGTTTCAAGAAAAAATGATGTTGATAACCAAGAAAACGGTTCACATGATGGTTCTTCAACAGCAAAATTGAGCAAAACATTATGCCAAGCCCAGAAGGTTGTGGCACAGCTGACTCACAAGCAGACCCTGCACCCAAACGACAGGAGGATGGCCACAAGGTTGCAGCTTATCACATACGAACCTATCTTCTGTTAGTCCGTCAGGGAAACAGATTATAAACATACTTTTAAAACACAAATTCCAAACAAGGAAAAGCAGAAAGGAGACTTGTGGAAGTTGAAGTAAACAAGACTGAAGCTAAGGACCATCCCACTACAACATCATCTAAACATAATAGATATACAAAAGATGTATGAATAGTTTGTCATCACCTCCCAGAGGAACTTCAGAGATGTAGTGGGGACTTGAAAGCTACTTACCCTTGTCCTCCATCCTGCACATTGGAGATACTGTCCAAATCAGACACATCCCATGGGCACACTCACATCCCTTTATACTTCTAAGCATGTGGGTATGAGAGTACACGTGAGGGAAACCATGAAAGAATGGGCATCCCTGAGTACAATCACTTCTCTTCAAGACCTACAAATATTCATCCTCCCTTTGTGCAAGATTGACATTGAACATTCTACTAATCTTTCCACATCCCAGTACTGTACAGAAATTAGTGTTCACATGGAGGAAGAAAGAGAAGATGCTTTATCTAAATTTTTAAGATGCAAGCAACTATAAAATTGGACAGCAATGTTGGTATCTATTTCCAAAAAAGAGTTACCTGCGCTGTTCAGAAACAAATCTTGACTTTGCTACACATCTGGAAGAGTGAAAATAAAATTGCATAAAGTGGGTGATTTTTCATAACTGGCAAAGTAAAGCCATTATGTTCTAAGGTGTTAGGATTCAAAAGACACTCGCACTAAGACTGGTCTAAGTTAGCAATTTAAACTAAAATAAATCAGAGATAATAAAAATGCAAACACTTTATAAATCCAGAGGGTGTTTTAATCTTTCTCTTAAACCAGAAGCAGCTTAAATAGACATCCTTTAGAAAAGGAGATGCTAGCAAGCACTTGGACTATTCTTGGACAAAAGCAAGTAGCAGACTCATCAAGATTTATTGTCCAGGTGCAGCTACACACAGCAAAAAGTAGTATGTGTTTTGAAGAGTTTCAGAATTATAATACATGTACAAGGGATAGATAAAGAATAATTCCAGTTTCATGCAAACATGTCACAACTACTATTGAAAAAAGACTGAGCACTAAGCAGTCTTAGCAAAAAGGCCTCTGTTCTAGAGCTCAGCCTGCCCTCCCACTGTAACCAAAATTTCTTGATCACCACACTCCAATGCCAAGTTCATTCAGACCCTTAGGCTTTGAGCTGTGACCAAACACCACATATGGTAAGTGTAATTATTAAGTTTTTTCCACGAGATGTTACACATTTGTACAAATTTTAACAGCTGCAGTGGTATAAATGGAAACTACTTTCCTTTTTGCCCCATTTATTGTTATCTAGGTTTTGAATGAGATGTAAATACTGCTATCCTTCAAAATAACTTATAAATTCCAATTATTAAAAAGAATAGAAAGTTTTCTATATTTTAGGAGGGTATTCCACCAACTAGGAATTACACAGAAATGAGTAAACATGGAAATTTAAATTGCTTTAACCAGGACATTTAGAAGGACAATCTACTATTTAAAAATGTGTTTTTTCATCTGTTAAGATTATGGCACATGCACCAAGAACTTAGAGTTTTCAGAAAAAGTTAAATTATAGGAAAGCTCTCACTGTTATTGTCAATGTTTTACCTATACTGCCAAATGGTCATTTTCCAGGACTTCTGGATTAAAAAAAAGGCTTTAAATTCAACAAAAGAAATTAAGAAAATAAGGTAATGTGAATGGCATATTCAAGACACTATAGTGTATTAAAATTTTACAACAACTCGGTTGCTACAAATAATTTTGAAAGCCAGCCAGATGATCCAGACCCATTTTTACCACGGTACACTTAATAATCCACATGAATGATCTTCTGAAACATGGAGTTGTGCTCTATTTTAGTGGCCTTTACATACATGGAGTGTCCAGACGTCAATGGTTAACCTAGTGCTCTTAGAGCTGCTCACGTCATAGAAAAGTTTAAGAACTCCACAAGAATCCCTCATAGGAAAACAGCCTAAAATTCAGAAATACAATTTTCTTTGCATCAATTATGCTACACAGTAATTTGCAATTTGATGACAAGACCAGATTGTAATCCAATATTCAACCAAGTTCATGCTACTACAGATGCAGTCCTATAATTAGCCATATGCTGTTCCCTCTCCCATATATTAATTTGCATTAACTATAAATTCCCTCACTTGCACCGCTACTTTCCTAATGATCCAAAACTCTAAATCAGGTCTCTAATGCTCATCTACTCCAATTTCTTCTGCTGCTGCTTCTAAGAAATAATGCAGTCATGTTCCTAAACTTTAATTATCAGCATAACATTTTCATTTTTGTAGGAAAAAAATCATTTGTATGGATAATCTTGCTTTGGGTGCTCATCACATCCACACTTAAAATAAGATTTCACTTACAAGGACCTTAAAATGAGATACAGCACTACAAGCTGTTTGCAATTAAGAGCCATTAGGGGCAGCCACAGAACATACTGCTGCAGGTCTGAATATGATTCCTGTATTATTACAAGTGTAATGATATATAATCCCTTTGCAGATGGAGTCTGCAGCAACTACTAAAGGGCTTGTTTATTTACTGGCAATATTCCAAGCAAAGCTGTTATTTGCAGCAAAAGCAGTAACCTTTCACTTAGTAAAACCAGTACCCACAGCAAGAATTCATATAACATATTATGTAAAATACTATTAAAAATACCTACAGTTTATTTAAAAAACAAAAGAAAAAGTGCAAAAGATGTCTGGTTAATCCAGAGCCATTAGTGTGACCAACTGGAAGAAACTGAGTAAAAGAAATACTGATCGGAGATACTGTGACTGCAACAAATTGCTTATCTTTGACTTAATTTAAATTGAAAACCATCAATAATACATTTCACATACCCTTCCAAAGCAAGATGAATCACTCTTGTTATTCCTAACTCAGGCTTCTATGCTTCTTTCGTCTACCTGCATTACTGAAGCACAAGGGTGTCCCCCTGTTTGTCTCCCCCGCCCTTCTTGTTTAGAAGATCTACAGCATCAGGTGTCTCTGCACCCCACCTTTGTGCTGCATGAAATGTTATAATGGACAAGCCAACTTAAGCCATTGTAATTTGTAGTACAGAGAGCAAACACCCTTACACTGTACTGCTTTAAACTGAACATATCTGGGGAAAAAAAAAAAAAAGTCTTAGTATCCCCTTCCACAGCAAGTTACTTTATCCACTCTGAAAGCTCTCTCTCATCTTTGCCTTGCACCTTCCATTTCTAAATATTAGCTTTTGGGAACAAAGCAGGGACAGAATGAAAAGTTTTAGTACTGAATACCACCCATACCTGAGCAGGAGGTAAAGGAACGGAGTATGCTACAAGTGAGGTTTCATACAGCAGCCTGGATTGTCATAAAAGACTCAAAGGGAAACAACACAACACAACTGCAGACACCAAAGCACCAGTTCCATTGATATGGCTACAGACTGACCAATGTGAATAACAAAAAATGTTAAATTTCACAGAGTCATAGAATATCTTGAGTTGGACAGGGCCCACAAGGATTATCAAAGACCAACTCCTGGCCATGCACGGGACATCCCCAAGAATAACACCATGTGCCTCACTGTCCAAAATGTTCCTTGAGCTCTGTTAGGCTTGCTGCTGTGACCACTTCCCTGGGGAGCCTGTTCCAGTGCTCAATCACCCTCTGGGTGAAGAACCCTTTCCTAATATCCAATCTAAACTTCCTCCGACACAACTTAAGGCCATTCCCTAGGTAATTTAACACATTAAAAAATGCATTAATGCCCACTTTCTACAACCTGGCCAGTCTCTCTTAAGGAAATCATTGTATGTGACTGAAAAATATAGCAAGGGTTTATATAAAATCAAATTAAATAAATCCTTGAAACAGAGCATATTTTAGCAATGTATAGCAGAAGTAACAGACAGAAAACAATATAACGCATCAAGAACAACCAGAAAAAGACCTGGGACTACCTTCCTTTATCCCCTCATCCTACTCAGCCTTACAAGTGTGAACTCAAATATTTACTTCAGTTAATCCCAAGACTCAGACTTCGAGGAAACTAGGACCACACCAAACAGATTTTTTTTTCCCCCCCCACTGGGGTGGGTAAGTCATATTAGAATCTGATAGCTTCCCCAAAATTAGTGCTTTCATGGTTTTTATTAAGAAAAATATATTATTAAACAAGTCTTTAAGATAATTGCAGAAAGATAAAGACTTGGGAATAAAATTTTGAGGAAAAGAAATAAAAAGCAGCAATCTTGTGATATAGAGAACATTATCACCCACCTTGGGAGTGAGAGGGGAGACTGAGTAAGCAGTGGTCTGCTCAAGCTGTGGGAACTCAGCAGCTCAAGTTTATATGCTCCATTCTGCACAACTATCTGATCTTTGGAGCAGTACCAGTACACATGAATCTTCCACTTACTTGAATGTAAATCAGGACTTTATTGACACCAATGATATCTAAAACACATTAAAAAAATGCTAATCTGATTGTCTGTTTGCCTCTGCCACAGGGGACTGAGAGGACAATGTAAGAGGCTCAGATTTAGGTAAAGACAAATGTAATGATGCATCAATGATAAACAAAAGCTTTAAAACCTGTCAATACCACATTCACATCTACCCTGCATAGCGAGCAGTTATAGATGTTCATTGTATGTCATTTATATGTATAGGAAAGCAATAACTGAAGTGAATTAGCACCATTCAAGCTTGTCTCTCACTACTGCACTCAAGGGAATGCCATGGAATACCATGGAAGCCCATGAAACCAATACTCTACATCTAATATTTCACACCAGAATTCTGTAAGGAATTCAAATGGTTGTTCATTGCCTCATAGTGAAGTTGAAGCAAAGGTTATTAGAGAGTTAACATGATTTTCAGCATTACAGCTTGCTTAATAGCTCTGTTAGCTGTGTTTTCCTCACATAATACTTAGGAGAGATCTCAACTTTGATTACTGCAAACATTTACTACTGCCACACTCTCTTTATTCAGGAGCTCCATAAAGTCTCATATTCACTGTACATGTTACACACAATTTTTGGCACAAGAACACATCAGTGATATGATGCCTTAGCTTGAGGAACAACAGTAAGAATGCAATAATATTCCATAGGTAAGCTGCCATTATTAAAACAAAACTGTGTGCTGCACACAGATTTTCCCCTGGCAACAATTAAAACCAAAGATCTTGTCACAAAGCCAAACTACATTTGATTAACTGAGAAAATTAGCAAATTGCTTTTAATTACACACAAAAATCAAAGAAAAAAATCAGCAAAAAATTTGAGGACAATCAAATAGAGGCAGCAATAAGATAGCAATAGCCACAATGAGAGAATATGTCAGATCTTAGACATTAATCAATAAGATTTCGCATTGTATCTTTTACCGGGTTTTAGATGTAGGATAGTTATATGTAAATTGATGGTATATTAAAAATGCACAAGGACAGAATACACAAAAAGTAGAAACATCAGTTAATACTTTCAACATTGGCAAGTAGAAGACTTTAGGCACAGGATAAGGTAATTAAAAAAACATGCTGCTGACATAATCTGTGCTAGAATATTCTGATGATAATGACTTTTCAGTAGCACTGTATGAATTAGACACTGCAAATACTGTGGGGAGTATCACAACATGCCAGTCCTGTTCTTAACCTGTTGTTTACCTCTAACAAAATCACTTTTAAGATAGAGCTGGCTGAAATAATCTGACACAAAATGGCCGTTCTAGCGTATATCAAAAAATCACAGAATGGTTCAGGTCGCAAAGGACCACCGTGGATCACCTGGTCCAACCTCTCTGCTCAAGCAGGGTCATCCTAGAGTAAATGGCACAGGATCATGCCCAGATGGTTCATTAATATCTCAACCGAGGGGGACTCCACAACCTCTCTGGACAATCTGTCCCAGTGCATGGTCACATAGAGAGTACAGAAGTTCTTCCTCATGTTCAGGTGGAATTTTCTGTGCATCAGTTTCTGCCTGTTGCCTTTTGTCCTACTGCTTAGCACCACTGAGGAGAGCCTGGCTCCATCCTCTTGACACTCTCCCTTCCGATACTTACAGACATTGATGAGGTTCTCTCTCAGCTGTCTCTTCTCAAAGAGGCTGAACAGGCCCAGCTCCCTCAGCCCTTCCTTGTAAGAGACATGCTTCAGTCCCTTTACCATCTTTGTTGCCCTCCAGTGGACCCACTCCAGGAGCTCCATGTCTCTGTTATCCTGGGGAGCCCAGACCTGGACACAGCACTCACACGTGGCCTCATCAGGGCTGAGCAGAGGAGCAGGGTCACCTCCCTGACCTTCTGGAAATGCTCCCCCTAATGCACCCCAGGATCCCATTGACCTTCTCGGCCACAAGGGCACTGCTGGCTTCCTTCTCCACAGAGCTGCCTTCCAGCAGGTCAGCCCCCATCCTGTCCTGCTGCATGAGGTTGTTCTTCCCCAGGTCCAGGAATTAGATTGGAAAAAGTCTATTCATTACTCAGTTTTCAGCTTTACTCTGAAATGATAAAATGAAATGCTGAAAATGCTCTTTACATCCTTAAAATTTTCCTGAAAGTTTCTAATTTTAAAAGTCTACTGCATAAGAAGAAATAAAAATATTTAAAATATGCTTTCCCTGAATGGAATCACTTGCCATGTAATGCTAAATGCTTACCACTGCAGTTGGTTTTCATTAACTTTTAACAGTTGTACTTTCTCATTTACCTTCAGATGTCAGCAAAATGTTGAACAGCAACATCATACCCAACATCTACTTCTGTCAAAAGCAGATAGAAATATCTCTCCTTAACTCACAGTATAACAGAAAGTACAGTGAAATACAAACACCAAATCCCAGAAAATTCCAGATCAGCACAGCTAATATTTCAGGGTTCAAATACCAGGCAGTGCTAGTTTGTTCTTCAGCTGAGCATTCAAAATCTGAAATCAGTTCATACTACCACCACCATATGAAAGACTATAGCACTGAGGGGAAAAAAACAGGCAGGTCTCATTTTGAGAAGTCAGATTTTTCATTTACTCATCATGTAACTTTTCAATCAACCAAACAGGAACTACTGACAAATCAGTCAAATCCAAAGTAAAGGAAAAAAGACCTGTATCCATTTCACTACAAAAGATAAAATCATAGAATAAAAGTTTAACTGCAATGACTCTATTCTTCAGTCCAAGCACTTGGCTTAACACATGCTGGGGAGCTAAGGAACACTGAAAGCCCAATCTAAAGCAAGAACATGAAAAAAACACAACACACTGAAAAAACCCACAACTTTTACAAGCAAGTACACTTAGCTTTTAATTTAGATACTAAAGGGAAACTCATCAACATAAACAGGTTAGCAGATTTCAAATGAGAAGGTGTTAATAACATCAGCAGATACATGAGTCAGAAAAGGGATTCTAACATCCAACAGGAAGATTCAGAAATCTGTTTTAATGATAATATTAGAGAAACCCCAAACTTTCTATGAGCATGAAGTTCTCATTCGCTTTATGAAAGTGGCATGACCAGGCCCTGCACATAAAATTTGTGAGGAAAAAACCAGGAAGAACTAGAAGTCAGTGCACAGTTCTGGAAATACATGTTATCTGAACACCTGTCATCCTAGATGATGAAACCACTCATTTGGATTACAGAAAACATAGTGGAATGGCTTGCATGACCAGAGCACTGCCACAACAGACAGGATATCTGAAGGAAGATGAGCTAAGAAGGCAAGGAGATCCTTGCAAAGGAGAGAGATGCTTGAATGAAAATACATTTGCTCTGAAATAGGTGAAACAAGTCAAAAGTTTTTGCATGAGGGTTAGAAGACAGAACACAGGTGACATTGGGGTGAACATCTGCTTCAAAGCTCCTTATCAAGAAAGCAAAATAGATTAAAGCCTTCTTATGGAAAGTCTTACAATAAAGTCTGCTTTTCACAGAGAACTCAGAGCACTCCAGCATCTGCTGCAAGGGTAATATAGCATGATGGAGACAATCAGATTTTCGTAAGATGGAGAAGGCAATTTCTTGACACAATGAACCCACAAGAATGTGAGGGCTGATGATAACCTCAGAGGCAGTAACAATGTGCAGTCACCCTGCCCAGAAGACCACTGTATATAGAGGAAATAGTGATGCCCATCAGAGTTCACCTGAGGTGGCCCAGGCTCAGCTGCTTGAGCTGTGGGACAAACTCAGCCAGATCCTTGTACCAGAGGAGCCTGCAGGCAGCTCCCACTCAGCATCTGAACTTACACCACCTGCACGGCCTTGCCTTTGTCTAGGGACGTAGCAAGAAGTTCTCCGGGGAACATCTTTCCGTTTGACAGTAGAAATGATTAGGAGTTTTCTTGGAAAAAAAATCCTGTAATAGCTTGAATAATGAAAATGGGATAACTCCTTCTACAGACACGCTTGGCACGGTATGTTGCACCTGATCAGAGGCCATTTTGATGCTTCACCTCAAGATACCCAGCATTTAAGGGGATGCAAGATTACCAGTTCCATTTTTACTATTTTAAAGTTAACACTCACTAAAGAAGCAGCACTTTAAATTACAATTTACAGAGTCTGCATGCCTTTCTTACTGGGATTACAACAGACCAGCATCTCCACCATGATATAGCAGAATTTAAGATACTGAAGGATTAAGAAAGAGGCACAGTAGAAATACAACTCTGGACCTTCAACAGAACAGATTTCACCTTGTTCTAGGACCTGCTTAGAGACAGCCCTAAAGGGCAAAGGAGTGTCTGAGAGCTGGTTGTTCTACAAGGATGACTTCCTCAAAGCACAGTAATAACCATGGGAAAATCTTCTCAAGTTGGCCAGCATTGGTGAATGGGGAATTCCTGACTCTGCTCAAACACAAACAGTGCGAAGAGTCCAGAAATAGGCTACCCATAGGAACAAAACCCCACTGGTTTCATAGGGAAAACTAAGGAAACTGTGACCCTGCTGGTCAGTAGGGGATCTAGTAATAAAGTACACGAAAAAGGCTGAGATACTTAAATGAAATCCAATTATTCTGCTACATACGCACATTCACTGTTTTCTAATGAGTAAACTACACCTTTAAGAGGTCAGCAAATATTTCTTTCACATATTCTAAGGCACACAAGCAACTTATCAGAACACAATGCAAGAGTATTACAGAAGGCTCAAACAAGACAAAATTAAATATTAGGCTAAGAAGAAATTGCCTGAAGAATTAAACCTATTCAAAAGGTTATTCTTCATTATTCTTCGATACACTGAAATGTCAAATAATTCTGTAAACTAACATTTCTTTTTGTTTGTTTTAATATGGGAACTGAGTTGCATTTGTCTTAAAAGAAAAAGGTCTATAAATGTCTCAAACAATTAAGAACAACCAAAACCAGATACATTTCTAAAATAGAAGACCAGAAAAAACATCTCATTAGGCAGGAGACGTTAGAATAATAACTGGCACCAAACTTCCAGATCATTAAACTGCATTCCCTCAGGCTCAAGGCCTCTGGTAACACAGAGCACACTGCAAGAGAAGAAGTCTAGGAGACTTCACACATTTCTATTGTGCTTTTAGAGAAACTGCATCACCACATACCTTCCTGCATACCTGGCTAGCCTAAAAAAACATCACCAACTTATACATACAGAGATATGTATATAGGTGTAGAATCACAGAATATTCTGAGTTGAAAGAGACCCACAAGGACCACCAAAGTCCAACTCCTGGGCCTGCACAGGACACTCCAAGAATCACACCATATGCCTGAGAGCATTGTCCAAATGCTCGTTATGGTTTGACTGCCTGCTGGTATGAACCTTTCTTCCTCTCCAGCCTGGCTCTGTGGTGAGCTCTGCCTCACCCTAACAAACAAACCCTGCTCCAATGTCATCATCTTGTTCACCTAGACCCAGTCTCCACTTATTTCTGTCATCTAAGGATGTATTCACCTCATTTCTACAAACTCTACTTGCAGTTACAATTGTCAGTGTTCCTCCTATATACACAGCTTATTATCTCACAGTGGAACAATACATTTCTTTTTCACACTGGCTTTCAGCTTAATTTTTTTCTTTAGGCTTCTTTCTCTGTGTGCCCATCTTTGGATACCTGTGGCTATATCACAGCATCTTCCTATTGTTTTATTAATTTTAAATCACAATATTATCCATATTAGTTTTGTACCTGATACAAGAGCCCTCTAATAGTTGTACCTTAATCCTTAGTAGGAAAGATTAACTCTGCATGAAGCAGCAAGCCCACTTTACAAAGTAAAAGGGATACTGGTTTTATTTAAAGGGCAAATATTTGACAAGTCTTAAACATTAGCAAAGATACTTTTCCTCAGTCATGATCTCTGACACTACTGAACTGGCCAAATGGCTTTTCTTTTCAGAAAACAGCCAAAATCCAGATAAGCCAAGACCATCTATTTTAAAAGTTTGTAAGTATCAAATGTACTTCCGGTATTTTCAAACACAATGCACTTCACTGTATTTCCTCAGGAAAAGTCCTTTGACTAAATGAAAAACAGGGAAAAGCTTTTCAGAACATCAGTTTTGCTTTATTTCAACATTATTTGTAATAGCTTTGCATAAAAAAACCCCTCAGATAAACAAGCAATCTTTTTGTACAAACCACAATTAGCAATAAAGGATTTGTGATAAAAACATGCTGTATAATAATGTAAACAGTCATTTTAGAGGAGCTACTTTAGCTTTTCTGATAATGTTCCCTTAGCAAAGGAAAAACATATAATAATGACAAGGTATTTGTTCCTTATGCCATTATCTCCTACTTAAATCTATACACACAGCTCAGTGAAATGCATTGAGGCAACAAGTTACATATTTACTGAAGCACTAGTAGATTATACCTTGGAAAATTGTTGCAGTTAGGGGCTGGCTTCTCATTCCACACAAAATTTACCCTCTCTGCAATACAGTGGAGATACACTGACTTACAATAGCTGAGATTTTGATCCTGGCATATTACCACTATTTATAAACATTAATATAAATACTTCTACATTCAAAAGTATGCCCACCAGCAAACGATAAAAAACAAAAAAAACCCCCAAATCAAAAAACCCAAAATGTACATCCTTGCATTTCCAGATAAGTCTGTTAAGACAGCATGCAAGTGTATTTAATCTTTGTTTTCCTATACAAGTAGGAAATGTCAACATTTAACTTTTAGACAGTTACTCCTTTTTTAGTAAAACAGATAGCTCCTAAAGTTACCTGCTCTTAGAGGCTCAGGGCAGCTTGTTTTAAATGAGAATCATAAATCAGTAAGCTGAAAACAGCAACATATCATTTTTTTTTAGATCTCCAACTACTGGAAACCCTAGGTCTTAGTAAACCCACTTGCTAGAAGCTTAAAGAAATACCACTTTGTTTTAAAACTGCAATACAGCTGTTTCAATTCAGATGAAATTGCAGAAAAAATGATGCGACTATCTAAAAATTTAGATCCTCACCAGGAAGTCAGCATTCTTACACAGGCTGTAGGAAGAAGCACTTTCCTCTGCTAAAGGAAAACCTTTCCTTTCTAGTCATCTGGTATACTGCAAAATATTCTCATAGGAACCTGGACAAGAGATTACCCTGCCAACATTATACTTTTAAAGCACTGAACTCTTTTGCATGAGCATGAATAAAGACATGCACAGCTTAAATTTCACACAGCAATGCCAGAAATCCTAGACACTTCTTGAGTCTCAGTGAGGTTAGCCTCCACAGAGAATAGAGCTGCCTCATACAAATTACATCGTCACTACCCAGGGGCTCTCAAACTACTCACCCTAAATTTTCATACCGTAACTATCCAAAAAGATCTAATTTACCAGAGTCATTCTATTGACTGTAATAGAGCCCCAAGCCCAACAAGGCTTCAGCCTGACATAGGACCTTTCCAAGTTCTAGGTTTTTTCACTTTTTCAAGTCAGTACAAGAGTGCAAGACACTGGAGATCGAGGCATATGCTGTGTGCAAAAGTCCCTCTGTGTGCATGCTAAAAGTCACCACAGGAATGCAAACCCTCTTCACAGTGTTGTTTTCTTAGGAAGAAGTATGAACTACATAAAAAACATTTATATATTCTTGGATCACTACAGATGAATAGTTCTATGATTCTGAAATGTTTTGCTTCAGAGAAGTTATTTTTGTTATATGACTACACTGCAGCTCCAAAGCAAAGTAGTTCGTGTCAGTTCCTTGTTGATGAGCAGCAAGTTCAGATACATCCAACTTACACACTAGTTAAAACAGTGTAGACAGGTTGCCAGACCTCATTTTTGTCTCAAACAGCATTTTTCCTTTCCTTTTTATCTTCTTCCTTTGCCACATTAAAATCAACAACCAAAAGAAGTCACTGCTTTCTTACTGCTGTTTGATTGTTCTACAGCTGTAGAAATTCCACATGGATCCCCCTCCCTTCTCCCCTGCCCCTTCCAAGACAGATAAGTGCTTATACAGCAGTATTTGGCAAAACATTTGGCATTCTAATTAAGACTTGAGCATAAACTGTGTTCCAAAACAATTTTTTTGGTCTCTTTTTTAAAAAACTCTTAGTTGAGATTAGTGAAACATTAGTAATATTTCAGACAAATATTAAACACCAAAAAATTGAAGTTCGGTAGTAAATAAAGCCATTTCCTCTGAAAATTGCAGTTAAGAAACTGAGTAACTGCAGGAGAAAGTCCACCTCAGATGCCACCTCTCATACATAGTAACATGTTAGTTCTCCTCAAAAGTCACTGTTTCACTCAAATACCAACATTTATGTCTGACTTCAAAGCAATTTACTGACCTTGTGTCTGCATTTAAGTACAACGCCATAGGCTCCTGAAACAAAGAAGATGAGAGATAAACCATCTCAAAGCAAAAAAAAACTAAAAGTGGCAAGATAAAAGAGTGTTCAGTAATCTCCTAACTATAGAAATAATATCGCTCACAGTACTATTATCCAGAACTTGCATATACAGGTACTAAATCTCTGTACACTGAAACCATTTTATAAAAAGTGCTTGAAAATAAATTAATTTTAAAACACTGAAATTATTTTTTAAAAAAATATGCTTGCAGATAAGTTTGATAACTTGCATCTTTCTAGTACCACTAATGAGAAATTAATATATTAAACTTTTAAGAGGAAAAAAACAACACAAAAACCCACAAAACACCACAAAACTGTCCCATTTCTCTTCCATTCCTTTCAGCTTCCAAACTTCTCCATCCATCTGAGAAGGAAATTAGAAGAAGCTAGAGATAATAAACTGGTCTTTCTTAAGATCTGCATACAAGCAATATTTTGCAATTGGTAGCTTACTACCATCAAGAGGACCCAGTTAAATCTATATAAAATTCTTATCAATCTTCTATTAAGATACTACTTACCTTCACCTACAACCCCAAGGATCTCAAATTTATTCATCACATTACCAATGTTAGGAATCTTCATCAAGACAAATTCCTCTTACGGTGAGAGCCACAAAACATGGCACAATGGGGAGCGTCTGAAGATTTTGCAAAAGGCAATTGTGAAAAGACTCTTGGAAAAAAAAAAATTCCACTTTGATCAACCAGACTTCTCACACCCTTTCTTAATTTCTAGGCAGTCAGTAGCTTCCTGGGAAAAGAAGAGAAAATAAAGTCATTAGAACTTTGCTTTATTTCAGTAACAGAAAGAAATGGTATACAGACATCACACCAATAGTCTTACAGTTGTAACAGACAATTCAATTTACTTGCACATTTAATGATCAGAAGAGCTTAGCAGCATGTATAATGGATAGAATTTATTGAGAACATATATCTGACACAACAGCTGGCCTTGTAATCCCATACATAGGATGTCTATTACAATAATAACTAGCTGGCATAAAACAATTTTCTACCGAACAGAAGCAAACAAAAATGTTGACAGTAACTACCTCAGCAGGTAAAAATACACTTGTAATTAATTATGGTCTGCTTGGCATATGTTGACAGCTAGGTGTAAAACCAAATTTTGTTTAGTTAATTTCTTATTTGTCCACTGCAATGATAAGGAGTGTAAGGTATAAAGTACACTATATAGAAGAAAATAGTTTCCTACTACTATTTTCTGTGTTTATTTAAAAAAAAAATTAAAGGAAGTTATTTGCTAGACTGACTAGCCATCAGATTTAAAAATTATTTCCATTATCAGTTTAAGAGAAATGTGATAAACAGAAAAGAAGTGTTTTCAAATGGATTTTTCCACGCTTCCCGAACATTGAAGCAATTTTCAAATTGAGCAACTACAACACAGGGTAAAGAACAAAGTTTTTTGGCCTGTTTTATGCTCACCACTTCTCTCCTATCATCTTGTAAGTCTGATAAACAAAGCACACCAAAGTTTGGTTTTACGAAGTCAATCTGCATTTGTTCCTCTAATATTAAAGGCATATATCCCACATTCAAACATGGGGGAAAAAAACACACTGAAACAGCTTCACCATGAATTGGAAATATATCATTTTCACAATTCAGTGACTCAAGAACAGAACTACTCATGAAGAACAAGATGGCAGCATGGAAGTGAATACATTTAATTAACTTATGTGTAATGGCTGAGTGTGACCCAATAACCCTGGGTTCAGCTCACACAAATGGGATCCCACTCTAAGCCGGGGTACTGGCCAAAGCCCTGTGCTGAACAAGTCACACATAACAAAAACATGACTCAGGGGTGCAGGGGAATCATAATCACACTCACTTCTGCAAGACACGGGCAGATAATGTGGGGAGGGGTTGTTATTTTAGCGGCAACTCAGGAGTTAATCAACCACAGTATTTTGAAAATAAAGCAGAGAGTTCCAAATTAAAGGGATGGTTAGGGGTTTTTTGACTGCTTTTGTTTTTAAAAAATTGCTCAGTCCTTACTGTCTTATTTTAGTGGTTAAATTTACTGTTAAACAATTTTTTCTTCACTTGTGAATTGTATGAAATACTCTTTCCTTTCTCTTCCATATGCTCTCCTCTTATTTCATTTGGCGCCTCCTTCTCTTTTTGCTGTTTGTCCAGACTTTCTGGTTACAGTAACAAACTAAAAAAAATGAGGTCCCAGAAAAACAGGAGCATCTGCTCAGCTGCACCCATCAGCATGAGAACAGAGCCCGCACTGAGCTGCTTCAGCTTTCTACTGGAACAGGCTGGTGCCAGGCACAAGGCGCAGCTGACTGTCCCCATGCTGCAGCCGAGTGCCAGAAATGCTGCTACAGAGACCTTGAAACAACCATTAATGCCATAACGTAAGCAAGACACAAGAAAACTGGTCAGCCAGGTTCACAACAGCAGAATTACTTGCCAGAAAGAAAGGAACAGTCAGAAAACACATATTCTGCTTTCTAATGGCACTATTCACAACATCACCAAATCTGTTACTTCAGTTCCCAACATTATTCATTGACATGTCTTTCTAGAAATTAGTGTGTGACAAATTCATTACTTATCTGCTAATGTTAGCACTGTACATTGTGAATCTGCCTTACAGTGTACACAATACTTCTTGGATCCATGATGAAACAGTGAAGAAACTTAAGAGATAATGAATCAAAAACTCAAGAAGAAATTTAGATGCAGTTTCCCTTGTCCCTCACTCATAATTTCTAAATTTCTCATAAACTACTTAAAGCTATACAGGCCTGCAGCTTTACTCACCAAGAGGATACAACTAAGAATTCTAGAGGCTGGTTACATTTCCCTCTGTTCACTAACAAAACAGCAGGTCAGTAAAAAAATGTAAAGAACTTATACCATACCATCTGTCTTTGATGGTTATCCATTAATCCACACCCTGGCATGTCTTCTGTCATACAAGGTACAAAGATGAAAGGAAGCATTAACCGCTTCTGCTAGCAAGGATGAATCACTCCGCATCTTTTCTTCTCCTTGCCTGTATATATGTAGTTCTATTTGTTGAGATTTTCCAGGAAAACCCTAGTTAGAGTTACCTGATTCCATGTTACAGCAGTATATACAAATAGCAGGATAAAGAAAATAGTTGGGAAAATTTCTTCTGGATTTATTGATCCAAAGGAATGCATCAGGATTATGAGGAATTACTGATTAGGAATAAAAAATTCACTACATGAAAAGCTGTTAAGGAGGAAGCTAGCAGTAACATTCTGACTTTAGCAATGGAGAGAAAAATAATACAATCTTACTGCTAGTGAAGTTTTACCAGTCTCTCTCCTTAACTTGGAAAAAACAAAGTTACCACTCTGTTTTTCCATTTTATGAAGGGACAGACCTTCTAATGAGACAAGACGCTGGTAGAAGAGCCATCAAGATTTCATAATACGAAGAAATCCACAATGCAGAAGTTGAAAAAAGAAAAAGCTGAAGAGAATTTGCAACTACAGCAAGCCATTTTTCATACTCTAAGCTTCAGTCTATCCTCCTCTGCTCATAAAAAAAAATTAGAAATTAAAAGAACAGCTGGTGAAAACAAATACAAAATTTAGAAAATTGTCAAATGAACAAATTATGTAAAAGCAAGACACGAAGGTTGCTTGCAAAAGCTCACGTTTTAAAATTCAGCTCCAGAAAGCTTTTATTGACATTGCTAACATCATCATTGGACCCTGACTTCACCACTGTTGGTTTTAGGAGGACTCTCTTGGGGTTTTTTTTCTGGTTTTTTTTAATAGCTGTTGATATACTGAAACTTGTAAAAGCATCTGAATGATTATACATCAAGGGAAGGCAGCAGGTCTGCACAGCAGCAGGGCCAGGAGTGCACAGTGGAAGAACCTGAACAAAGTTCCCATCCCGCAGCAAGCACACAACTAGAAAAAGGATGAATCAGTTCCAAACTATTAAAGATACTTGTTTGGTTAAATTCCCAAGGGAAAACTTAGTTTGAAGGCCAGGGCAGCAATAATGATTTGGTTTGTTTTATTTTGTTCTATGAGTGCTCTCCCTTTAGCATGCAAGTACAGATTCAAAAATAAATTCAGCTCATCCTGGATATATGAACTAAATTCACTTCTCAGAGCTAAAATGCAGGATTCACGATCTTCCCTAACAGCTGTGGCCAACTCAAAAAGAGTGGGTGCTTAGCAGGATGCTTCTAAGTCCATACTGACAAATAAGCAGACTGATTATGAAAGCGTTGAGCACAAAAGCGGCTCCCATGAGTCATAGCAGGAGGACAGGAAAGACAATTTTGCTTCCATTTTAGTCGTGCTCTCCAGTAAGAACCTTAACAAGTAAGTCTGTTGTGGGTGTGACAGCTTCTTACGCAGTCTGTGGTGGTCTCTGCGCGTGCTGGGCGGGCTTCACCACACCTGTGGCAGCTCTGAAGAAAATCAGCAGTGTGCAGAGGGTAAGGCTCCCAGCAGCAGCCTCTGGAAGGCAAAGCCTTTGCAGCTCCTGCTGGCACAAGGAGCCTGGCACTTTCACTTCTATAAAACACAAGTGCCCAATATCTGTAGCTGAAGTAAAAGCACACTTTGGTTTACTTACATACTCTTAGGCAAAGAGGGGTAAGGAAAAAAAATATTTTTTTTTAGATAATAGAAGGTTTTATTTTATAACAGAATAGTTTGCTGTGGAAGAAGCTAATATTTCTTTATCTGACACAATATTTGTAGTTCTCTCCTTAGAAGCTGGTACTTGATTTTAATCTTGGCTTCTCTCTTCTCAGAACACCAGTCTCCAGTAATATCCTATATTCATTTGTCATGTTGCTTACTATTTAGTCCCATATTATCTTTGACAATCTGCCATGGACTTTAAATCTTCAATATAATATTACAAAGTAATATTACAGACATAGCTTTTTAATCTTTGTAAGTACTCAAAAAAAGCTGCTATTTTCAGCTGCACATCAGGACTCACTTTGTGGCACAATTCCAATGTCTGAAGATTCATACTTAGGAATAAAATAAAAAAAAAAAAAAAAAGAGGAGGAGGAAAAATAAAAAATGCACCAGGGGAGAGGGTGTTCCTGTCCAAGAAAAGCACAATGGATTCTCTTTAAGAGGGCATGTTAGAAGCAGTCAGTCAGCTGAAGGTCTGCTCTAAAGTTTGAGCTCAGCAGGGTACTGGTAGAAAGAATGGCCCTCCTGAGTGCTTCCATCACGCTCCCTGGTCCCTGGTATCCACTGGCACTGTGAGGTTCCTCTCCACAACGGCAGCAGACAAAACAACAGATGCAGAAGATCTGGCCACTTTGGAAAAAGTCCTCTGATGCATTCTTAACTGGATCAGCCACCGAATCTTTCATATATGCACACACAAAGCACACTGCTGATTTAATAAGACTGAAATTCTTCTAATCTGACAAAGTTTCCCCCTCCTTCCAACCCAGTTTTGTGTTCATTGTTCTAAAAATAACTCCCATTCACATTCTAGAAGTCAGATGTTCCTCTCTGCACTGGCTTTGGCTAAGATGGATCTTTCTCCTAAGAGTACAGAAAAGTAAAGGTGAATGTAATCTATTTATAAATAGCAAATTAATGCTGAAACTAAATTCTGTGGGCATTCTAATGCAGATCAAAACAACTGCAATGACTACTCTTCTTGTAATCTTCAAGCATATCATTAAATGCAGATTACTGATTTACTATCTGAAGCAAAAAGAAAAAAAAACCCCACAAGAAATCCCTCTTTCCTTTAAAAGGACCTATCAAATACACAGAACAAACAAAAACATGAGAGGGGAGCCCCCTAAAACTTAGAACTAAATAATAAAATACAATACATACAAATGAACAGAAGTACATTCTAATTACACTCTAAAATTATTTATCATTTCTTCACGCATTTTCTGGGCAAATAATTAGAAACACTTTATTTAAATAATACTGATGCATCTTATACAAAGTTAACTTTTAAAAGAATGCCATCAAAATTTTTAAATAAAGTACAAAAAGAAGCCTCTCAACGACAAATGGTCTTAATACCCAAAGACAGGTAATTTCAATAATAAATTCACATTAGTATGCAAGTACATGTGCAGGAGCACATTTAAAGAAACAACTCAAAGATTTTTCATAGGTTCTTCTCTTACTAAAGTCATTACAAGTGATTAAACCACATGGTGGGCAAATGGCGTACAGTGGGGTCTTGTGGGGCAGTGCTGGAGGATTTTTTAATAATTTTGTTTAGGTTTGGCTTATTTGTTCTTTGATTAGAAAAAGACTCACTAACTCCATCAATCTCAAAGCAGATTGTTTAAACAAACCCAAAGAAATTAAAACCTATAGAAACATCTCTCCATATGAAGTTTCATCTGAATTTGAAAATATTGCTACCATTTTAGTGTGTATTTTCTATTACAAGACATTTGCTGCAATTTTAGCAATTACCAATTTAACCAGGTATGATTAATACTAAAAATACATGGATGTGCTTATTTTACACTTCATAGTTGGGGTTTTTTATGATGTCTATTATCAGAGAAACTGAACACTAACCATGTTTAAATTCAAGTTAAGTTTTGCTATGCTTTCTGATTGAAAAAAAACCCCAAACCATTAAACTTACACAGGTGAATAAATCAATTAAGTAAAACCCAAGACAAGAAGACTAATCTCCAAAGTGGCTCAGACTGCATTAAGAGGTTATGGCCATTATAATAAGCTGAAGTTCAATAAAAAAGATTCACATTCCAGATAAAGAAGAGAAAAAAACCCCAGCCAACTAACAATTCCTCTAAATTAACATTATTTGTTAATTGTTAACTGTTATTCACATAACAGCTTACTAACATCAGCTTCCTCAAAGCAGAGGATGAAAGCTTTGAGTGTTCTGGAATGCAGTGCCACAGAAACAGCAGCAGCAATGTACCACGGACAATTTAAGGGAGGACTCTGAACGTTAAACTGAAAACTCTGAAATAAACTTTGTGTTCAGTGCAAATCCACTGCAGACAAAGTACAGCAACAGAGCATTGGCTTGTGCTGTTATGACAGATGTCCTCATGCTGAGCCACCTAGAACACCTTCAGGTAGGGGAACTTCAGTCTGCTAAGTAAATTACTGCAAATATTTTTGGAGGAAGTATTAAGGTGACCAACTCAATTGGCAATACGTGTAAACAGCTTTCCACTAGAGGTAGAAAAAATACAGAAACAAAAGCACAAATTTAATTTAGTGATCTTATCCAAAAGCAGCAAAAAAATAAATCTGAATATGCAATCAGGCAAAAGTAATGCAGGCTAGAATATTATCTTTTGCACAAGATCATATGACTATCTCCACCACCAACAACTCCATCAGTGAAGGGACACTAACGAAGAGTTCATCTGTTTACAAGAAAAAACACTGGGAGAAACACTTTTTCATATTCATTAATTTACCAATTGTTTCACCTAAACACAAAATTTAAGTTGTATTGAAAATACATTGAAACTGAATTGTGGTGGGGAAAACATACTGTTGTGATTTTTAACTGCTTTTGAATATTTGTAGTCAAAAATCTCTTCAATGATCAAAAGATACACTTCCATCTCACACAACATGAAATAAAATTACTACAAGCAGGATAGTCCAGAGTTTGGCAACTTAAAATTTATAAAATCCAGTGGTTGTGCATTTAAAAAAAACTAGAGCATTAGCTAAAGGAGATCTTCTTTTTCAGAAAAAAAACAATTGATTCACCCTTGTGCTTCAAAACGCAGAATTTCAAGTGAACTCCAGTTTGGAAGATGTACAGTATTATTAGTATGATACTAGGCAGGGGACAGCTCTGCTACAAAGAAACAGGTGGAAGAATTACCATGAATAAAAAATAAAGGAAACTGAGAAACTGGGAACACAGTTATAAAGGCATACAGTCTGCCACCCCAGACAGACTATTCAAGGACTGAGGTGGATCACTGCAAGGCCAAATGTGAACCCTGCAACCAGGCTTGGAGCACTGGAGAGACTTATTCCCTTGAAAGAGACTGGGAAAACTACTGAAATTCATAGAATACTTCCCACTGTAAACCCCTCCCCTTACACTATGAATCTAAGGCACTGGGGAAAAAAATTATTTGCCATTTCTAAATTGATGTCTCTAATTTTATATTAGAACAAAGGAGATTATGATTTTTTTTTTCTTTTCACAAACTTAAAAGTAATACCGCTATTATGAAACTGTATTGGGAATGTGTGGAAAGGTTTGAGGATGGAGGGGGGAGGTTACATATTTAAGAAGGAAAAAACCCCTGCCAATTGCAGCTGAAAAGGAGAGTGAGAATACATTAGAGAAGCAACCTGCAGACACCAAGGTCAGTATAGAATCACAGAATATCCTGGTCTGGAAGGGACCCACAAGGATCACCGAGTCCAACTCTTAAGTGAATGGCCCACACAGGACAGGATGCCATCCAGAGGAACCTAGAAAAACTTGAGAAGTGGGCCCATGAGAACCTCATGAATTTAAACAAGTCCAAGTACAAGGTATTGCACCTGGGTCAGGGCAAACCCAGACGTGAATACAGGACTGTGAGAAGTCACTGAGAGCAGCCATGCAGAGAAGGACTTGGGGGTTCTCGTGCATGGAAAGCTGGACATGAGCCAACAGTGTGTGCTCGCAGCCCACAGGCCAATGGCACCTCAGGATGCATCAAGAGGGGTGGACAGCCGGCCGAGGGACGGGGTTCTCCCACTCTGCTCTGCCCTCCTGAGACCCTCAGTTCACAAGGACACGCTCACGAGCTGCAGTGCTGTGCCCAGGTCTGGGGTCCTCAGCACAAGAAAAATGTGTACCTGTTAGAGCACGTACAGAGGAGGCCACAAAGATGGTCAGAGGGCTGGAGCACCCTTCCTACAAAGACAAGCTGAGAGAGCTGGGGTTGTTCAGCCTTGAAAACACTCTGAGGAGAGGGGGGCTGGAACGAGACAATCGCTGAGGTCCTTTCCAACCCAAGCTGTTCTCTGATCCTCTGAGAAGGTGAGTAAAGAGGGCACCCAGTGGCCAGTCAAGGTCAACCCATCAGAGAAACCTAACTGCAAAGGCACGTAATCATCATGATGTTCTCTTTTCCTCTCTTGCTTATTTCAACAGTTGGATGCATTCTTAGGTCTTGTCTTTAATTAGATGTTAAGCTCTTTGATAAGGAAACTGTTTTGCTATGTGGTGTTACAAAATAACTTAGTAAGTTTTAATGTCTGAAACCATGCTATGGTACTGGTTCTTGGTATGAACATTTACAATACAATATTGCTGTCGTAAAATATGAGTCTTAAGAAAAATAAAAGTTTTACCAGACAAGTTAGGGAAAAACTTCAAAAAAATTAGGAGGCAATTTGATTCATCTCTGGAAAAAGGATGTGGCAATAATTTAATTTTTTTAATAATAAACAAGGCTGTTTCAATGCCAGCTTCCGTAATGACTTTAAAAAAATTAAATGAAGGAATAAATTCTCTTCTGACTTCAGCCTGGTGGTTTTCATTTAGTAGTTAAAAAAGAAGATATTTTAAATCTCACATAACATGAAAACTATCCTCATATTTAAAAGTATGAATGTTCAAACTAACTTTCTTAACACCAATGCAGTCTGTACTTGCCCTATACATTCATCCACCACCATCAATACACTGGTAAAGTAAACATATCCAATGAACTCTGCTTAACTAGTATTTTTGTCAACATCATTAATCTGAGAAGAGTTTCTCTAAAATAAATAGAGGAGTTTACTATTGAAGGCATGAGCTACCTCAAAAAAAAAAAAAAGCAAAAAACTAGTATGTGCAACTTTACATTATAATCTGAAGAGAAGAATAATCTAGATTAGAAGTTTGTGTATCAATGGAAAAATACTGAAACATAAATAGGAAATGGTAGATACATGGCCTTTCTCCCACTGAGAAAGGCACAAGTGCCAAGCAGAGCGTCTCCTGCTATGCTGACAGCTTCTTGCATGGGAGATTCCCATGGCAGCAAAAGCATGTCTGGATATGTAAGTGATCCAAAAGAAGACCTGAAAAACAGGTCTTGAGAAAAAGGAGATGCATCTAAACAGTAAATAATGTTGGCAGACCTACCAAAGGAAAGGTAATAAAAAAACCTCATAATCCTGATTTTCATCCTTCCTGTGTTTCTCTATCCTTTGAGTCTTCCAAGTTTAATTATGGAGTGTGGAGGGTGGGAGGAGGAGAAGGGAAAAAGAAGGGAAGGCAATGCTCCTGGCAACGGGCAAGAAGGGTGAGTGAGGAAGTAAGCAAAGAGAAGCTACTCCAGGAAGTGATGGAAGAAGACAGTGAAAGGCTGGCTACATGGGGAACTTCTGAAATGAAAGAAGAAAACAAAATCCTAAGGACAAGATGCTTCAGGCACGAGCAGTGAGTTCATCATGATATTTGAGATTTATATTAGTTTATTTTAAAAAAATACAGACTTGCAGCATCCAAAAGTCAGTATTTGCGTAACTAACTTTCTTATTTCTTATATATCTAGTTACTTCTTGTACAAACAGGCTTCTACTATTAAGTGAAACAGAAGTAACTCGGGAAATATTAATTTAAAAGTCTACACTCAGAAAAATACTATTATTTATTTCCTACAGAAGAAAACAACTAAGAAAATAATGACTTGCAAGAATATAGGTTATACCATGTCTCAAGGGCTTAAAAAGAACTTCCCAAAGTTCAGTTATACCTACTGACAAAGGCTGCTAGGGAGATTCCAAGGTGAAAGACTCTAAATCAAAGATGAAACAGCTGTCTCTTGTTTGTAAGTAAACTGTACAGAACCATATACATACACTGAGAGGCTTAAATATTGGCAGTCAAGGAAGGAACTAGAACTGAATGGATGCAAATCAAGACACTTCCTCACCCACCACGGGCAGCAATTACAGAGCAGCAGCACACTGACCCTGTGGCTGGCCCAGCTCACCCAAGCAAAGAAGCCACTGCTCAGCAGGTAGGCAGAAAACATGCAAGATCACAGTTTTAACCGCGCCATATTATTTTTTTCCACTAACGTTCTCTTTGTGCCTTTCTAACATGGAAAGAATAATCTCCACTTTCCTTTGTAATCCAGGTAGAATGGGCGATTTACTCAAACAAAAAGTCAGAAACAATTCTTGTAATCTTCTTTGGATTATACCACTTTCTTAGTTGCTGAGGCTGCACACTAAACCAATTTAAAATGCAAGTTTAACACTGAGGCAGTTTGTGGTGCTAGATATGCATTTTATGTTCCAATCCACAAAAAAGCCCAGCCAAAACCAACCCACCAAAACACCAATTTACAGAGCTGAATACCTACTGCTGGAGAGAGACTTTTCCAGTATATAGCAGTCTTCCCTCTCATCTGTAATAAAGAGAGCTAAAAGACAATCAGGTAATATAGGAGTCTCCATCCTGAGCTGGAATTTCAAACACGGATGTTAAATGCATTTCACAGTCTATTTGCATCCATTTTTCAACTGATCAAAATACTTTGTAATTTAGAATAATTTTAGTTCTCTGCTTGCATGCTCAGATATTTTTAAAAAGCAACATAATTTGCACAACAGCATTTTGCAAAAAAATGCAGCTCAAGTACTTTTTCCCACTGCAAGGTATTTACTAGACTG
Organism: Atrichornis clamosus; assembly: GCA_013400975.1. Classification (NCBI taxonomy): domain Eukaryota; kingdom Metazoa; phylum Chordata; class Aves; order Passeriformes; family Menuridae; genus Atrichornis; species Atrichornis clamosus. The sequence goes on from WBMZ01002813.1 coordinate 203,683, forward strand.
CAGTAATTCTCTTAGCACTTTTAAGCTTTAAACACACCTTCTGTTGAATGCTATGAGTCAGTTTTAATGACAGTGTTATGTTCTATTGCTCCATAGCTTATGCAAGAGAATGAATTTGCATTAAGTACCCAACTTTAGAAGCCACCTTCTCTTCTCCTTTGTTAATACTGAATAAAGGTAAAAAAATAGGCTGTATTCTCTGCCTGCTTTCTTATTGTTTTAAAAGAATAAATCTAGTTAGCTGCCTGTAATGTAAAATGGACATAAAATTTGTTATTGTCGCTCTATGAATACGGGGAGGTTTTGTTGTTGTTGTTTGGGGTTTTTTCTTCCAGAAAGTCAGAATACAGGGGGGAGGGGGGAAAAGTTCCAGTTTTCTTGTTTAGTAACACTTCAAAACTTTAAACTACTTTTACAGTGCAGAAAAAGCACCAAGAAAACCAGATCTCTCATACATGTGGACTGGAAGACTGATACAGACCACTGCTTTCTGAAAACTTTACATAGAAAACACCTGTAAAATAAAGCAACTCTTTGGACTGAAGAAATTATACATTTACAAATCTGTAAAGACAGCAGCTCATGAATTAACAAAGGAACATCACCCACATGAGGGTATAACAGATACGCGGATCATGCTTTGCCCAGCATATTGGAGAACAATATTCACATCTATGAAAACAAGTGTAAGGAAATTGTCAACTGTCTCCAGCACTAAAAGAGTCAATTTCTCTAAATATAAAGTCTGTCATTATTGCCATGAGATGTGAACACAAATTATACTGCCATTTTTATTAATTTGCAAGTGAAAACAGAGAGGCAAAATCTAATACCATTCTGATCTTGTTTGGGGGTGTGAGGAGGAGGTATCAGGCCTTTTCTTTTACTTATGTAAAAGCAAGCCTTTCTTTTTTTTTTCCTTCTCTTAGAAGAACTTCTCCATATAGTACTTGAATCTGCTCCAATAACAAGCTCTCAATTCACTTCAGAAATATATTCTAGCTCTTGAAATTCAATTAATTGGGGGGAAGGGGGAGGAATCCATCAGCACATTTTCCAACTATTAGAAACTTGTTTCTTGGCAAGCTGAGAACTTAAATAATTTTGTACCCTTAGCTCCAGTGGTGGTGAAATGCAATGATCTTACTTCTAATTCAGCCTGTAAGCAGCAGCAGCAGCTACGTAGCACTAGAAATAGAACATGGAATGTAGTTAACTTCAGGCATTTTGAAAGTCTCCTTGGCACACATTAACACACCAAGCGAGAAAAAGGTTAATGAAATATGCACAAATATTCACACTGCAAACAAAAGTAACTATTTTAAGCCTGCTGAAAGAAGTGTTGATGGACTTTCTCTAAGTAAGGCTATGTTAAGTTATGTTCACTGTATGGTTTTACTAATAATTTAAAAATGTAAAGTCAAATGCCATCGTTAGGAAGACAAATACATTTGCACCCAAAAACCTGAATCAATGAGATCTTGCAGTACTTGGTTCCAAAAGCAGAAGTAAAAGATTTCTTATCTTCAGACACTTTTTAAATGCACCATGCCATCAAAAATAGTTTTTTCATACTCTTCTTTTTTATGAGAAAAGGGAAATCCCCTTCCAAGATACACTGTACACAAGCAAGCTCTCCTCAAACATGTTTGTAAACTTGTGTCTACTCCAGCAAAACACCAAAACGAACGTTTAGTAAAAAAGAAAAAGGAGAAATAGTATTTAACCCACCTGAATATCTAACTAAAGTGGGAAAACATTAAAACTTTCAGAGTTCAAGAATATAGGATATTAAAAGTTTAGGCATAATAAACACTTATTTTAGTTGTAACAGCAGTACTGTCAAGTGCCCACTAAGCAAATGTAATTCATACAAAAACCCAGAGCTAATTTAGTTGGTGTACTTTTAGCAGTTTTTGTCCAATTTAAATTTATCCTGCTTAGTTTATGTAAACTGTTTGGACACTGAATGTGCCAGCTTGAATTTGGCAAGGAAAACATGCTTTTACTATATACAGCCTGATCCATTTTCATTTCTAATCTAATTAGTTAAATATAAGTTTTGTTATGGGAGATTTACCCTAAACTAAAAATCAAGATTTTCACCAGTAACATTTATACCATATTTAAAGAAATCAAGAAGATTTTTTTTAATGCCATGAGAAGTCAAATCTGTCTAGTACTGAAAAGCTTATAGCAAATATATTATGCTTTATAGTAAAATTATGTAAACTACTTAGAAAAAGTCTACAAACCAAAGCCACCACAAAACAAAACATCAGCCACTGGTGTGGTGTGTTCCAGTTCAATTCACAGGCATTGAACTACAAAACTACAGCGTTCCCTATCCTCAGTACAGTAAGGATCCCAGCGCATACTCCCTGACAAAGTGTATGACCATGTTCTCCTTACAGAAACTCAACAACAGAAGGAAAAAAAAACCCTCCAAGATTACTTCAGTTTTTCTCTTAGATATAATCCAAGTCAGTTTTTGAGGTGATAAACATTTTTCGTCCTCAAAAAAATCTTCTCACAAAGAATGTTACATAGTCTGCACATAAATCAGGAAGAGACCTCTGAGGACTGAAGGGCAAAGGACTACCATGTCACTAGAGGCTAAGATCCCTATTAAATTCCACACAGAAATGAAGCCAAAACCTTGACATGCCTTCCATTAACACCAACCAATTAACTTTCACATAGCAACACAACGACAACAAGAAAAAAGAACACAAGTCTTTAGTCCTCTCCACTGCCTGCCAGGGTCTCAGACCCACACCCTACTAGGGCTATAACCTCCTTATCACAGGTTTCCTGCAGTTAAGGAAAACTAGCTTCAGACACCTAGGACAGAGGAGCCCTTCAATCTTAATAATTCCCCAAAAAGGTTACCTTAAAAGAAATATAAACAGAAGTTCTGGGTGGTGGGAGCACAACACTGGTAGCTTTACAACCCCTTTAGCAATACTATCCAATCTAATCTCATGCCATCACTACACAACAGATAACAATCCATCATTTCAGTAAAACAGCCATGCACATTTTCCCTGCAGCAAACATGGAAAATCTTTCTAGATCTGGCAGCGAGACCACACCAGAGAAATGTCAATCTGCCAAGGACACCTTCACTAAGAGTTAAACAAGTGCCTACACTCATGCCTGCAACCACAAAACTGAGCGTCAACAGAAAAGAGTAGAAAACTCAGATAAGAGTTTGTACAGCTAGAAAGAAGAAAGGAATCAACATTTGCTAAAGGCTCGGCTTCCAGCAGAGCTACACCTACACTGAGCTGCTCTTTCAACAAGTAACTTAGATCAGCATGCTTTTCAACACTCATGGGTTATTTGGCATTAGTATGTAAACCAGCTACAATCAAACACACTGCCTTAATTAAAAATGCTCACCTTTATAACACATAATTTAATTCTCTGGAAAGCACTAACCAATTTATCACCCAGCTTCTAAACACTCATATTTGAAATTGCAAGTATCGGCTTTCATACAATAAACTCTTGACATCATAAAACCTATCAGATAGTTGAAGCAAAGATGCAAGAAGCTCCAGATACATCAACCAAGTGTCAGCAGCCAGAAACACATCGTTTTGTATATACAGAATGTATATCTTTTTATATACACACATATGTATTTATAGAAATAAATACATACTATATAATATACATAGTTGCAAGAAAAAATAATAGGAAAGAAAATGTAAAGAAGCATTTGTCTTTGAGAATGTCTGGATGGTAAACCTATAACCACACTCAGCCTGAGAAAAAATGAAAACTGGTTTCCAGAAATGAGCAGCAGAGCTATGAAGAAGGAGGTGCACGAGATTAGAACCACAGAATAAATGTGGCTGGAAGGGAGCAGAGCCTGCTCTGCTCTAGTTCAAAATGGGAGAAAGGCATTCAATCAGGTTGCTCAAGACTTGGGCTATAATCCTTATTACATTTGTGGAGCATTTCAAACAAGACAAACTAGAACAACACGATGGCACAAGTGCTTTGACTGCAGTATCCTAAGCACAAAAATATAATCCTGTATCACGTTTACAGCCAAATCAGCAATGAAAAGAAAACAATTCACACAAACCCCAAACCAAATGAACAAATTTAAGGGAGCAAGGATGAGAAGATAAATATTCAACAGTCTCAAGGGAACTTCTGTATTGAACACTTTTATATTTATACACTTATATTTAACATAAAGCACATTCAACTGCCCAAAGTTTGCTAGTTTTTTGCTGTTTTTTTTTAATTGCTGGCACTCTCTCCCAATATCAAACCAATCTACCATAATATGCCTATGCTAACAAAACTGAAATATGCGAAAGTACTTCTAAATTTCATTCTGTCTCATCCTTTTAACAGCTTCTCTAATGACACACAATTAGTTTTGAAAAATCTCTAAAGGAAAATCAAGATTTTTTTCTCTGCAGTGAACTGGAGTCTCATCTGTTTGCTTCAGTGTCATGCTGGCTGATTGGGTTCTTTTTCTTGCACTCAGGTAAGACCTCAGTAGTCACCTGGGAACCCCTCCAAACCTGCAAACCAAGGTGCAGAAATTACTGTTCTAAAAAGCCCTGTGCTTTCTTGTTTCTCCTGTTTAAATTAGTTCAGTACACAAAAAACATGGTCCAGAAGGAGAAGCTAGGGCCTAGATGAGCTGAATAATCAAACAAGATCAACTGAGATTGTGGGATGCTTTATCAGGTGTTCCCCCATTGTTAGCAATTTTTCCAAAGAATGTGCAGCCCAACCCATTTGAATACACCAGAAGAGAAATGGATGACCAGAAATTCTGCATGCAAGATTGTATAAAGCCTGTGCTTTCTACAGGCCCAAGAATAATAATCTGTCTTCAGTATTTTTGTGTTGTTCTATCAGAAAGAAATAAAAATTATAATCTAAAATAATTTCATCAACAGCCAGAACAATGACTGTACACTGAGGGACTACAGTCAACTAAATTCATAGGTACAGTAAGAAAAAGGCATTAACGAAGTTTCTTTACAAGAGAACAGAGGATATTTTGCAAGACATATGGTATTTATTTTTATACATTAGTCATACAATAATACTACAGGTCTAATTTTTCTTTAAAATAGCACAGTATTTTATGTTGAGGTGCTTTGCTGATATTAATTTTGTACAGTTTACCACTTATTTTTGCAGTTATAAAATGTCTGATTGCATTTTTCAAATCATGAACATACTACATATGGAAAGGAGAATTCAGTATACATGGAGGTGTGCACTGCACCTTTTAAAAAAAGAAAAAGTCTTGACAAAAACTAATACTGAATCCAGAGAAGGAAAAAAAATGCCATATAGAAACACATGCCAATTTTTGGGTATCTATTATCTTTTCAATCAAATCTCCCAAAAATCTCATTACACATGAAACAGTATCAAATAACTGGCTTTGGATTGCTGCAATGACTGTCAGCCCAGTGCAGTGCGGGTAAAAAGGCACTCAATAATATCAGCAACAGATTCCATCTGAGCTTTAATATATCCTTGTTGACTTCATCTAAGTAAAAAGTGTTCCAAGACCTTACAGTTTTTAATTTTTTTTTTAATATGAGAAAACGTGATAGAACATATCCCCTCTTCAGTTTATACAGGTTTTGATTCAAATCTACACATTACTCTTGCAGTAATTTCAAGGACACTTATTTATTATAATGAACATTAACTCAGTTAATGCAACAGATTCTTCAGGCAAGGTTGTTTCAGTATTGTTTACATAAATTGTGTAAGTTTTTTCATGTCTTAACATTTGTTATTGCTCCTCCTCTTTCTCCAACATATTTTCCAGTTAAAGGACTTAAGGGCTCTACCGTATGAAAACTTACATGTAGTATCAAAGTCAACCATAGGAAAACATTATCTGTTCCTTAAAGGAAAAAAAAAAAGCCCTCCTAAAAAGCCCTTACGCTGAATGAAGGCAGAAAATCCAATAAAAATTTACAAACCTTGCAGATACAGAAAATGGAGTTTGTTGGTTTGTAAAGGCAGCTCTCGCAGGGGTCAGCTCATGGAGAAGACAACACAAGTTGGCTGAGGCCTCACCATTAAGAAATGGTCTCTACTGTGGCAAGCCCAGCATGTGTTTAAAGCGTAAAACACCCTAATATTACTTTATGGCGTTTGAGTATGGATTTGTTGTTTTCCTTACAGTTAGAGAAGCCTCTGAAGTACGCCAGGCTTTTTAGTTTCCATTTACAGAAGGTCACTGATTAGAAAACCAAAACTAACAAAAGTAAGTGTCCACAAATATTGGTGAGACAATACTTAATTGTTTCAGGATACAATCAAATGCCTAATTCTAGCTGCTACTGATCCATATAAAGTTGTCTGCAAATCCAAGTATCCACAGCCGATCACAAATCCCTTTTTCTACCACCTCTACTAATTCAGGGACAAAGAACAGTTCTAGTTTAAAAGTTTTTACACTACTTTGCTTTGTATACATACATACATATATATATATATATATATATAACTTTTTAAAAGAAGAAATCTCCACATACTTACTTAACTTTCTTCTTTGCAATTAGATACTACTTCCAAAAACCTTCACAATAAACCTACGACATTCTTTTTTCAGTTCAGAAGATTTAATACGAGGATAGACAACAGAAGGTTTGGGGGGGTTTTTTTATATGGTTGGTTGTTTTTTTGTGTGTATTTGTTTTGTTTGGTTGGTTTTTCCCCCCCAAAAATTCTTCTCTCCCTTTAGGCCACCATCACAGCAGGCTCAAGGGGACACTCAGGAATAGCTTTGCCATCTGTATCCCAGTTGCCAGATAATTAATGCTCTTTCATACAATGACTCCAAGAAAAGAGAACAAACCTCTTACAGAATCCTGTCACTGATTTCTCTTGCTAGATGACAATTCCAGCCCCATGCCAGCAAAGAGAACTCACAGATCAAGCTACCCAGAACATATGGATTCTCTCGCACTTCCTCTTACCCTAGCCTAGGTTAATATTTTAAGATTTCAAGGCTCAATGGTCAAGATTGTCTTCCAACTCTTTATCTAACAGAAGTGACTCTCTACTGTATCATTAACAGATTAGTAATATGACCATTTTTTTCATAGCACAGCCGTTACAATGGTAAAAATTGTACCTGTTGTGAAAACAAAAAGTAAAATTCAATGTTTGTGGTCCAATGCAACAACAATTAGCTTGAACACAGATTGAGAGAGACAGAAGTACTTTTAAAAAGCAGTAAATGCACTTAGTTTTAACAGCTGCAAACATGCTTGCCATGTCACACACTTAAACCTGGGTATATCAGTACCCTGTACTGTTTAATTTAAAGCCTATAGATACTAAATACAGATCATTAGGTTACAGTGATGAGGGAACTGGAGCAAGCAAAAAGAAAGCAAAAAAATTTATGAGCATCCCCATAAAAATATACAATAATACATGTCTACAATGCAATTATCCATCCCTCCTTTCTTACTGTAAGGGATAATATTATTCTGATACTTGAGGTAGATTATTCTTAATTTCAGTATTTAAGACTTGTAGGATGATATAAATACACTGAAGCATTATGAATCATCCTGAGAAAATAGATACAACATTTTGTTTTCTTCAAAACCCTACAGCATTCAAAAAAGTAGACATTTATCTCTTCTTCATTTAAACATTTGAAAGACCTGTATTGGGACCCCCATACATTCAGATATCAAAAACAAATAAATAAATAAAAACAAAAAATCCCAATACAACAAGCTTTAAGGAAAGCTAAGTTTCCTGAAAACTGTAAGAAAAATTAAATTATCTCTACTCTCCAACTAATTAACTGTACCCTCTAACAAATAAAGGAAGACAGTACAAATAATTCAGTTAGTTGGCCAGGAAGTTTCTGGAATTAAGTACATGAAGTTCTAGCACATGACCAACAAGTCAATAAATTTAATTATTTCCAAATGGCCTGCACTGAAACTCCATAAAACATATGCTACCAAAAAAGTCTGTACAGCATAGAAAGACTCTTCTGTTCATTGTATTCTGGGCTCATATCTTGATATCTTAAGCAGGGTTTTCCAAACATGTACAACACTCATGGCAGCAACAGGCTTTGAAGAAGAGTAAAAAGCTGAATCACAAAAGGAAATGTTAAAAAATAAGTTACCTAAAATAAGATACTAAATGCTATAAGACATTTTAAACATTGTATGCACTCAAATCTGAAGCATGCACATTTCCAAGTATAACACAAAATCAGAGAACTGTACCAAGTGCTCATCCCCTACAGTGATCAAGACACTTGAAGCCCATAAGAAAGCAAACAACTTTCCTTTCCTACCACTGTTCAAACACTGCAAATACCGTTTTCTTTACGATTTTGTTCACTCTGCACAATGTATAATGCTCATTTAAATATCAGTTATTCCATATTTAATTTTTTTTAACTCCTGTAGCCTGTGTGGGTACACAATCATGTATTTTTGAAGACCAAATATAGCAGGTCACAAATTAAGAAGACACAGGCACTCTAATTTTCTCTTCTATTTTGACACACTAATACTTTTAACAATTTGCCTATGTGCACGCATGCATATGTCTCAGTAGGTTCTCCAGATAGTGTGTACAAGCTGGAAGAGCAGATGAACTCATTCTGCATGATGCTTGTAGGTAGCCCAAAAGCCAGTCAGAGCCTCCGACTGCCCCAGGCCTATCGCTGTCCTTCAAACCGGGCTCCCACTGAAAACCGAGCTCTCACAAGAAGTTTTTCAGTAGTGCCCAGCAGCAGGACCAGAGGCAATGTCCATAAACTGAAAAATAGGAGGTTCCCTCTGAACACCAGGAAGAATTTTCTCACTGTGAAGGCAACTGAGGCCTAGCACAGGTTCCTCCTGAGAGGCTGCAGTGTCCACCCTTGACAATACTCAAAAACCACCTGGGCATGAATCTGAGCAACTGACTCTAGGTGACCCTGCTCGAGCACAAGGATTGGACTGGACCATCTGAAGAATTCCCTTTCAACCTCAACCACTCAGTGATTCTGTGATCAGATCCCTAGGAAGGGGTAAGAGACATACATTGTCACCAAGCTTCACAGCAGAGGGAGACTGAAGAAACTCGCTTCCAAAAACCTGGCATTACAGCAGGCTCCTGTTTCTCTCAACTTTGTCCTCTTATATTCCCTTCTCAATAATCAATCTCTACCTTGTCCTCAAATACCATCCCTACTTCCCCTTCCCACACCATTATCCTATATCTTAAGCCCTGTCTCCATATTAAGTTAAATCAATTTCCTACTGTCCTCAGGCTTTTTATCTTTGGTTCCAGGTAACTGCTAGATTCAAAGCATCAATAAACACATTTAAACAGGATTTTTTTCTATTCTTTTAAGTGTATGAAACCTGAACAGGTTTTTATCAGTATTTGTGAAATCTTGTGCGTAACCACGAGAAGGCGTCTCTTCCATCCCATATTAGATATTGTCACAGCAGTTTAAAAGAAAACTGATTTTTTTCTTCTTAAGTAGCTTCTTTCTCAACAATTAACTGTTTGGCTTGAATTAAATAAGAGTCAGAACCAAACCACATGAAAATCCATAATCAGGCTGAGGCAGCCATTCAGTATAGGGAGGGTGGAGGGAAGAAAAAAAAAGTCAAGTCAGCCCAGATGCATTTGGCAAAAGTTATAAGCAACTTAAAAGCAGAATCTTAAAGGGGAAGCTCTCAAAACCTTAATTATAGAGAGTTCCAGACTTGTGTACTAAAAAAAAGCCAAACCCAACAAACCCAAAAACATCCAAAGAGCTAGCAAGACCAGATGTTTCAATTTATTCTTTCTGTGTCTTTGATAAGGAAACAACTTTTTTTCAAATAAACTCAGAAACTCCCATATATATCAACATCTATTCTAAACCAGTATTTCTCACATTCTATCTCCAGATCTGCATATATCACAGAATATGAGTACTGGTTACAGTATTCAGTTCTCAAATTTACAAATTTCAAGCTGACAACCATGATATTGATGAGGGCTTCATTCCATTTAGAGCAGAGATCTGAGACAAACAGAAAGGGATTGATGTAGTGTGGAACTCATGGAGCTCTTCCTGTCAGTCACAAATAAAACTGGCACTACAGGATAAACAAAAGAAGGCTTTAAATGTATATTCTTTGATCTTTAAACAAAAAAATTAAAATGAGTGCAAGGATCAGATAGAGTGGTCTTGAAAAAATGAAAAACTGAAAAACCCCACACCTTTACACAAACACTGAACCAGGATTGGGGCTTTTTGTTTGGATTTTTGTTATTTGTGGGTTTTGGGTTTTTTTGCAAGTTCCTTAAACTGTTGTCTGTTCTGCCATAAGTTTAAGGCCATCTCAAAAAGCCAATTTCAGTTACCCAAGCATTTATTTCCTGCACAATATTGCTTCTTCAGAAGTTTCACTTAGTGAAATAAAGCAGATTAAATCAAAAGAGCAGTTCATGTAGTATCATGGATACACCAGACTTCTTTAATAGAGAGAGAGATGCAATCAAGAACAGATTATTGCTTCTAGTGAACCAGGAAAGACTGAAATAAAAGAGAACTGGAACCAAACAAAAGCTAAACAACAGAAAAAAAGAGGGAAAGATAATGAGCTATAAAATAAAAGGCAATTACCCAAGGAAAGTGTTTCAAATCCTACATATGGGGTGGGAGGAACCACTCCTTCTGAAGTACTCCAATTCATTAGGTATCGCATGGGAGTAATTTCTTTACCACAAAACTTAGATCAGCGAACTCATACAGACTTAAAACAGATGTGAATGCAATTTAAATTGAAGACTGCCAGTTGCTTACTTAGTAGGACATTTTCTGGATTACCTGAAGGGAGCAGAAGTTTCATTAGTAAAACTGGCATTTTCTAGAATGGTAAGTGGGATAAACTCCCTCAAGTCCTAGCCTCTTACATCCATTTTTATTGCAGATTCTTGGGCTTTCTAAAATGTTTTCCATTAATTGGGTTTTTTTCTGTCACAAGAAAAATAAAACTGTACAGCTTGAGAAGAAACATTTAATATTGTTTTGTACTACATAGAGACTCAACACATTCTCCCACCAGAGCCTTCAAAACTCGTTTCTGGGTGATGCTATATGCCATTTCACATCCACAAAATGTGGATTCTGCTTCATGGATTAATACTGCAGATTAATATTGATAATTGGATTTATATAATTGCCAAGAATATGTGATTTAGTGTTCATCCACAATACTTATTTCTCTAAAGGCTTAGCATCATTCACTGTATCAGCATGACCAGTAGGGATCGCGTAAGAGTATCACTACAGGAAATGAACAAAACAAAAGAAATACTTAGTTGTGACCACACATTCTCCTAATAAAATTTAGAACTTCGGCTTGTAATTATGTAATTTGAAGTTATCAGATTCAATTTCGGAACTACCTTTGTGTTCCTGTGAAGCGGGAAATGCTACGCAACCATTTAAAGAATGGTATTTGGGACCGGTGTCCTCAGCTGTTAAATATTGTTTAAATATAGATCATGGAACCTGTTTAGCAGCTTAGTTAAATTTAAACTTGAAATCTAAGCCTGGAAAAAAGCAAAAGATATTTGATCATCTACACCAGTTAAATATTGGCAATACTGTTTTCCATGAACCAAGATTTCAGCAAAATCCTGAGTTACACTTGTATCTCAACTGTAAAGCACAGGTATCTCTCTTAGCTCCTATCTCCTTGGGCCACTGAAACGTGATGGGCAAATCAGTTTGCATCAGAGCACACAAGGAAACTGGCACTAAGACTGCATTCCATTCAGTTATTGGTTTTTATAGAAGGTTCTTCAGCATTCATATATTTCTCTACACAGCTTTATCCTGAAAAAGAATAAAATGAAGGAGTCCAAATAATCAACTATCTTCATCAAAAAAACTACAAATTGTCCCACTCTGGCATATTGTGTACATCTTTAAAACCCAGTATATAAAAATAATCAATCACCTCAATGACTTCAGTACTGTACCTACTAATTCTACAGGTCAAACTATAAATTTCTCAGAGAAGACATTAAGGTCTTGTTAACTTGGATAGCACTCATTTTAAGAAAGCAAAACAATGTTAAAAGGCTTATGTTTCTACCACAGGTGCTGAGCTTCTCTATACAGTGCAATAACAATGAACTTTATGATACATATAATATTATTCCCAACAGCAACTCCAGCACTGACTCTCTTAAGTCTAATTCATTGCTCTCTATATAGTATTTTTACTGTATTAAATCCCCTCCCACATGATGCAGTTCCATATATCTTTAACTCCTACTTTAGGGATTAAACAGTAGAGTATTGCATAAATTAATGGACATCTCAGCAGATTAATCCAGTGCTACAGTCAGAATACTATGAATTACTTCTTAATGTATCAACATCAACAACTGATAAACAGAGCATTGTACTACCCCACAATAACAGTGTTCACCTCAAATACACTGTGGTTTGTAGAAACAGTCATAATGCCTTGTACCTCAGCCTCAGCAATTATAAGGAAATTTCAATAACAGCATAAGGGTTCTTGGACCAATTGCTGTGGCAATAGGAGGAGATCATACAAAAATGAGTGTGAAGAATTTTTCTCATGTTTCCTTCATCCTGCTTGGTTTGTGTGCATTTTGGAGGTACAGGAGAAATGGCTGAGAAGGTCAACTGGTAAAAAAATGGTCATTTAGAAACCCCACAGCTCCAGCAATACGTGGAAAGTTCCACGGCAAAAGGCAAGACACTAGCAGAAGGCTGCAGGGGTTTCCCAGTTACTTGGACAAGCTCCACCAGCAGCTGCAAACTAAGGACACTCCACAAGCTCAAACAGGAGCAACAACAGCCAGCCAGTAGCACTGGGGCTGCTGTGCTCCCTCCCCTGGCAGTTTTACCAACAGTACAATGGTACCGGCAAGACACGAAAAATCCTGACAGCTTCAGATTAACTCGAGTTCCCAAATTCCCCTCTTCTCCTAAGATTATAAATTAGGAAAAGGTATTTATTTTTTCAGTGTGCTTCACAACCCACCTGATCACCATGGCAATCTCACAAAAAATAACATGGCTTGTTCATGACTAGAATCTTTAGCAGCTCACCCATCTGAGATGAAAAACCAGCATGAAGACCTGCTGTCACGGACTCTCATTCGCTTTCATCATCGTGACCAAATCAATAACATTCTGATGTTCTTGTTTTCATTTTGTTAATTCAGAAGATTAATCCATGGAAATAGAAAAGAAGCAAAAGATTACCAATGAATTAGAGAGGAACTGCTTAAGAGATAATTAACCAACTGCAGGCTGAACAACGTATTTGTGAGACTGAAAAGGATATGGGAGTGTGTTTGATCAGATTACAAACTGCTGAGCAACATCTGTGAACCTCACTGAAGGCTGCAGGAGAAAAAAAGCGCTCAGCATTCTCCTCAGTTATCCAAAGCACTTGAAGAATCCAAACAAAATTAGCAGGGTTCATCTCAACTTGTAGAACTGAAACTTTCTTTTCCTTCAGGTGAAGTATAGCAACCAGTTAAGTCATGTATAAATGCAGTTAACTTTTCAAGGTCATTTGAAGAGAATTATGGGATTTTGTGAAGCATTCATATTTTTATTACTATTTTCATATATGTGATTAAATATCTTGAACTTTTACTTTTGAAAATACCTCTACTTAATAAAGATCCAAAATGCAATAATGGTTTGGGTTTTTTTTAAATTGCTCTAAGAATCAAAGCAGTCAAAGCTTTGAACCAAAAACCTGAGAGGCAGTATGAACTGCAACTACACAAGCCCTCAACTTGAGATGGTGCAACAGTAGCTCCAGAAAAATTCAAGTATTCAGCATGGTTTTATGAGTTAACAGGCATTGCCCCTTTCCAATACCCTACACCAGGATGTCTAGGACTTTGGACAGGGAAATCTTCTCAATGTTTAAGCATCTGACAGGAGGGTATAAAAAGACAGATTCTTCCTGAAGGTATAAACAGACGTGGGTATGAAATGACACAAAGGAAGGTCTGTCTAGGGAAGCACTGTGGCCGTGAGGAAGGCTGAATCCTGGAGCAGGCGGCTCCCAGAGGCTCCAGTGTCTCCATGTCAGATATTCAAAACATGATTGGAACATGGTCCTTGGGCAACCCTCTCAAGGTGACCCTGTTGGAGAAAGGGGTTTGGATTTCCAGAGGTGCCTTCCAGCCTCAGCTATTCTGTGATTCTTTGACACCTTTGGAGTTATCTCAAATTATAGCACATGATGTGTCTGAAGGCATTACACAAAAACACGAATTATTTTCCCAAATTCAAGAGAAAGGTGCAAAATTTCATTATCCCTTGCTTGTTCTATAGTGTTCTGGTCCACATTTAATGCCTACGTTTTAATTTTTCATAATCCTCTTTAGCCCTGAGATGTTCCTTTGCTCCTGCCCACATTTCAAGGCAGCTAGCAGTTTTCTAAACATTAAGTTATCCACACATAGACCCTTCAGATGTGCCTAAATTAAGACAGTTCAATACAGCTACTCTTGGCTCAGATACCTATTGTGCAAAACGTGAGTTGTATATTCTGTCTTACAATGCAAAGAGGAGTGTCTCCTGAATTTCAGGATGTCTTTAGAGCTTCCTAACAAAAAATTAGAAAAGAAAACTTTGCTTCTTTATTCCCCACTTCTGCTACATTAAAATAACCGATCTGTTATGTCATGTAGCAGTTACTGTAGCAAACAGAAATTCAAAAACATCTGAGAATTTCAGGGAGAGATCAGCAACTGCAACTTTTTCTTTGAAATAGTTTCAATGATCCATCACCAAAATGCTAATAGTACTAAAGCAACACATTATTCACTTACAATCCCTATCAGAGGCCCCAGGAATGAAATTATTTTACCAGACTAACCTCCTATATTGGAAAAAGCAATCGGAGCTGTGCCATCTTCCTTTGGGACCATAAAATAAAACAGATATACAAGATGAACTTTAACTTCCCTTGAAAAAGTTGCATACAGCCTGAAATTACTTTTCAAGATATTCTAGGTTACCTGTGTTTGCCTCACCAGTGGATTACTCCCATTTTGTGTTTTCATTTGTATAGCAAATGACTTATTAGCTACATATTCTCTACTTTGTATTACAAAGAAAAGACTGTCAAGTCTAAAAAGCCAAGACAGAACACTGTGGAGTATAACTGGGAGAACACAGTGATATGATGCTACAAAATCCCAGACCCACAAGCAGGACATTGACCAAACTTTGAACCAAACATAAAAATGCATCACTGACTCGGGTTCTCCTTAGGATTTTAGTCTTTAATTTGCTGTGGAGATGCAGAACAGACGGGGAAAAGTTTACCACTTGGAAAACCAAAAGGGAGAAAAGGTTTCAGTGAGAAGTTACTGAAAAGGACCAGACTGTGTATTTCCATTCCCACAAAAAAAAAGGTTTTTAGCCTTTTCATTGTTTGCTTAACTCTAAGCACATTTACTATTTCTCAGGAGTATGCAAGCATACTAAGCAATAGTTGTTCAAATTAGAAAGGACGGCCTTCTGTAATCAAGCAAGAAACACTGGCTGCTGTTCTCTCTCCTACTCACCACCCTGCGTAAGCTCAGACTCTGGGGAAAACTCTTCACTTACAAGGTGCCCTCTAATGCCCCTCTCCCATTTCAGCACACAGGGACAGCCAGTCCTGGCGCAGTACAAAACACGGCCCTAAGAAAGTTAATTTTAAGTCTCTTAACTCTGCTCCAAAAGTGATGCCTGCACTATTTGTCTTTTACAATTAGACTGACAAGGCAGAATTCAAAGGCTACCAAATCACATCCACGTATCAAAGAACTGCTCAACAGCTCTTCCTCACAGACAGGCACTAGGGAAGGAAAAAGCCCAAGTATAAGCATGCCCATTATAACTATTATGCCTATTATAACATTTAACATTACATCAAATAAAACAATATAAAACAGGAGAGAGATAATATTTGCAGTCCTTTTCCCAGGTACACAGTTTGAGTATAACTGGCATTGAAGCAATTGCCTCTGACCTGCTTAGGGCTCTTCCATCATGATGATTTAATTCACCAAAATGAATTTTTAAAATTTTCTCTCTTTCTCAGAATTCTTGGGGTTTTCAGGAGCCTGAAGTTCCTCCACTGTGTTCACAAAATTTCATCCACTTATGACATCCTCTAAATGTTGACAGACAGGATGGTGTCAAAGAAAATATTTTAGTGCACTATGGTCCCAATACATCATGCATGAGCAGGTAGAGGCACCAGTAAAAACCTCTTCAAGTGATCATCTGCCCAGAATTTATAAATCTGTCCAAAACACAGTTTATGCAGTATGCAAAAAACTCATTGAAGAGTTAAACAACTTCAGTTAGGGAATTCCTTATCTAGAATTCCTTGAGGATTTTTTTTTAAGGCAAATACACTATTCACCATTAGAAAATGGACAGTATCTTCCTATCACACACAATCATTCAGACACTTGGAAGAGATGGGAACAAACATCCAGATGTTCCCATTTAAAACAAAATTGTCGTTAAACCTGTAATTCACACAGTGAACAGTCAGGCATAAGAAAAGGCTAAGACTAGTACTTCCAAATATCTTAATAAAAGAAATAAAACCAAATGCCTATTTATAGCCCACTTTCCAATTAATGAGCAGGAAAGGATATCATTACTTTTTCTCCCCTATTTGCTACTAGTACTCGTTCTTCTACCTTCCTTGACATTCACCTTGTGTTTTACACAAGACAAAAGGCTTCCTCACAGATACCAATTCAGATTCTAAATGAAGAAAGTTAAAAATCCTATCTGTAACACTAAAAAAAAAGTACCTGCTAAATACAGAATCAGACCAGTGACCTGAGATTCAATCAACACATCTAGGTTACCAAATAATTCTTCTAAAAATCCTGCCCTGTCGGTAAAGAATACAGGCAATGTTTAAAAAAAAAAAAAAAAAAGTATTATGCATTTTTCATTCACATGGGAACTGTTTCTTTAAAAGAAGAGGTGGAGGCTACATATCTTTAGATGCTCCCAAAGTTTATTTCTTTAAACCAAAAGTAAATCATCAACACTAGTAAGACCTGCAGACCATAGGTATTTCAAATATTTGTGGTACTGCTGACATAGTAGGGGTCAATATGAAATATCGTCATCTGCCTAAAAAATGGAACTTTATTAAGATCCAATCTTTCAAGAATAGTAAAACAGTTACATTTGATTAACCACACGTCTTCCAAATCCAGCATCTGGTTTCTGTCAACAGCCAGAAGGTAATAAAGAATATAGCATAAGAATGCTACAAGCATGTAAAGACAACCCTGAATATTCTCCCAAAGACTCTCCCCCTATATAGACACAACCCCCAAATATTATTGTCTTCACTGTGTTCTGTCAGATAATTGCTTTCTCAGATCTAGATTTCAGTACAGCCCTGTTTTCTGCATTTTGACAACAAAAATGCTTATTTAACAACACAGCCCAAAAACTAAAAGGAGCATCATTTCATGCCATACTGACAATAAGACAGTTGTAACAAGGAGAGTAATTTAATACAAGAATAATCTACCAAATATAAATTTACAAGTAAAACCTAGTTTCGCTCAAACTGGATGTTAACATCCTTATACACAAATTACTGGATGGGCTTTCATGAACTGATTTGTGGCAGACTAAGGCAGTTGATTATAGAAGTTTACTCAAGGTCTTAAAGCCTATTAGCCTTACCTTGTAGTAAAAAAATATAGCTCTACAGAACAGAACAAGCTAAAAAGCAAACTGCCTTAGCTAACCAAGAGTCACAACAGTTAACTGAAAATGACTGAGTAACAATTCAGCCATATGTTCATAATACTTTTTTTCTAAAAATGTTACATTCATTATTAAAGGCCACAAAGCATGTACCTTATCTGAAGAACCTCAAGTGAGTACACGTCAACAGAAAAGGTTAGGAACTAACCAGAGGAACTAATAAAGGCTAAAGGATTTTTCACCTACAATAGCTCACGTCAAGCGCAGAACAATTAGAACATTCCAGTTCTAGCATGTCTTCAGATTGCTTTCACTGACTACTGAAAACAGTACTAAGTGGTACCTGTCTGAAAGAACAGAGGAAACCAGAAATTTCAAAAATTATTCAGTTCTAGTGTAGTCCCAACTTATCTGTGTTCTTACGACTTCTTCTAGTCAGGAGTGATTATTGTTATTTTACCAGTCAGTGCTGTTTAAGTGTAGCAATCCAGCTACAATGACAAATTTGAACTCTGGGATCTGAAGAGGGCAGGGAGAGAAGGGAATATAGCCTGCGTATTGCACTTATATTCAAAGGTATACAAAGTAACTTTGCCCATGGAACAAAACCGGGAAGAGCTGCTGCCTTCCTAAAGGCAGAGAGGCCTCACAGAGAGACCTGAGCAAATCAGAGGGCTGGACAACCACCAACTGCATGAAGTTTAACAGGGGAAAGTGCCAGATTCTGCACCTGGGATGGGGCAACCTTGTGTCAGGCATATTTAGATTAGATATTAGAAAAAGGTGCTTCACCCAGAGGGTGGTTGGGCAGTGGAAGAGGCTGCCCAGGGCAGAGGTCACAGCACCAGTCCAACAGAGGTCAAGAAGCATTTGGACAATGCTCTGGGGCACGTGGTGTGACTCTTGGCGTGTCCTGTGCAGGGCTGAGTTGGATTTGATGATCCTTGTGGGTCCCTTCTACCTCAGGACATTTTATCATTCTAAAAATAACCTCTCTTCCTCTCAATTGTTTCAAAAATCAACAGATTTTAATACTGTGAAATTCTCATTTAAGTTTACTAACAGAAACAGAACATCCATTATCTGCTTACACCTTCAAAGAATTAATTTGCTTTTTGTTTTTTGCAGGTTTATAACTTCCAAAAAACCCTATTACCTTTTGACCTTTGCTTTTTGAAATAAACTACTGTAAAACTGATCTAGTAACTATTAAGAGTAATTTTATCAGTTTAAATTGAATTAGAATGGAAATTGAATAGAATGTTTTCAGTACTTTAAGAAGTGTAGATTACTCAATTCATTCATCTGAACAGTCATTAACGGTTGCAATTAAATTGTTTTTATATGAAAGTCTTCCTGAGAAGGAAGAGACACGTATTTTTTCTGGTTTAAAAGCATTTCTTTAACTGATACAAAAGCAGAGAACAATATGGAGCTACCACACTCAATATTTTCTGATCTCCTTCAATGTACTTCCATTGATTAGCACACAAACATGATTAACAACAGAATCCTATACTCACTAACAAATAAAACGCCTTGTAAAAAGAAGAGATCCTAAATAATACATTTTCTTTACTACACCTTGTATCTGCCATAAATACCCAGCATGCACAAGTATTATACAGACCCAGTGGTAGAAAACATAGATAAAGCACTAATATTGCAGACACTGCCACATGATCTTATGCTGTAAAACAAACCCTACTGGCAGTAGCAATGAATTTTTATTCTCAGGCAAGTAACAGAAACAAGAGTTAATATGTGTATGATTTCCACTTATGAAATACATCTTTATAAAAATTAAGTTTTAAAAATTGCTGATAGTAATCTCATTAATTCCACCATATATTATTAAGATGTTAGCCAGAGAGAAGTGCAGCAGAGTAACAGTAGAGCTTCCATATGTAGAGATGACTAACAAAGTAAAGAATGTCAATTTTACATACATGTTCAAGTTTTCTTGCATGTTCCCTTCTTTCAGAGTACCTGATCAATGCATTATTATCTCATCTGAAACCAAAAAATGAGCATCAGCTTCTTCAGATTATTTTGAGATAGACACCTTTCATCATTCTGTTTTCTAGAATATTTGACAGAAAATAAGACTTCAGGGAATCATTCTAGTTCAGTATTTCATTTTATTACTGTCACCATTACGGGTAAGCTATCACAGACACATCTTTCAACAAAAATACCATGGCTAGAGTTTTTTTATTCTTCAAAATGTGACTGTGTATTGCAAATATCTAAAGGTAACAGAACACCAGCTGGAATAAGAGACAATTAGCTAATTAGTTTCAGTCCTTTTTTCTTTCTTTTCATTCAATTGATAAAACATAGTTCACCATAATTTTCAAAAGATGCTTTTGTAATACTTTAACTGAAGAGGTTCCAAACCCCGAGGAAGAAAAGTGGGCAGAGTAAGACAAACCCAAAAAGATTAAACCCCCATGTAGTATACAAAAGACTTATTCTCTTAAGATTATCTTATATTTATAAACCATATGTGTAGTATTTCTTTATCATACAGTGGACTATTTATAAGAATGTAATTCTATTTGAGGAGGAAAAAAAAAAAAGAGGTAGGCTTCAGGGTGACACAGGACTTGAAACTTCAGAGAAACAGAAACCAACTGAATTTACACTTTTTTTTTTTTCCTCTAGTGAAAATTAACATAAATGAAGTGCACAATGACTTTTTTCTATTTCCATTTGACAGAGCACACAATTGGCATCTAAATATGAAGTTCTTAAATGCTAAAAAAACCAGAGAAGTGTTGATCTTGGTATTTCACCAGGACTTTTTCCCAACTACGATTTTTTTTTGGTCCTCTCCCTAATTTACTGCAACATTTGCACAAGTTCCCAAAAAAGATTTCAGAACTGTAGAAGCCTACCAAACAGAATAACTCACACTGGAAAACCCAAGAACTACAGAGATTAAGCTGTCTGTAAAACAGAGTGGAAGAGCAGACCTCATCAAAGGTGTATTTCCCACTGTCAAAAAAGCAAATTAGCCTGCTTTTTCTGAATTACAGTATTTGTAAAATTGTATTTATAGATGTACTACAGCAATACACGCCCCCCCCCCAGTCTCACAAGCAATGCTTCAGTGCTTCCCCTCTTTGTACTTTCACATTCTATCACCTCATTCATCAATTATTGCTTTTTATTTTCTTTATTTTTAGAAGAGTACAACTGAACTAGAAAGTTGGAACTGTAAAGTTTATGTAATTATCACTTAATTACTACCAGACCTTTAGTCTTCAAGAAAAAAATATTATAGTGGGGGTTTGTGTCCCAGTTAAAAGAACAAATGCATTATGCAGTTGAATGGCTTTCCTTTCTTTAATACAAATAGACATAACAGAGAAGGATGTATTACAGGAATTTTAGGGAGAAACGACAACTATCACTTAATAAAAGAGTTCAGCATACTTCAGTATTCTATCTTAAAAGCAGTCTATAACATAGGGAGACTTTTTATGTTTGGTTTCTACTCAGTAGTCTTAAATGCTGAACCAAGAACTCTACAATCCAGGAGAAAATTAAGGCGTTCCAAACAACTTCCTGTATACAGAGATAGGATCAGGGACACTGGGCCGGAGTATCCCATATCATGCCACTGACAAAGCTGCAAAATCCATCTAAGGTATCTTCTCAGTATATCCACCAGCAAAACTCATTTCCACTTAACCTCTACCTTCTGATACAAGTAGAACAGATGAAAACTATTGCTGTATCTTCCAGCTCTGATTGCATTAATCTGTGCCTCTACTGCAAGGAATACATACAATACAGGGATAGCTTACAGTATTACCAGATCATTGGGGGGAATTATGTTCTTTATTTTGCAAAAGGGTTAATTGATGATTATACTCTTTAACTAAAAGAATCATTACAAATAAGTGCCAAAGAAAACACTGACCAATTTTTAACCTTAAAATTGTATAAGCAACAGCGTATGAGTAGTGGGGAACAGAAGAACAAAGGTGCCATCCTGAAGAGAGCCAAGCAACAATGGTGAAAACCACACAGCAACTCCAGACTCACCACAGAACTGTCACATTTTCTACCAAGAAGCATAAGCATGCTACAGATTTCTGTTTTCTCAAATTTTGCTCCAGTATGTATTTTTCCACCTTGTTTCACAAATCTCTTATAGTAAGACATGCAAAACAAGGCAATTAAATAGGTCCATTCATGGAACTCCAAGTATTGTTTCAGGTCATGCTCAGTACAACTTCTTATATAGCACAGACTTTTATTTTTTCCACTCTTTCCAAATTGAATATATTTTATTTACTCCACTTAATAAGTTTGAACACGGGGTCATAGTCATCTGTACCATGGTACACAATGCTTTATTACCTAAACTTGAAGGCGTGAGGGCAATTTATTATGTCCCACAATTTCAGAAGACTTTTAAACAAAAAACTCAGACTACTTGTTTGCAAACACTGACTCTCAAAAGTGCTGATAGAGAGATACAGCTTTCATCACATAAAAAATGTAGGTAAGAAACTCTAAATTACCCAACAGTTTAACTAAATTTGTTTCACACTACCCAAGAACCAATCCCTTTTTTCATACAATTCTTCTGTTGTGAAAGGGAAGGGTCATATGTTTAACCGTGGTTAGATTTTAATTCAGGTATGCCTAGTTCACAGTATTTTAGGAGCATAGTAACAAACAAAAAAAAAATTTTTAGTCAATGGCTGAACCCTAAAACTCTTACTCAACTGGAATTTAGTCCAGTGGCTACCTTGACTTATATTCCACCTTTTTTATAGACCCTCCAGTCACAGCTGTACCATCTATAGCTAGCACTGGCACACCCACAGTATTCTCTCCCCCCACTAATGATATCTTAACTTGAAATCAATTTGGAAACTTTTTTATGTTTCTTCTTCAGAAGGATTAAATTTCTCTTAGGTACTGTAGTGCAATTGATCAACCCCTGCTTTCATCTTTTTTTTAGAGTAGTTTGAGCTGTTTCTCCTCTTCCTTTGGTTTTGCTTTTGCTACTAATTAAAGGACAGTATTATTTTCCTCAGATGGAATTATTAGAAAGCATCTTAATGAATTACAGTGAAAACACATCATACATTACTTTATTCTGAATTGCTAAGGAACAATGCTCAAAAGAGAATGTCTACTTGTTTTCATTTACTCAGAGAAAGTTGAAAAAGACTTATCAAATTGAAGGAGTAATTAGGAAAAAAATACACTACGTACATATCACAGAAGATTACTTTCTTGAAAACTATTTAAAAACACTTCTCTTCATATTCCAGTAATCCACTGACCTTCTGGATAATTTCTCTTCAGCTCATGTATTTTGGAGGAGAAAATAAGCTATTAGCATGGTATTATTTTCTCTGTTTCTTAAATATGCAATGAAGGCATTTTGTAATTTAAAATAATCTGAATTTTGTAATAATGTAATAGCTTGATTAATAATAAAACTGTAGAGCACTAACGGTGTATTTTGTACATTTTTGTACTCACAAAATCAATCTCAAAGCATGCATCACAGGACATTCTCTAGCTTACAGACACTTAGGTGCTGAGCAACATGTACTGTTCTACCACTGACCCTACATAACCTAAATGTAAGCACATGCTACACTACAGTAATATACTTGTGTTTTTGCTTGCGACATGTAACTAGACAAAAGTAGGGTTATCACATATTGAAAATAATCTCAGCTTTTGTTATTTTCCTTCCAGATTCAAACTGCAGGTTAAAAGCATACTATGATGCTGTGGTATCACACCAAAAATCTGTTCTATATAACTAATAGGCATTTGCAGACATCACATTCAAAATTTATTTCTGATTTACAGCAGAGAACTTCACTACCACAGTCAGTCATGTGTAATTTAATCGCTCCTGCAGATCCTCAATAAAATGGCAAAGTCTATTAGAGAAGGAAAAGGAAGTTAGGAAAAATTTACCATGCATCTCACAAATGTAATTGATCCTAGAGGTCCATTTTAATCTTTATCTATCATTGCACCTGAAATAAATCCAATTACTTCAGCTTCACAGGTGGACTGGCTTTTTATCCCAAGAGATATGAACAAGCCTTGAAATGATTAAAAAAAAAAGTAAATTAACATTAGACAAATATGTAGGGTACATACAGAGCTGTCAAATCCCACACTTTAACCATCAAACTGAATCTGCAGCTCCCCAATTTAAATCTTTAGCACGACATATCCTCTGAAATATTAGCAACGCAGCACAAGGACTGCTATCCGCAGTACCATGCCATAGTTGGGCAGTACAGCTTGCCTGGTGTTCCACCTTGAGCAGGAGCTCCAGGCCGGGGGAGCCTTATCCACAGGGGCAACTTGTCACCACAGCCTTGTACCAGACCCTTCTTGATCACATGGCCCAGATTATGGCACAAAGTCTTCCATAAGACCCACGGCACAGCTCTCCCAATGTCAGGGCTTCACAGCAGATGAAAAATCTGTAAATATGCTCAACAGACTAGTCTCGCTTTCATTCCTGCTTCCATTCTACTACTGCAACCCAGCTTCCACTATTTCATTCCCAGCATCATATGCAAAACCAGCTTTAAGGATGAAAGACACCATATTTTCCTTTTTAAGTATTAGTTACATTCACAAGAGGTTGAAGAAAGTGGAAGTGGTCACTTATCTGTACAGCAACTTCCAGAAGCACAAACTACGTTGGGGTCCCATTATAGAGCCCTTACCTTTGAGATTCAACAGCATAAAAACACACTCTTATTTTCATGCATTATATGCCCTACACCATCACCCTTGCACATCCAACACTAAAAGTCATTCCCCAAATCTGGGAGTCTGAATGTTTTTGGATGCTGGAGGTGCACCACACTCCGCAATTTGCTCAGTTTGATGGGAACTGATATGTTGTAACTGTTTCTCTACTTCACAAGTTACAAGGAGATCAACAATAAAAGTCATCATCAAAATAGCATGAAGTGAGCAAGAAAAATTCAAAAATCGTTTGATAGTCACAAAGTGAAAGTTACAACTATTATTAATAAATTATTTTAAAATCTGAAATATTTAAAAAGTGTAAGAACCAGGTTGTAAAAAAAAATATCCACTGATTTTAAAGTGGGAATGTAAATTTACTAGTATAAAACTGATTATTTTTTCTGTAATTGAACAATATCTTCTCACCAGCATTGAAGCTTTGTGCAGACTAATTCTTTAAGGACAGCATACCTCCTCTTGCTTAATTTCTTCGAAGAGCAGCAAGATAACAAGCTTGATCTGCCTTCCACTCTCAGTGAAATAGCCAACAATAGCTCAAATGTTATTTTAAGTGACTATAACTGGAACAGTCAAACAAAAGGTCACCCATTTTACTGGTGTGGAAAAATACAGGATAGGACTCCAATCCTCCCAGGGCTGTTCAGTAGTTTGTATGATCAAAGGCGAGAAGGCTCTGATCTTAATACAAGTATCTTCCTATCTCCACACATCCATACATATCATTTGCAATACAATTTTAGTTACTGTATTTTATGGTGACTTATATGAACAAATTTGATTTATACCAGAAGGAAAAACAACTCCATCTCCTAGCATCCAAACTTATAGTTAAAATAATCTTAAGTTGCAAATATACATGGGGTCTTTTTTCTGTGAGTTACATCACATATTATTGAGTCAGCAGAAGCAACTGAAAAACAACTAGGTTAATAGATGGAAAGCCATGCCTTTTTTTCTAAATATGTTGTTCACTCACAGAGCTTTAGGCAACTAAAACATCAATGTGTATAAAACATACTGAAACAGATTTAATGATCTCCAAATGACAGGAATAGCTATTTGGTTAGGAAAAGCAGAGTCACGGTTCACCTTCTGAAAATACTGTTTTGTTACTATTATTGTGGCCTTCCCACACTGTCACCTTCATACCAAAATCTGTTTTTATTTATACCAGTAGTACAGTTTTTCAAGAGTGTCAAGCAACCCATTTATTGTGCTGAAATTACAGAATTCTTTAAATCCTAAGCTGAAAAAAATATTCCAGCTCTACAATTTTTTCAAGAAATATTTCAGTTACTTCAGTTTGATTTGCTGTGCTACAGCACCTCTTTTCTCTCTAATCCCCCTCATTTCTATATATGAGGTTCTATGTTTGAAACTCCTCTTGGCTGGCTGACAGTCTTCTTCCTTCATCAAGTTCATAATTCTGTCACTGACTTTATAGGATGTGCACAACCTCTTACCCACGTACATCAGATTTTCTATGCCACCTATTCCTCCTTGCTCCTTATGATAGGTCTAAGAAGAGCAGCTCTTTCCCCCACTCCTTTAAAGACAGGAAATTCTTTAAAAACGTAAGTTACACCATAACACAGGTCTCCCACAGTAACTCTGGGTCCCATGACCACCCATGAGAATACCCTTGCTTCCCATCTAGAACAACATCCCCAAGTTATTGCCCCTGTGACATCCCTCCCATCATGCACACGCAATAACCTACTGTATCAGCCTCCTGGCTCCCACACTTTCCATACGACCCTCCCCTGGCACACTAGCCTGGCAAAAGGCAGAAATGCCATGGTGGTTGTTAGTACAGGCAAACACAGAGTGGGCTTCCCGGTTTCGTGCCCAATCTCTTCTCTAACCATCTGCCTGTTTCTGTCAGACCTGTATATGCATGCAGCAGGGCTGGAGAACACTGCCCCTCTGTCAAAGTCGACCAGGAATTAGGCAAGTGGTTCAGAAGTTATTGGCAGGGTGGGAGGACAGGCTAATGGACAGATGGATGGACAGATGGAACAATTGTATAAGCAACCTTCCCTCAAACTAAAATAAAACTTTGAAGTCCCACCTGTTCCACAAAGGATTTCATCAGCACTAGCCACTCCCCACTCCAAGGTTTTCTGTTTTGTAATAGGCTATACTGCATAAAGGAGCAGCTTTAGTCTATAGACTTACCAGATCAACACATTACTGACTGTACATCACGACGTACAGCTACAGCGCTCCATAAATAACTGTCTTTAAACACAAGCTGTACCCAAACAAGATTTCACAGTTAAGTAGAAAAAGAATGGTTGCATAAAAATATTGTAATGGCATGTAATTTAAAACATCCTTTGTAATAATAATGCCAGCAAGGAAAGGGGAAAGAAAACACGTGCTTTTAGGGTGGGGTTTTCTTGGGTTGTCTTTTTTTTTCTTTTGGCAATGGGGGGGGTGTTTTGTTTTTAAAGAAATACGAAAAAGAAGTAGAGAAGTATAAATAAAGACTACTACCAATTAAAGGATCTGCAAAGGCGTCTTGCATCTCAACAACCTAAGATTGTGTGAAGGGATAGAGAAGAAGCTGTGCTAGATGAACAGATGGATCAGGAAAGTGTGAAGAGGTCCATAAGGTAGACTCAAGTTTTTAAAGCATGAAACTTCTGAAGCAAGCACAGATTCATTGTAGGTGTTTTCATAAAAGGATTAGTTAAGGTGAGGGGGGTTGGGGGTTTCTTTGGTTTTTTTTAAAAAGCTTATAGCGGTTGGTAGGTAACAGCATACTCTGGGTACATGTCTGGAGTGACAGATTTGGGAATACTCCATCCTTGTCCAACATGCAAGGAAGACTTGAAGCATTTTTGCAGAGGTTAAGCAAAAAACCTGATGGCAATATTCTGGATGTGGTAGATTTAAGAGTAGAATCAAAAATGAATGGAGATCAGAGTCAAAAGGAGAGGAAAAAAAGACATTTGCTTCATTTTAGTCAGAATTCTCTTTTCAAGCACTCAAAAGAAAATAATGCAACAATGTCATTAAAATGAGCTGAGAAGGGAAGTGTGTATGTTCCCTGGAAAGAGAAGAATAATTTAATTTTACACAACTTCTTCCTAGTGACATTTTAGGAATGAACATACTTTTAGGAAAATACTGCTTTTGAGCTGAAGGTCTACATAGAAAAACATCCTGAGGGCCCCCTTCCATCACTGATGTTAATTATCACTTCAAAATACCCTACACAATCCTAGTAAAAACAGCAGTAGAAGTTGGAGAGGGAGTATTCTATATTTATTAATAGATTCAGCCTCATTTCAGTAAACACCCATCTTGGAATAAAAAAGGTTATAATTAAAAGTAGTGTATGTTCTGAAGTTCACGACTGAAAATTAGTAACATCTACGGTCATTGCTATGACAATTGCCTACTCTGACTAATAAACAGTTTTAACTTCTGGATTAGTAATTCTATATATAAATAACTCATAAGCAAAATAAATAATTTTTTATCTCAAGTGGTACATAACATTAAAAACAAACTTGTTTTAAGATATTATAACCTATGCCCATCTTCTATTCGTCATCACATTTACTTCAGAAAATTCTAACAACAGAAAAACCACTTAAGAGTGTCCAGTATGTCCACCAACTATTTTGAACAACATAAATTTGAAGTATCAATTGTGTTAAAAACAGTTTCATATCCTATACAAGGTGCTGTATGTTTCGACAGCTTTAAGATTTCTTCACCTCTGAAAGGGTTCACAAAGTCAGATGGGTCTCAATCCTGCATACACTTCTTCATAAGCAATACAACTGAAGTTAAACATATGCTTAACTTATTACATGTGCACAAATATGTGTAGAGGGGGCTTAAGTGACTCCAGGGAATAAACAAAAGGCTGCCAAGTGTTCAAAATAAAAAACAGAAAAGGAAACTTTTCCTGCAATTTGTTTTCAGTTACTGTAAAGTTTTACTGAATACAGCACGTTAACAGGAATTTAGAACAAGTGTAATAGGTCTGACAAGAACAGCTTTCTGAAGAGTTGACTATGACATGCTCCCCCTTCCATGCATCTTGGTTTTGCTGTTAATTTTCAGATAACAGCCAAAAATGTGGTCTACAAGAAAACCCAAACAAACAGAAACAAACAAACAATCCCCCAAACAAACAAAACCAAATAAAAGACTCCCACCATCTTGGAAGGAGCAAAAGAATCAAACTACACTACAGTTATTCACAGAAAATGCCTCTGATGATCATGCAATTAACACAATATGCTACAACATGCAAGATACAACAAATTTCAGTGTGTCTGGTAAGAGTAAGAGCCAAATCCTTCCAGCAGATTTTCGAAATCTACTACAGGACTCCCATCAGAACACCATCCTCTTCACCATCACCTGGAAACAACTGCCCAGACGAAAAGGGAGAGGAGAGGAAAAGAGCAGTGAATGCCACCAAGCAATCATGAGCTCCCAAGACTCAGGGCACACTCTGCTCTACCAGCACCAGCACAGTGCTGATGTATGCTTGGGCAAACACAGGGAGCTTGTCAGAAGTCAATTACACTAAAAAGACAGAAAAAATAGTTATGACTTTCCCAAGATTAGGAAATGCAGCAACAAGTAGAAGGCTTATAAACACGAATTTACTACACCATCAAGTTTAATTCAAAAGTTACTGTGCTTTAAAGATAAATACATAGAAGTACGAAGTCCCACTTGCTAGTACAAGGCTTAAAAAGCTGGCAGTTATTTTGCAGCCATGAAATCAGATTGGTTTAACAAGTTAAAGTATCACCCGGACTATCACATGCAGGCCAAACAGAAGGATCTACCTTCTCAAAGTCAGGAAGTGAGGAGACTGAAAAGCACTCAATGATGTACATTCAAGTAGCTGCTCACTTACTTCACATACAAGTGGGACTTCACAGCTGAGGAGTTCCTCACTTCATAAGCACTAACTAAGCTCACTCGAAGTAAATCAAACACACTGGAAAACTCCAGCAAGATTATATTCTTCTTCCCAAGTAAGTGTCAGTGTTAAATTAAATTATCCTATCATTATAAATAAATAACCATAGGATTAATTTTCAAGACATTAGCAGGCAATTCAAATTTGAAGCCAAGCTGGAACACACAAACACCTCTGCTGAAGTAATGTTAGAAAAATAAATCTAATTGCACTAAAGCTAGAATTAAAAGCTTCTGAAGGTCTAAACACTTCAGAATCACAGACAGGTATCACAGAAAATCATCATATAATAACTACAGCAAATCCATATGCATTTTCCTCATTTTAAGACACAGCAATAGATTATTTTTACTCCACATCAGCTAAATATAACTTATTTCCCAAACTTCATATGAGCAGAGAAGAGGCAACCAACTATGTTCAGAGCCCATACCTTCTTTTCTTGAAGTTACTTGCCTAAAGGAAACAGGCATAGAAGTTCTCTGAAAGCTAGTTTATTCCAGTGACATTTTCATGGTTGCTTCAGAGAAGAGAGGAAAAAAATATATGCAATATTTCTATAGCAACAGAGTTTAAGACATGTAGCACCTTTTAAATTTATTTTGTTCTTTCATTGCGATTTAATCAAGATGTTTAACATAACTATTTCTGCCATGCTGAAATATCTTAATTAACACAGTGACAAAGAAATATATTATCATGTTCTAAATTTTAAGAAATTATTTTTAAAAGCTGAATATATTAGTCTTGTGAACATTCAGAACGTTAACATTTTTCCTTCATCCACATTTAATATTATGAAACTGCATAGACTCAGCAACAGGGCTGATGTTGTAACAGTGATCTCCTTGGTTTACTTACGTATTGTTTTAATGCTTGTTTTAATTTATGAAATTAATTCGTACTGCTTCTGATTCAGAAAGCTGGTGTAGCCATTCACAAACAAATCTCAATCTAGACATTAAAGTATCATAGTTATAATACAGAATTTGGAACCAGGAAATAAACTCTATTATTCATTATATTACATAGTCATCATTCTCATATTAGAAGTAACATGAGAATTATGATGTTCTGAAGTAAAAATCAAGACAAAAAAGTAGAGTTTATAGGCTTAGCTCATTAGTAGCGCTAAAATTCTTTAAAATTCTCAAATAGAAATTATGGCAAATATAAGGCATTCTTGTTCCTTTCACATGATGAGCACATAGTTCACAATGACTTCATTTATCCTCCACAGCAACACATTTCCAGAGTAGTTCTCTCTCATTACTGTTTCATGACCCATGTTCATACTTAGCACAGAATAAGCATATAAGCATAAAAAATTTTTCATAAATAAGAATTTATGTTCTATCCAGAGCTTAAATAGTACCTAGGAAAACCGTTGCTTAAGTTTTTTTCTGGCCAGATTTCTACTGCTGTTATATGTTTGAGAGAGAGTGAAAGCCAATGCTTATATGTGAACAGTTTTCAAGAGTTTCCATATATAGTCAGTATTATAAATGGTTATTTTTATAACAGTACTGAGCTGACTTTTCAATATATATAGAGAAGGTGTTTTCTGCTTACAGAAATTACTGTTATTCTACCTTGTACTTGCAGTCTTAGCTCTCCTCCCACTCACATGGTCCTGGCTCCATACTAAAATAAAAATAGCCACTGCTTGTTTCAAACCACACTGGCGCTACAGTTCACAGAATACCAGGTTGGAAGGGACCTCAACAATCACCTGGACCAACCCTTCTTGGAAAAAGCACAGTCTAGACAAGATGGCCCAGCACCATGTCCAGCCACATCTCACAAGTGCCCAGTGTTTGGGAATCCACCAGTTTTCTAGGAAGATTATTCCAACAGCTGATGCTCTCACTATGAAAAATGTTGCTCTTGCATCCCATGAGAATATCCTAAAGAATAACCTGTACCTATCACCCCTCGTCATTTCCATGGGCATCCTTGAAAAAGGGAGTCTCCGTCTTCTTTGTAGCCACCCTTTAAACAATACTGGAACATGATGTTAATTAGATCAGTGCTCTGATAATGGTTTCCACCAAACTAGCCCAAACCTCTACTTTATAGAGGCTCTCTCTATACTGACCACACAGTTTTTCACATTTTCCTGTAGCTGCTTCATAAACCTAGTAAAGAAGGTTTATGAAATTAATATTCTCAAGGGTTTTCCTAGGAACATAGAGCTACAGTATGCATTTCAGTACTAAAATCTCAAAGTCTATTTTCCCCCCATTATTATTAAAAAAAACTGATAGAATCTGTGAGAACTTTAAAAAGGATCTGTAATTTCTCTGTTTCAACACCCAAGTTTTGAAAACTAAGCCAGAGCATGTCAGCTCCAACATTAACAGGTTTATTACAACTCTAATTTTCAAGTCAGACGAAAGGAATCAAAACAATTTCTAGTTTCAGCTTCCATAAAATTCAAATCTAAAATGTTATTAAAAAATCTTTAACATAAACTAACTATGGATTATATGTCAGATTCATTAAAACTGTCAAAATTAAGATAAAGCATAATGCAAGTATTTTTACATGTGTATTTTTAAACAATGGTAACTGCTTTCAACTGCAGGTCTAATAGTGGCTGAAATCAATTCAAAAAATCTAGTTCCAAAATATGGAATAGCATTTGCTCCTTGCAATGCTTGATTTCTACAGCTTTAGATTTCTTCACACTCCTATAAAATATGGTCTTTCACCCATTGTAATTTGTCATTCATTTCTTCTGCATGCTAGAAAAGTCTAAGGAGCTAAATCAAGGCATGAAGGGTTTTGAAACAATTCTGATTTAATTACCTAAATACTAGTTTTAGGTAAATACTGACAAACAAGGCCATATTCCTGAGAGTTATTCAATGCAGAGGCTTCTTGAGGCAGAGATCTCTCCTTGAAGAACATCTTGCCAGAAGTACAAAGGGGGAGATTTTCCTTCCTATTGCCAAATGAGCAAAATGAGAGAAATTTTTAAACACCCACACAACTAGAGGTAATATTTAAGTCTGTAGAATAGAAAAAGCCAAACCTTTTCTTATTCAATCCACCTATTAAAAGTGGAGCTTCGTGCTTCTACTACACACAAGAATATTTTATTAAAAGCTTGCTTTTTTTTTTTCCAACTGCAGATCTCTTTGCTGGTGAAAGCGCACACACACACACACTAAGACAAGAACAATCTTAATGATTTTAGGCAATCTTAATGTTTTAGACAAACCCAACAGACTATCTCAAACAGTACAATTTGACACCCTTACAGTGCACCTAGGAAAAAAAGTAGTTAAGTGTACACGTAGATAGTAAAATAAAGTGGTAATTGTAGATTGTACTAGCCAAGGAATCAGTATCAGCTGGCCACATACAACTTGATCGCACATTACACTGGAAGCTGGTAGTGCTCAATGCCTCTCTGAAAAACAGCACAGAGGCATGAGGACAACAAAAGAAACTAAGAGGACAATTTTAAACTTCTCTCCTGCAATACTGCAGAGCCACTCGTGATCTGCGTTTATCAGTATGCCAGTGGATCTTCCTAGCCCTCCTCTGTAGTGCATTCTCTTACAGCCTATTTCAGACGTTTCAAAGCTTTGTCAGATAAACATGTATTTATAATAAATGAGTCTTCCAGATACAACTGTGACTGATGTATTACCATCTTGACAAGTCTACGGAGAACAAGTCAGGTAATAGCTTCCCTCGCCCAAGGCACAGCACACAGGAATATGCACGATCATTACTAATTTCACTATGGCACTTGCAGGCTGTTGCTGCCTCAGAGAGCTACCTGCCGCAGCCATGGTCGGCAGTGCACGATGCAGACAGGAGGAGGATCTCTGCGAGCAAGGCTGGAGTAGTTCAGCAACAGCGTGCCGAGCCCTCACGTTCATAAAGAGAATGGAATAGGAGCTGAGCTTCCTACTCTTCCAGCCCTAGAAAAAACACTGCTGCAGACACACAAAACCCTGCTTTGAAAAAAATCCTTTTCCTTTCCATATGCTTCAAGGACAGCAACCTAGTCTTTCCTGCTCACCCACCAATATAAAAGCTGAGAGCACAAGCAAGGAAAAGCCCAGCAACGGGAATCCCGGCATCCCTCATCTTCCCAGCGGCTCGAGGTGAGGAATAGCCTTCTCTCCTGGGTGTTGTCCCCTCTGATGCTCTCCATCACCACCTGCCTACCCTCGAACAACTAGTACGTTTTCTCACAACTGGCTCCGACAATGCACAAGCCCAGCAACAGGGCGACTGATTAAAAAAACCAAAAACAAAACACAAAAAAAGAACCCAAACCCACCCAACACAGAAACACTCCCTCCCCCAAATCATAATAATCTAAGGAGCATCTTTTATAGAAAAAGCCCTAAGCCCTTCCAGTCAGACGGAAGAGGGTATTAGGGAGGAAGCGGGGAGAGCTCGTGCAAGACAAGGCACACGGACGGAATCCCACGGGCGGAATCCCAGGCGCGGAATCCCAGGGGCGGCCGCTCCCCTCGCCCCGCGGCACCCCCGGCGGGACCGAGGAGGGGCCGCGCCCGCCGGTTCTGCCCCTCCCGAGAAGGGCGGCCGCGGACCCTGCGCGCCGCCAGACCCAGCCGGGCAGCGCAGCCTCACCCCAGGGCCCTGCCCTGCCCCTCGGGCAGACACCGACCGGCCGCAGCGGGATGGGAGGAGGGCGGGCGGCGGCCGCCAGCGGCAGCGAGGGAAGCGCGGCTGGCCGGGGCGGAGCGGGGACGGACACGAAGCCGAGGGAAGGAGGCGAGGCGCGGGACT
Source organism: Atrichornis clamosus (assembly GCA_013400975.1). Taxonomy (NCBI): domain Eukaryota; kingdom Metazoa; phylum Chordata; class Aves; order Passeriformes; family Menuridae; genus Atrichornis; species Atrichornis clamosus. The sequence goes on from WBMZ01002813.1 coordinate 237,996, forward strand.
GCCTCGCCGCAGCAGCGGCAAGAGCCCGGCAGCCGAGCGGTGACAGGTGAGGGCGGCGGAGGGCAAGGGGCGAGCTCCCGGGGCGGCTCCCCTACCTGCGCTCCGGCGCTGCCGCTGCTCTAGGTGCGCCCGGCGGCGCTTCCCTGCCTGCCCGCCGCCGCCACCCCCTCGCTGCGCTCCCCCGCCCGCCGCGCTCAGCCGACCCCGCTGGCCGCCCGGGCCCGCCCCCGGCCCGCACTGACGTCTCCGCCCACCAGTAGCAGATGAGCGAGCGGGACTCGGGCCGCGCCCACACCCGCCTCGGCCAATAGCAGGCCCCCATCCGCCCTTCTCTCCGCCCCCGGCACCGCCCCCCGCGGCACCGCCCGGAGCGGGGCCGGCTCGGTTGACTCGCAGCTGCCGCGCAACGGGCGCGGAAGGCGGCGGGGCCGCGGTGCTGGGGTCGCGCCCGACGGCCCCGAGGGCAGGTCCGGTCATGGGGGACAGGGGGCACTTCCGCAGGTGGAGGGGCTGGGGGTCAGCCCCCGGCAGGCAGGGCACGGCCGTAAGGGATGAGTCCCTCCCTGACAGGGAGGGGGCGCAGGGGGCTTCTCGTGCGGGGGATTCCGCGGAACGGATGGGCTTCCTTTTTTCTTTTTTTTTCTTTTTTTGGCATGGAAACTGGTCTCCACCCCCGGCACGCAGAGCCGTTAGTCACCCGAGTGCGGGGCGGGGAGGCGGGAGAAGCACTGTAGGAGCTGCTGCTGCTGCTTTTGCTGGACTGGTGGAGAGAAGGGGAGCGGGGATGTTAGAAATCAGTGTCTCCTTTTTTTTTTTTTTTTTTCCCCATTAGCTCCTGACACGGTGAAAATCCCTCTAGCCCTAAGCATTTCTCCATCCCTTTTTACAAACCCATAATCGTAGTTTTCAGATTCTGTTACTGGTGCCTGTGAGGCTTTCACCTTTAAGCTTTGCTCACACAAATTAAAATAACAGTTTTAAACTAAAGCCACTTTCTGGCAAGCATCGAATATCAGATGCATCACGGCAAAATGTGGTTCTGTAAGTTATGGATGCTTGAACTCGGCTTCCATTTTCTTGGTATGCTTCGATGGCTATTTAAATTAGAAAAATGTTATAAAGCCCAATGGACATAACATACTGCAGAACTCAGCAATGGTTGAGTATTGCTAATCTAACACTAACCAAAAGTATATTTCTTCTGTACAGATACGAACTCTAGAAAAATCTGCACAGACAGATAACAGAATTTAAGGCACTGCAGTGCATAAAAATCAGGCATCTCATTTTCGTTTGTGGTTCCACACAGACTGCTTCATTAGCCTTGGGGCACTGAAGTGTTTTCGTTTGGATCAGGGATGCAGTTCTGAAGTAAATGCTGCCATCATCTCTGCTAACAGTGCTGTAATTCAGAGTGTGGAGTGGTGTTGGAGTGCATGAAGTAGATCCCTTTTGTATGAAGCTAAACTAATGCATTCCAGCCCCAAATAAGCACTGGATGGGACTCAAACTTAACTAGTTGAACACCAGGAATCCTTGAGGTGTGTATAGCTTGAAGATCAGGCCCTCAGCACCAACTGCTGCACTCAACAGTTCTGTTAGACCTTGATGCTTGCCAGTGTAGTTGAAGATTTGGAGCTTTGTAGTTGAGAAAAAAGGTCCCAGGGGATTTCTAATGTAACATTTGAAATACCTGATTCATGGTTCACAGCAGGCAGTCAAACCGACACTTAAAAACTTTGATGCTTAAAAGTCTTCCAAAACTCCCAGTTTGTATGTGGATCCTCCCATATTCTTGTGTCAACAGTACATCACATCATCCATAGCTATAAGGATAACTTGAGCTGAAGCAAAAAATGTACTACCAGTGTTGCTATTTCAGATATTGTCAATGATTTTTGTGGTCCTTGTTAGTCCTTATGAAGCTCCAACAGACTCCAGAATAGAAGGCCGTGGTGCTGCAAGTTAAAAATTAAGGTAAATACTGGGTAATGTTTTAATGCCTAAAAATAACTGAATGAACTTCCAATAACATGTTACCAACTAAAACACTTTTTTTCTGTCAGTATATCTTGTCATTTTAATATGAGGCCAGATTGTAAGCAATGTAGCATATGTAGAATTTTTGTAAGAAAGCACAGACAGAACCACTGTGGTGGCAAGATCAGAGCTGAGAAATTTTTTGTTGTAACGTACACGGAAAAAATGTCCTTTTCTTACAGTGTTTCTCAGAGCTAACTAGTTTCATGCACTAACGTGACATAGTTACTCCTTTTACTGAGATCTATCTTCTTTTGTAAGGTGTGTGTGAGAGAAATATGTTATGTGATAGATAATATAGAACACTTTCTTATAAACTTTAACCTTGAGGAGCTTTACTCTGGACAGCAGTCCATAATTTTACATGTCTGCAATCAAACATTATAGTGCACTTATCTTTTAGGCTACTTCCGTATTCATCATAATTTTTTGCCCTCACCTTGTGGTTGTAACGGAGATGTTAGAATGCAACAGATTTGAGTTTACCGTCTCCAAAAGTTCAAGGCTAATTTCACTCAACTATAAAGATGGAACTTTCTAATGTGAACCCTTCAGATCAGGCATGGATGTGAAGGCCAAACCCTTTTTTTCTGACACTCACATAAGGGTCTATTATAGAGATTTTGTTTTGGGAAGCTACACTAGATTCCACTAAGACACTAAAACAAAATATAGGAAAAAAAAGTGATTTACCAGGTGAAGCAAGCATATATTACTCTGAATACAAACAAGCTGCAGATCTCATTCATAACAAGATACTTTTTTTTAGACATTTTTCCTACAAAAAAAGTTTCCCAAGGGCCTCCTAGGTGTTTTTTCTAGGGACCCCTAAGGGGGTTGTGGAGTGATCAAGGCCAGAGACAGACACCTGAAGCCAGCAGCCAGATTGTTTTGGCTTCCCGTTTTGGTCCCACAAACTAGCTGGCTCGGTGTCAGGCTGGCCCACCAGTGCCGATCAGAGCAGTCTGATTTGCTGGGCTGGAAATGGCGTGAAGTGCCAAGTCCTACACGTGTCCTACTTCTCTGGAGTGCCTGTGAGTCACCACAGTAGCTGGGCGCAAAGGCAGCTCCTGGTCTGGTGACCAACCAGTGTCATAGAGCCTGTAAGGAGAGGCGTGCTTACCCTCTGCATCCGAATTAGCCACGAAGAGTCAAGTAGGAGTAAGTTTGATGTAAACATGGTGGAAGTGGATGGCAAGAGGATGTTGTGTAACGAGTGTTATCCCTATAGTTTAGTGAGGTATCAGTGTATATACATGGGACAAAGTACTATCACGGCATCACAAGAGCCTTTGAACAGGCAAAAATCAATGGGAGTTTTGCTTAGCTGAAAAGTGCAGAAGTTGGTGCATGGATAGCAGCAGATTATTCATTTTTTCTTTCTTGCAGTGACATTTTATTGCATACCGAAGAAATAAAAACTATGAAATAGTCAATAGATATTGTTTCTTTTCTAAAGTCTTAAGAGAAAATAATGTAAAAAAAAAGGGAGTGATGCTGATTTTATTATTATTCTCTACAAACTGGCTGTTGCTTTCCTGGGAACCAATCTCTCAGTTGAGCAATCAGTAATTTAAAAATAATTTTATTGTGGATTTCCTATACAGTGTTGCACATTTAATACATGCAATAGTCACAATTCTCCAGTGGTAGAGTCTGCATTGACATCCATTTACTAAACTTTTCCTAAAATGTATATTTTAAAATGTGTAAATTGCAAGTATTGCTCTTGATCTTTTCGTTTTGAAGATCGGGCTCATGGTCAAAGAGCTACGGCTTTATTCCTTCCTGTGCAATAATTTCCATGCAAGTACTACAAACCAATTCTTTCTTCCTTCATTTGGTGGCCGACGCAACCGTCCTTCACCAGAATGGCAAGTGGTTCACTGCACAAGACTTTCCTGGTCTGGGGGTGTGTGTGTCAGTAGGGATGAGGGTTTTCTGCTCCTCCCCACTACAGACACGCAAGCTGCTCTGCCCAGCACTTCTAAGCCAGACAGAGCCCTTCCAAGAGCAGGAAAGTAACAGAAGAAATAGTGCTTGGTCTTTAAGAAATAATCTTACTGTCTTCCTTAACAAGACTTGTTTAGGCTATGAAAAGTACCAGTGATCTAGAGCTTACCTACTCTCTGCCTCTTAGTTTAAAAATAGGTTTTCTGTGCTGCTTAACCACCTGCTGTATCCTCCTCCTATGCATTACCACTGCCCTTTCTGCTGGCTTCCTAAACATATGTGGGTAGATCTCAAGATACACATTCTGCTTTTACAGAGGCAGAACTCAGCCTAATTATAACCTGCAAGATCAGAATGTGACTGTTTTGACTTGCAGAAGCAAAGATTAATAACTGAGTTGTTTGCATTTAATTTGTTTAGATATTCTGAACTCAGTCCACTTTTTACTGTAATTTATTGCACACATGACAGTGCTAATACCTGATGAAAATGACCTATGCGTGCAATCTATCATTTACATTGTATTTTCCAATGAAGTAAATTGACTTTTAGCAAAGTAAAACCACTTTTGGTGTTCTTTTGTAAATCTAAAATTGGTGTGTTTTCATTATTTCTCTATGACAAGAAAATAGTAGACAGAATAAAGTTTAAAAATATTTTTTACCAACTACAGTAATTTATACAATCTGACATTTCAAGAGCTGTACACCTTTATTTCAATAATAATGACCACTTGTAGTTAATGGATTTCATTCACCCTAATATCTCTTACTGTGCATAATAGGCACCTTCAGTGTGCACATAGGTGCCTTTGTCCATGAGGTATTTCATCCTTGAGCGTAGTTTTATGTCAGGATTTGGTTGGAACAAGACAGGGGTAAGATGACATGATTGCAGGGTGGCTTTCTGCTGCAGTAGTCTGTGTGTGAAGCTCTTGAGGGCAATTCCTGTTTGTCTGGACCCTTCAGCCCTGCAGTCCTCACTCTCATCTCAGAATAATGGTACTGATGTATAGCATTACAGTCTTACACATCACATCGGTTTCCACCTGTTTTTACCCTATGGAGCTCTGGTGTCCCTAGCAAGGATGTCAGAATGAGAATAGATTGGATAGGATAGCTCACATATTTTTGTAGTGATTATTTTCTTAAAATCAGTTCTGTTTTCAGAACATTTTACATAAACTGTTTCCCAAAGCATGCCCCTTTCATTATATTTAAATACTATACTTTTCTTCACTGTCTGACTTCTCCTTCTCCTTCTCTTGGTTGCGTTTAAACTACGTAGTTACAATTGTTTTCAACCAGCAGTATCCCTCATTGTGGCCTAATTTGACCTAATTTTTAAGAGATGTTTGCATATGAAAGAAGAATCACCCTTCCTCTCATACTAAGCCAAGCCTCATGGAGAGCCCACACTGCTACATTTAGTGTCTGTATACGGAATCCAAAAACTTTATGTAATGTATGAAATACTGCACTTAGACTGTCTCACTAAATGTAAACTTCAATTGAATAAAAAATATAACTTTTTTTCAATGTTTTTTTAGTAAGGGAAAAGATGTGTATGTGTTTTTGTAGCCTGACACACAGAAGATTATGTTCTAAAATCTGAATTTAAATATAGCAGAGAAAGAGGGATTGGACAACAATATCAACACAGCTGACTTGCTACAATTTTTACTTACAGTAACGTATTACCATCACAATTTTTCTTGCAAAGGTTCTTACTCTTGGACAGAATTCCTATTTAGGTGGATCAGGTGTCACACAAACACAAAATCATTCGATGATCCTTGCACCCCAAAACCTTGTAATTCAAGAGTTAATAGTGAGAGAGAGCATTGGGAAAGAATGTGGTAGTTCACACACATGACACACATGACATACAGTTGCCTGTACATATCCAAATTTGTAGCACTGTGGCAGAGATGAACCTCAAACAGAGATTTTTGAGGAAAATACTGATGTGGCTTTGCTGATGTCTATGAGACTCTCAGCAAGAACACATAGGAGCACACAGAAGATAACATGAATGTGCATTCCCGAATTTTTCACAAGCAGATAATACCTATCATCCTGGGTAGCATGGATATGACAGCTTGGGAGATGATATGGTGGGGATAAATTGTAAATGGACTTGAAAATTAAGACTATCCTGGTGCTGTAAAGATGGGGAGAACAAAGAAAGGGTTGTAAGAGAGGAAGGTTTAGAACTTATCATCTCCCATAACAATGATGAATTATTAAGGTAGTCCATGGCAAGGATAAGGAAACAGATGTTGCAGCAATAAATGTGTGACATAACGAAAATTTGGATGAGTTTTAAGTATGCATATAAATGCAAAAAGCCTTCTACTAGAAATGTTAGAAAAAAGTCTTGTTAGAATTTCAGCATAATTTGGCTATGAGAAAAAAGATGGAGGTGGAAGGTGCAGATAAGTGGCAGGCTAGATATGATTTGTCATGGTGACTGCAAAGGAGATGCAACTGAAAGTGCTGTTTAAACACATTGTTCTTGGGGTTGTGTCCCTGGAGAACAAATCTGAGCCAAATTTTTTGAGGCTTTGCTTTGAATAAAAATAGGCAGACCTGCAGTGAAGAGATGAATATTCAAAATAATAACTAAATCATCATAGGGTCACGTTGTCATAAATGCTGGAGGTGGGTCTTGAAAGAACACCAAGTGACATGAAGTAATGGATGGATGCACAGAGGGAAAACAACAAAAAAAAGACAAGTCATGGAAGCTTAAGGAGGACTAGGTTTCAGTGATGGATTATTATTTTTCAACTTCAGTTCAAAACCAGTAAAAGGTAAAAGCAGATTATGCTGTGTCTAAAGAGCGAAGGTTAGTTTACAGAGGTTCTGGAATGAAATTGGAGAAGAGGTAAGTTTAATGAGCTTGGAGATGGGAATGAGGAGCAGAGCAGTCTGTAGCTGGTGAGAAAAGGGGATCAGAAAAAGAATATTTTCGGTGGGAGAGTGAGAACTGAAGGAGGAGTGAACAACAGTTTGCTCAGGATGGAAGAACTGAGGCAAATGGAGGAGTTGGAAAAGAGAAATTCTTAAGATGTGACATAGAAGAAGGAAAGGAGTTACAGTAAAGGAAGTGATGGAAAGCAGATGTCTTCATGTAGAAGACATTGGTGATATCCCAGTGTAGAGAGTGAAGGAGATGCAGGAGCAGAGTAAAAGGGAGGATGATTCAGGGTAGCTAAAATCCTACTTGAGATGACAGATGTTCCCGAACTGGAGAATGGAAAATTACTTAACTAGGAAACAGGAAGAAATGAAGATGGATAAAACAAACTTTCAGCGGGGAAAAGGGGTGAAGTGAAGCAGGTAGAAAATTAACAATCTTTGAGATAAAAAGAGAAAGGAGAGAATAAATGGGGGGAAAAGAGAGGATCGACAAATACTGAGAACTACTGGTCATCTGGAAATTGTGGAGAGATTGACTGACAGGCATGGGGGAGAAGATGACCCCAACTATGAGGCTGCAAGGTATATGATCATTTTTTAAAACGGAGGAACACAGCAAGAATATGGCTGATGAAAATCAGTGCAAGACTGTAAGCTTTGGTATAGGCTGAGCTGAAGGAGAAATGCTGACTGAACACAGAAGGGAGACACAAGATTCTTCAGCAAAGGGTTTGGGTGAATTGGCAAAGACTTACATGGGATATGGTGAAAATAAAGTAATGCCTTGAGCTGCAACCAAAGGACAAGGCTAAAGAGAACTGCTACATGGAGAGCAGACAGAAAGAAAATGACATGGGGAAGTGAGAAGGGTCGTACTTGATGCTGCTAAAAATGGAGAAAGAGTATAAGGGATATAGCCAGGGAAGAGCATGGACAGGGAAGGAGCAGAAGTCCAGTGTGACTGCCATGAAACGAAGCTGGGGGGGATAGAAATGAATGGAAAAGAGAAACTTCTGAAAGAGAGAGAAGAGAAACAAAAGGATCCAGGAGTTGGTGAGGCTGAAGGGAATGACATATGAAAAAGTCATGGATGACAGGGTTTTTTTACAGAGACAAAGAGAGTGGGAGGAAAGAAGGGTGTGGGTGTGAAATTTGAAGCTGTGAAACAAGACAGGTAGAAGCAGTAAGAAAGGAAGATGTAGCATAAGACAAGACAAAATTTTCAAATTTGGATGGTAAAAACAATGGTCCTAAATTCTGTTTAGCCATCTTACTAGAAAGTGGCTTTAAAGTAGAGTCCCTCAAAATATTTTTCTTTTTCCTTTCCAGACATCATCTGCAAATAGTTACTGAGATGTGTGGGCTTTTCTCTGGAGAGAGCAGCGGGAAATGAACTATGGATTCCTACACTCTCATCTTCAGTGCATTCATTTGGCTGGTGAAAGGCTGATAGAAACTATATTTAATAAAGTACCAGGTGATTCATTTAGCTGAGAGAAGGAATAGATGTTAATAGTGCCATTCCTAAAAAAGTTGGGATCTTCCTGTTTCACCACATTTGACAGGTCTCTTTGGATGATGCCCGTACTAAAGCATAATACAGACTTCAGCCTGAATGCAACCTAAACGACCGACACCAGCTTTATTTCAGCAGCCTGCACTGGAGGGCTCTGCTGCTTGATAATAGTGTTGGTTTCTATCTTAGGGACTTTCCTGTTTCTTCAGCTGCTTCTGCAAATAGCAGCAGCTGTTAAAATTTCTTTCAGTGTGAGCTCTGTTTGGAAGTGGATACCTTTTGGAGTTTGGGTGTCTGCAGAGAACACTCCATGAGACCATGCCCAGAGATCAAAAGGGAGCTTCCCCACTGGCTGAGTTCCTGCTAATGCTCTGGGCAGGCAGCTTTGGCTCCTGTGAAATTCGAGGTGTGTGTTTTTACATGCAAAGCTCTGGGATGGGATCCATCTTGCTTGAATTCACCACTCAGTCCTTGTAATAACTCAGCAGCTGGGACTCTTCAGGTGAAGGGGTTCTGCTCTCACCTGTCCTGAGGAAAGGTCCGCTGGTCTTGTATGTGGTGTGCTCGCCATGGTCCTCTCGACCAGCATTAGTATTTCAGTCATAATGTCTGCAGAAGAACCTGAAGCTGCAGAGCCTGTCTCTGAGAGAAGATTTCTCCTTCCTGATTTTGAAAAGGGATTTGGTTTTTAGGCCTGGGGAGCCGTGGCTGACTGTGGTTCTGATTTGTTTTCTAGGAATGACTAAGAGAGGAGGAGTTTGTACATTCTGACTAAATTCTGATGACTCTGTTAGCAACCACATTTCTTTAACTGTACATGAGCTTGCTGAAAGGATGTTTTTAATCTTGTAAAACCCTCCTCAGTTTCTGATGCTGCTTCTCACATATATTCTGATATTTTCCATTTTTAGCTTCAATCTTTCTGTGTTTGACATGCAGGCATTTCCAGGCACATTTCCAAATGGATTTTTTCAACTTAGTAAACTTATTACTTTCATATATTTTCATTGTTGGCTAATGTCTGAAGAATTCTTATTTGGAGTAAAACCCTTGACCCCAGTTAAAACCAACATTTTGTTTTACTATAAGCATCTTAAAAGTGAAATACATTCAATCAGAAAAATTAAAAACTAATCTAGTGGAGATTTTGCTTTCCAGTTACAGCAAGAAATGCAGAGAGAAGGGTTCATATCTTGATCAGAATAATGCATATGTGGGATTAAGGACTTGGTTAGAAGCTGCATCAGAAAGAAGGTGGTGATTTGAATCCTTAGAGGCAAAATGAATACAGCACATGGAAGCTGGTTTTGGTTCAGAATGATGGTTGTCCCAGATTAGCTTCCCTGATGTGATTTCAGCTGCTTCCAACCATGACAGTAAATAGTTTCTTGTGTTTGGCCCCCAACCAAGAAAAAAAAAAGCATAAGAAAGAAATCTGTATGTGCAGTCTGATACTCTGTGCTGTTGAAAATCTGAAAACATAAGGCCTCAGTTCTCCATTGTGGGCCACTCCCTGGTGAAACTAATATCCTTTTCTCCAAAACTGTGTTGGAACTAGTTATCCTGTACTGCAGTGACATCTACTGAAGGAAAGCAAAAAAAGTCTTGGGAAAGCAGTGTTTGCCTCTCTTAAACATAATACAAGCATCAGAGCTTGTAAAATGTCTTTTTAAATACTGAGGGGTTTCATATTTTTCTCTTTGTGTATTTCTGAGCTATTATTATCTGATTCTTATTCACCCATCACCATAATGTTTCCAGTCTTTAAACACATACTTAACTAATGCATTCTGTGACTTGTTTTGTATGCAAATATTTAATTCCTGAAAGGCTGTGGTTTAGTTTTAGTTCATTCTCCATTTGAGAGTGTAAGTGAAGGGATATTTTTTCTCACTGAAGGAGGGGAGAGATTAGAATTTAGAGGTCTGGCAAGCGTTCAAAGAGTTCAGACAGAGCTGGCTGCAACGTGTGTGCCACAGCAGATGGAAAGAGGTGGAAAGGACAAGAGAATTGTTGTTTCTGCTATCAAGGTGAACTGCTTGTATTTTTATTACATTTAGGTAGAGCATATTTGATGATGTGTTTTCTTCACGCTCTCCTCTTGCCAGCAAGCACTGTTTTATACTGGAAATGAAGGGACTAATGACTTGTGTTATATGTACAGCTGCTTGGAGGGAGGATCTGACTTATTTGCTGGCGAAGCTTTGTGGTCTGTAGCTGCCCCATCCAGATACTTCCATCTCTCTCTTCCAGGGAACTGGATTATGGGATTTAATTTTCCTGCTGCTGGCAGCAGTGGTTGCAAGTCTCTGGATAAGGAGGAAAATGGGATTTGTGCCTGCACTTCCATCCTTCAGCAGCAGAAAACATCTTGTCCTTTTAGTTGCAAGATCCTCCTTGAAGGAATACCTCCAAGCAAAAGAAATCCCATCATCATATGCATGTGCTAAACTATCAGTGAGCTAGAAAAGAAACCCAAAATGTAGCTGCAGAATATTGTTTGATCGAGATTACTGTTTTTTTAAAAAAGACCTGAAAATACCACTGGGAAGGTTTTATGGTTCTGCTCTCTTCTGCATTTTTTTCTGGTCTCCCAGCATGCAACACTTACAGCCTATAATTAAAACAGCTTGCTGCTATTTGCATTTTCATGAAAGGAGCCTCTTCTAACATACCACTCTTAAATCTCCAGTTTAATATCGAGTGAAATTTAATTTCAAGGCTTTCCTCTTTGCAGATCATTTAACTCTTAATGGCTTTTTATCCTAAATCTATCTCTGCTTCTGTCTGAGCATATATCTCTCCCTCCCATCTCTCTGTCTCTCTTCTTTATTATTTGTTCACCTTTAAGCCATTCCAAAGCTATTGCAAAGACAGATTGCAAAGACAGAAGCCTGAATTTTGCTATTATGCTCTACAACTTTGGCATGAGTTCCTACATGTTCCTATCAGAAATACTTCTGGAACTGAAAACCCAGTGAGGGAAAAAATGGGCTCTAGGCTGCTTATTAGTTAAATAGTTCTGTGTGGCACTATTTGCACCTGGGAGTCATATTTATGGATTTAGATGAACAGTCAAAGAATAGTGTTTGGCACAATATTCTTGGAAGTGCTGAACTTAAGGATATATACAAAATTAAAATACAGTTTATATGCTCACTGCTAGGTACTTTGTGCAAGGCATCCCTTAGAAATGTAATAGCTAGCAGAAAAGCATGTCTAGCAAGTGGAATTTTCTGTTGATTCTCTCATTCCCTTCCCTACCTTTCCTTTTTCTGACAGAAACAGATGGAATTATATTTTCTCACAGTTACTATGAGCTGAGACTAACAACTCCTAAATTGGCAGTGAGGGGGTGGAAAGGTGTGGAAAAAATAAAAACATGCAAACCCTCTGTAACAGTTTGAACAGTGAAATGTGGAAATAAACTTTGTTCATCAATTAACCATAACTGGCCTGTGGCTTGTGGATTACACACCATATATATAATGATCCATCAGTCCTTCAAATAATTTGTGTATAGTAAATAATGACACAGTTGTGCTGTCCTTGTACTGATGATTAGACTTTTCAAACTACTGTGCAAAAGAGGACTGACATTTTGTTTACCTACTGTTAAGGTCTGCAAAGGGTTTTCTTTTCAGCTTTGAAATTGTTGTTTAAGCATAGTCTATGTGGAAGCTATTGATTTTCTTAGAACATTTCCTTTAGGTTCTTATTTTCCCAGTTTAATCTTTCTTGGCTCAGTTTCCTCTTTTCCAAAATTTGGTATTTTCTTTTTGTGGCCATTATCTTATTCTTTTAAATTGTAGTATTCACAAGAGAGGCCACAATGTTAAAAAAACTCAGCTTAAAACCTACTTCAGTTATCATATGGACACCTTCTGAGAAAGCGGACACTTGGCTTTCTTGTAGGCTAGTTCCGGAGATGGTCTGGATGTGCCCCAGGGACTGGCCATGATGTGATTGTCTGACACATGCCCCAGGAGTCACACAAGGACTTTCTGTGCTACAACTATCCTTAATTTTGAGAAAGAAGACTTTCTAAATTGAACAGTTTAAACCACTTAACCACTAAGCAGGCTGAATGGAGGAAATTAATGGAGAGAAGTAGAAGCTGCTGAGATGCCGTTTTCTAAACCTTGACTGAGGTGTGTAGGAGAAAGGCTTCATGATGCAGCGCTCAGTTTTATTCCTGATGAGGATCTCCTGGTGGAAAATGCACATCACCTGAGCTGGAGTGAGGGTTCTCCTTCAGCACAAACAAGGTGAGGATATCCTCTCAGGCAAAGAGCAGTAAAGGAAGAAATTCTCTGGGGGGGAGAGAAAACAGCTACAGATGAGGTATATTTCAGGTTCAATTTTCTCTTTGCTACAGAACCAAGATCATGCTGGTCCTGAGTACTGGCTGTGGACTGCTCTAAGATCAGTAAATTCATTTGGGTATGATGAACTTAGCCATACTGATATTTCTGATACTGAACTGTTATTCCAAGAGCTGGAGGTCTCTGCATTCTTGATACTGTTTGTATTGATCCTAACCCTTCCTAGAATTGATTATCAATGCCAAGTAATCAGGATTGCTGCCTCTGATCCAAAATATGCATTTCTTCTTCTTTGCTCCCACACGTGCACGACTGAGGCTATCTAACACTTAGCTCAGGCTGCTGTGTAAAGCCGTAGCCAGGAGGCTGTCGGTGATTCCTTCCTGTCGCTGAGGAAGCTGAAATACAGAGGTTGCTGGTGGTTACACACCTTCAGCCTAAGCAGAGCTTCCGTGAAGATGACTGTGATGCATGGGATAAAAGGTGTTGAGTACACTAAAATTATTCAGCTACATATTTTCTGCCAAGTAGACCCTGAAAGTTCTGGGAGAAATGCCAAAGTGATGCTGGTAGATGAATGTTTCTGAGCTATCACGTCCTTGACTGCAGGAAGACAGAAATGTTGGATCAGGATTTTTTTTCTAAGGTTACCCTCTCTTTGTCTTGCTTTTCTTTGTATGGAGTCATGTTAAATACCAGCTAAAAATTTTTGTAGTCATTTTGATGGTGCCCTTCTCATGGAAAACCGTATTTTAGATAAAGCTTTTAGCTATGCAGTTTCCATAGATTCCACTTTATTTATTTTATGTTTACCTCCTATCAGTATCATATGCATTTTCCTGGGTTTTCTTGGTCTGCACTGTTTTGCTGACTCACTGCATACAGCACATTGAAAATTCTTAGTACTCTTGCAAACACGAACATCTTGATTCACATTCCCTATATTGCATGCTCATTTCAAGAAAGGTCCAACTTCAGTCAGCCTCAGTGTATACAGATGGGAAAGGTTTGACTTAAGTCATATGTAAAACCCCGTTTGATCATTTGTTCAACCGGATTCTACACTACATGTTGTCTTGTATTTTGGGGCTTTTGTACCTGTGCCTAAAGGCAGTGGCTGTTGACATTTCTGCCGTACTGGCTCATTTATACAGAACTTGCCTCTGAAGTATGGCTTGTTTGGTTCCCTTTACCTAAAAAAAGTCAAAATTACTGTCACAGTTATATTATGATTCTTTGCTCCTGGTAATTTTCATGAGGTTGGAATGTTTCTTTCTAGATAATGATACATGCTTGCTAAAGCCCTTTTCAGCAGCCTAAGTCCCTAGTATTATTTTGACAATATTACTATTACTACAGTTCCAGAGCTTTCTTTTCTGTTTTGCATAACAAATATGGAGAAATCTCCTTTTTATGCCTGTCATTTTTTCCCACATTGTAACAGGAAGATATCTTTCTATTTTACTTCAATCAGATTCTGATTGATGTTTCTGATGCTCTCTTTCATGCCTTACTTTTAGTAATTGTGATTGTGCCTTCAATGGAACATCCATTTCACATTTGTTTCTTGTAGTCTGGAAGGATTTTGTAGTGGTGTAGAAAATTGTCTAAACGCTTTTAAAGAAAGATTGTCCAAATTTTTTTTTTAGTTCGTTTTTGAAGCATTTTCTAATTTTTGGCTCCAGTGAGAACTAAAGCAGCCAAATCCAGTGTATGCTAAATTAATAAGCTTTTTTGTTCTGTAATATATTAGCATGTGAACAGAGGGAAGAGAGGTGCTGAGCACGTAGGTATTCAGGAGGTGCTGAGTACATAAGAATCAGTCAGCCTGTACTCATAGATGTCCCATTTAACCTGCACAATGCTGAATTTAAAGGCATGGTTAAGAACTCTGGATTACATAGTACTTTAACAGCTCTGAACAGGTGTATCTTCGTCTGGGGTTTGCAGGTTTATCTGATTATTCTACATATGATGCTCTGAGTTGAAAGAAACCCATTTGTTTAATTGTAGCGTCAGAAATGGAGCCACTGCTGAAGGACAGAGCCAAACACAAGGTACTGTCTTCTGCTGAAGCTGCTGGTGATAGCAGCTTAAAAGTCCATGCAGAATTAAGAGACAGCAAAAGAAACACTGCTACATGATAGCCCTATCAGGCTGGTCTGGGGAAAGGCAAACTTTGGTATTGTGAAGGAGACCAGCTTCCTCCTATTTGACTCCTCCAGTGTTCAGGGCAAGAGGGATGTGTGAAGAGCCTCTGTAAACCATAAAACAGCACCAAAGAAATACTCCTGTAATCAATGACTGATATAAGTAGCTTTCTTCCTAGTGGAAATAGGCAACAAAGCCCCAAGGAATCCATGAAGTGTCTTGATAAATAAAATAAAAGTCTTAATATGTACAAAAATCTGCTGTGCACATAAACGTCAAATGCAGCTAAAGATTAAAAAAAAAAAGGCAAACCCATGTATAAAGGTACCTTTTATTTTTATGGGCTTATACTCAGACTGAAGGTAGGCTGAAGATGGGATCATCAGGACCCGTAACATCGTGCATGCCAGAGCTAATATTATGTGGAAGTTGTTCAGAGCAATGTAATTCAGATTCAGTGTTATTTTAGGCAATGTTAACACGGTCCTGACTCACAAGAGAGAGTAAATTAGTTTGGTCTGGATCCCATGATTCTCCCTGAGAATATGTCTTTGTTGAAATATATTTTTGGTCAAATTCAGTATCTGATTTTCAGATCCTACTGTACTGTCAGATTTACAGATTTGCAGTCCTAGTTTACCTCCAATTTTTAGCAAAACTGGGGCGTTGGAGGTGCTAAGCTAAAGCTTGGGGGCTTTCCAAAGATGCAAAACAAAAACAGCAGTTCCTTTTGTCTCTGTTCAGTCTGCTGCTTTTTCATTCTTCTGTAGCATACATTTCACAAGAGCTTGCAGCCCAATCTTCAGATTTGGTGTTTACCTTCCTGTTTCCTGCATAACTCCTTTGTCTTTTTGGAGTAAGGCAGTTTTATGTCCTACTACATTATTTTGTTTACGTAATTGTTTCCTAAAGCTACTGAAGCACTGAAAATGTCCCCAGAAGGACAGATTTCATTAAAGGGCGCCACACGGATTTGATTATAACCAAAAGAAGAGAAACTGACACTTCTTTTGTCATCTCTATGCAGTAGTCATTTCTCCAAATCCCTTGGGCATCTTGGAATGTCCATTTATTAAACTTAACAAAGAATTCTTGGGCACTGTTTTTCAAAGGATGTTTTATTACTGAGTTAGCATCAAGAATCATAAAAAATAAAGGTTCCTGACTTCGTGTATTAAAATAAATGGAGTTTACAGTTTCTTCAGTAGTGAAAGCTTTCTATCTTCAAAAGGAGTTTCCTATGACCAGGACTGGCCAGAGTAGTGATACATGGATGGAGATGGTGCAATGGCATTTCTGTTTTCTCATTCCATGACCTCAAAAGCACTCCTTGGGTGTTACAGCTCTCTCCTTGTCCTTCAACACCTCTCCTTCAGGTATGTACATTAGCTCAGAAAAGTCAACCAGCACTTTTGAGCTGGAAGCATAAAACTCCCCAAAACGTGGGCCCAGGTCAACAAGAAAAATTGATTATAGTCCCCATGGTTTCTACAGGCTAATGTCCTGGCACACTTCCAGCATGTGTGGGATTTTATAAATGTATTTAAGGAACAGCTTTCAGCCAAACATTATGAATTAAGAGGGTCCTTTAACTTTGCTGCTGCTGTGGTGTGTCTGAACAGAGCATCACCACAGCCAGCTGGCCATAGCCAAGAGAGGAAGATGGCATGAATATAGCAACATTGCCATGAACTGCAATATTTGACTATGAACACAGGTCAGTGGCATAGTAAGCCCTATTCTGCACATAGAACCATACCACTTCGTAAATTAAAAACAAACAAAAAAAAGTGGGGAATTTCTAATCTTCAAATTTTTTAAGTGATCATATGCATTCACTGGTTATCACATGGCTGGTGGCAGGGGACTGGGACGAAGTGGAGAGTTTTTAAAATACCAATATTTAAAAATAATAATCTTTATTTTAGATAATAAATAATAATCTTTATGTTTAATAATAATATTTGAAAAATCCAAAATAACTAAGTTTTTCATTGTTGCTAAGTAATTGTAAGTAGGACATTAGTACCTTGCTATTTGTTTACAGCAGTAGTCTGGTAGAAAGAGAATTTTTAGCTCAACTAAGCGAAGTAAAAGAAAATAAAAACCAACCCTCAAATAAAGTCTGTCCATACAATGGTATGACATTAGCTAAGTAATCCATGTCCTGCCAGTGTATTACCTCAACTTGTTCTTCACTTGTCACAGGTAGTAAAAAAGGTCTTTGACTTGTGCAAACAAAAAGACATTTGGGCATTTCTAAGGAAAACTCTGAGAGTAAAAATATTTGCTTGAGACAAACAACTGTTTTGTGACAGAACTATTTCAAGTAAAAAGAATGTAAAAATCTAAGCAATGTGTCTCTGGTGTATAAATACATGCCCTGTAATTGTCTTTGCTAAAAGTGGAGGTAATGGTGTTGAAACAATAGACTCCATTGAAAAAATGAAATCCTGTAAAGTGATAAATGTGTAAGGTTAGCTGAACTATTTGAAGGTAAATCACTTTTCTTTCCTTAGCTACTGACATCTTTAATCTGAGAAGGAAGATGTTCAGAAATTAACTCTGTGTGTTCCACAGAGGTAGGAAGAGACGTGTAACAGGTATAGGATCACACCTGCCACTTCACTTAGCAGGAACCCCTCCATTACACTGCCTCTGCCCTGGATTAGCACAAAAATGTCCAAACTGTGTTCAGACATGCTCAACTTCTGCTAAGACTGTTTCACACAGATTGCTGGCAAGACTGATGAGGCCAGTGCATTTCTGACCATCTCATGGCCAAGGGGCTAATGCTTCACATTCCTTCTAAGAGATTGGGGTCCTTTAAACACGTAATGGGCAAAACTCCACTTGTATACACAAAGAATTGCCATACCAGTGGGCCCACATCGCAGCTGGACGTTCCATCTGGGGAGGAGAGGGCTGACCAGGAGGTAGTTACAGTTTAGGGGTGCTCTGACTACTCATACAGCTCATACAGATTTGGCATTACAGGCAGCAGTGGCCAACAGCCTCCAACGGGCTGCACGCATCAGGTAACACCACCAGGAGTGGAGCACAGATTTAGCACTGCTAAACTAGAATTGCATCTTATTTCATGTCAGCTTACACAATGCACTCATGCCATACTTTCTCCATTCCTCAGTTTCCATTGTACCTTCCAGCCATTCTTAATTCTGATGTCTCCTGTTTCCCTCCAATTTTGTATATACATTACATATATAAAATAATATATGTGTTATATTGTGTATACATATATCTGATACCTTCATATCTATATATCACTGCTGCTGTCCAAGGCAGCAGCAATATCCTGTTGTAAAGAATTCTCCTCTCAAGCACTTAAATCATCAGTGAAGCTCAAGGGTCCTTATTGCATATGTAGAAACAATGCACTTGCGATGGGAGCATCAACCTCTGCACCAACAACTGAGTACAACTACAGAGGGATTAGTTTGAGAGGGTTTTGACTCTGTCACTGGGCTCATATCCTCCTTCCTTTGAAGGCATGAGAATTTTTCCATTAGAGCTTACTTTGTGAAGTTATTTTGGGAATAACTTCACAAGCAACTGAACAACAATAAAGACATAGACAGTAAAAGGATAAAGAAAAGCTGTTAATGCCAAGTGTGTAAGAACTTACACCCCTGGCAAAAAAAAGGACTCCTAGAAACCGAAAACCCTATGTTCTGATAATTCAGATATTTGATATCTTACTTCTTATGCAACTCATTTTCTTAACATCTCTGGTGTTTCCATTAGAAATATGATTCTCTTTCCCTGCCTCCTGCTCAGCTGGTATTTTTGTCATGACAGTTTTTCGTCTCTAAGAACAAAGGAATTTTTGTATTTTATAAGATCAGAGGTTTATGAAGTTCCATGACTTTCCTCTGACAATATAAATGATTGTATAAAAAGTACAAGCAATTGTTACAGTTAAAAAAGACATTTTCTTTCTTACACTTAGCATCTGTCAGCTGTAAAAGAAAAACCTGAAAGGATGCTCCCTATTTAAAATTATCTCTATTATTATCATTATAAGACAATCAGGACTATTTTATCCTCTACAGGTCTATCCCTTTTGTGATATCCTCTTAGCTGTTGGTAAAAGCAATGTTATATTTTGGTAAGGAGTTTCACAGATTTTTCTATTTCAGCTCTTCACATTTTCTGATATTCCAGTTCAGTGTACATTCTTACGTTTGTATGTGAGTTTACATTCTTTGTATTTTTCTTTGTTTTTTTAATATTTATTTATTGCCCCTCATTCATCTCTACATTAAACAGACCCATGTATATGCTCTTCCTTGCATAAAAATCTCAAGAGAATTTCTAATTTGTTTCATTGTCTGTTTTTGAAATAATTTTGATTGAATTGTTTTGAGAGGGAGAGAATAAAATGAAACACAATAGAAAATATATCTGTGATTTAAATAATGCTTGCATATTGTCAGAGTAACTTTCAATGTTGCTCATAGACCTTTCTTTATAATGATCCTTTTATGCAGATGCTTCCAAAGTGTAGCAGGATTTGCCTTAGAGACCATTAGCATCTTTGACCCTTTGTTGGGCTTGAGGCAGAGAAAGTATTCTTGACAAGTTCCTGAGAAGAATCTTGTCTGCCTAAGAGTGAGTGTATTATTTTAGCAGTTCCATGATTTATTTTAAAACTTTCTGGATGTACTGTTTAACCTGAGGACTTGTCCTTCACTTCATCCTGCTGTTTCAGCACCTCTCCCTCTGATTTGTCAATCTTAATCTTTACTACCTGGAGGTAGAACAGACATGCTGTGTAGGGCTATTCTGGCATTTTCTTACTGTTTCTACCCTCCTTCATATCTAAGTTTTACTCATATCCTCATATTTTTAACAAAGAATATATGCATAATTTTTTTTACAATGTAACACATGGGAAAATGTTAAAATTGAGAGCTACCTAAAATAGTTGAAATGCTTCATCTTCTTCACCCAAAGGCTGAAATCTTCAACTGCTGTAACATCACTTCTTATACTAACAACCTATGCATTTTTTCCTGAGTATTTAATAGTAATGCTTTGACACAGAGAAAATAAAACCCTCATTACCTCTGTTAAATGATTTGGGGTTGTCTGTTATTAATTCGAACAGTTGCTTTGGTAAAGATAATCCTTACTTATGAATATTATTAACAACCCTCCCTTTGGGACTGTTCCAGAGTTTGTGACATCCCCTCATCATCTCTCGGTCGATGTTGTTGGTGTGCAGACGAGGTGCAGTCCCGGAGGAGGACAGGGATGGGTGCCAGATGACCACTCTTGTCTTGCAGGAAGGGAAAGACAGAGGTGTTAGCAGCTGCTGCTTGTGCTCACCGCCCTTGTCCTACCCCCTTTCCTTGGCCACCTGCCCTCTTGCTCTCCCTTCATGCTCTCCAGCAGCAAGGGTACAGCCTGGGGTCTTCTGTGCTTGTGGGGGGACTCCAGTGCCAGGAAGCTGAGAAAAGCTGTGCCTGGCAGAGACCCCTGCATGCTACCAGTGCCCACCTTGCTCTGAAGGTGGGTGTTGAGGGCCCTTGGAGGCAGAAGCATCTATTCTTAATAAAGCAGAATAAACTAAGCTATAAATAAATGAATAAATAAATGATTGAGAAGCTGAATAAATGAAACAGCACTTTAAGTATTCTATTTAAACCAAGCTATTCTGTTTACAAGGAATAGTGCTTTAAGGAAAGCAGAATTCACCAGCATTTGTGAGCTTGCAAGCTGAGAGCTGCACGCAAACTGCCTCTGTCATCATTTGAAAACATAATGCTGACAGATCTCTGCCTTGATGGTAGCACTAAACAGGATTAACTACTCTGGCATCTCAGGTTTCATTGCACTGAAATGGAAATAAGTGCTGTTCACACAAAGAATGGCATTTGTCGTATTATTCATGCCTGTGGTGGCCTCTCAGGGTGTACATGGTTGGTCACATCATGCCAACATTGTATGACTTGAAACTAAACTTTCAAGAGTGCTTTAATGGTGTTAATATCAGTTAATTCTTCTTTTGGTTTTAGGGTACTAATTGAAAGAAGTAGCAACCTGGCTCAAACATCCTGATACTCTTGGCTTCAAGAAAAGCACCTTTTTGGTTTTATTCTTATGCAGAACATATATTTAGCAGTTAGCCCTTAACTCACCCATAGCACGTCCTTATTCCCTGCATTTCATCTGGGTCATGCTCACCAAGGGGTGTAGCCCAAGCAGTGCCTACACAGCCATCATTCAGAGACCTCATTCATTTGATGGTGGATTTGAGATCCTACTGCCAAACAGGGCAGCTCCTTTCTGTGGCTCCACCAGCTCATAGCTGCCAGCCTGCCCCAAAGGCAGCCCAGGTGGTGGCCAGCCTGTGCTAAGTCCAGCTGATGGTCCACCTCCTCTCCCCACTTGCCAGCTGCGCTCCTACTCGATGCCTTGCTTGCTCCTGGCCTCCTTCTGCCTGCTCCTCCACCAGCAGAGCCAAGGGGCCACAGGAGGCTGCCAGCACATGCTGGCAGGGAACTACCAACAGCAACTGGCAAATCCCATGGCAGAAGTGCTTGGGTCAGTGGCAGCACAGAAAGTGGACTGGATTTGGAAGCTGTGGGACCATGGGGTCCAAAGACTGCACATGCGACAAAGTCACTTCTTACATGTATCTGTAGGACTGTGCCATATTGCCTAAATATAGTGGGAGACCACAGGGCATTTGCTTAAATTTTTCATTTTCTCAAAGCTTTCCCACAGCCAGAAGAACTGAGTTTTTTTTTTTGCCTGGGACTGAGTTGGGCAGTGATGTCCCCAGACAGCTGGATAAGCCTCTGCAGCAGGGAGATGGCAGACTTCACACCAACTGCTGAATTCAAGGGTAGGGATTATTAGCACTTCATCTTGTTTGCTCTCTCTCTTAGTGATGAGGGTGCTCCATTTTAATTGAATTTCTTTTCCATTTTCAAAGAGCATCCAAAGGAGAAATGTCAGCACATTAAAGGGGACTTTGCTTTTGTTTGCCAAAATATGAATGTGGAGCCAGAATAGTTCCTCTCTGGTAATTATAAAAGCTCAACCATTTATTTCTCTCCTGTTGGATGACACTTGCAGTACACCTTGGAGAAATTAATTCTTACCTAGACACGCAGAGAAGCCAACAGCATTAAGAGCAAATGGGTAAGTTATGCCACCTTCTATTCTGTTTTGTTGAGTGCCTCAACTGAATGAGAATAATTAATCATGAATTTTAACTGTTACGAAATTAATTGGAATTTGGGTCAAGTGCATTGCTAAAATATTTGTTGACACATCAGGATCAGCGACAGGGTGTTGATTAGAGCTTTTACATTTGGACCCCTAATACAAATCACTGATCTGGATTATTATGACTCAGAAGTACCAGTTTTGTTTCCTGGTGCTGTTGCTTTATTTCAAATCCTATGTTTAAATCCACTTCATAAAATGTTTTCTCCCATTTTATTCATGTTTCAGGCTAGCCGGAAAGATTCCTCCTACATTTATGCAAGTAGTTCTGATTCACTGGAATTGTCTCCAGTGAGGGAGATGATTGGAATGATTTTTCTGCCATTCCTAGATCCAAATCCCTCAAAACAAGGTTTACATTTCAACTCTTAAAATGAGATATTTAGAGATAAAAGTTCTGAAACATTTGACTCACATAATTTCAATTCAAACACAATACAATTTATGTGAAAGCAAAGCAAGAAAGAAAGAGTCAAAACGAGATATTTAGAAATACTGAAACAAATAATTTCCATTTAACAAAACAGTTTTTACTTGGTCTGTTTATGAACATGATCAGGATTTTGATATTTCAGCTATAGAAAAAAATTACTGCATAAAATTTTATGGTTTTTTGGTATTACAAATTTATTGTAGTTTTTGTTCTCAAGATTTTGGAATAAACATTCTTTTCTTCTTTTTGTTTGTCAGTGTGCAAGCAGTGCTCACTTTAAACACAAATAAAATAAACCTGTTTTCCTTTGCTGGGGCAATTTTAATCACTATTCATACAATGGCAAAAGATTAGCCATAGCTTAAGTCTGTCTTACATGAAATTGGTTTCTCACTGCTTTTCCTCTACAAATCAATTTTTAACTAACACAGCCAAATATTTTAACAGGTTGTGTGGAGAATATTCTGTTCCCACTTATGTGAGCTTCCTGTACCTCAGAGAAGTTATTTTCAGGTTTGCAGCTATGCAAATGAAAGTAACATAACTCCTTTTCTTTCAGGGCTACCAGTTCCTACATGCATGTCTAAACACCTTATGTATATAGTGTAATGTTATAGCATTAAATGAAACTGCTTTAGAATGCCTGAATGTTTTTACTTACTCTAGTCACAGTGAGTGTTCTTTACACTTGTCATCTGAAATTATTCCTGCTCCTAATCTACACAGTTTAAAAATTGTGAAGGAGGTGATGGCATTTTTTTATAAGCCAGCAGAAAAGGGAAAAAAATTAAAGAAGATGTTATTAAAAGCATATCTCATTGTCACACTTCAGGCCCTGAAGGACTTCTGAGACTGTTCTGGAGAAGGTAAACTTCATTCTTGAGTAAGAACAAAATGTGAACTTGCTGTCAGATAAAAATCTACAGTATCTGTTGAATTCACATAACTGAATGCTAAGGCAGACCTCTTCTTGCCTAAATTACAGCTTTCTTCAGGTAGTGAAACTGCACATCCTCTCATGTATCTGTGATATACTTAGTCACATAATCATATTGTGACAGCTTGAAAGAAGGAGGACTCAGAAAATAGAAAAGCCATTTAAAATGCTTATTGAAACAATTTATTTTTGGAAGATAGCAGCATGCACTTTGTAGAAACAATAAAATCCTTTCCCTGAGGAAGCTGGTACTTTCCAATGGCCTTAAAGAAAGCTTATATTCATTGAATAGTGTTGTTGGGAGGGACCATGGAAGGTGGCTGAGACCACTCTCTGCCTGAGGGCCAATCCACCTGTGCCAGCTCTGAGCAGTGGTGCCTGGATCTTCTTGCAGAGTCTGAGGTTGGAGGCTGCACAAACACCCACCCAATCTTCTTCCTATCCTTATAATTTTTATTTTCTAATCTTGCTTTGTTTTAAACCTGACTCATCCTTGATCCATCCACTATGGAACTGGATTATCTTTACAGCACTTTCATATATCTGATACACATTAATATCAGTACTGCATAGATATGTATGTTTCTCCTTCTTCTGCTTTCTCTCTTCAACCTAAATCCCTGTTGTTGGGGTTTTTCTGTTTCCTTCTAAGTCATGTTCTACAGATATCTGATCATTCAGATGGTTCTTTTCTGCGCTCTTCATGGGCCACATATTTACTGAAGCCAAAGAGACCATGACTACTAAGTTTCCCTAGGGTCATGTAAATCAGGCTGTTTCACAAAAAGTCTGTCCTGCTTTTTCTGTACTTTTAATGTGTTTTGACTTTCTCACTGCAGCTCTCTGACATTGTCTCCTTTGTATAGATTGTGATTCACGTAACAACAGACCTTTTTCTTCTTTTTATTTTTTGTCACATAATTGCAGCATTTTTCCTTGCAGAACACCCAGTAGTACCCCCTTTCCTGTTTGTATAGCTGATCGCATCTGCCACCGACCAGTAGCACGCACTTATCCCTGTTGAATAGAACCCTCCTTTTTCCAAACCAAATCACTAGTGTGCACAAATCCTTCTAAATCCAGCATCTGTCTTCCAGCATGCTAAAGCCTCCCAGTTTGGTATAATCTCCAGTTATGTAAACACGTTTTCTGAACCATCTCCGAGTTCATTAACATCCTTCTGACAACAAGCCGCTTGTACCAGCTCCCTAAATAACTTCATCTACATTGTTTTCCTTGTTTGCTGAAAAAATATCATATGAAACCATGTCAAAAATCTTACTAAAGTGACATCCAACATGACCTTCAGTGTTTCTCCTCCACTGACGATTCCTCTTACTTTGTTGCTGGAGAGATTAGATTTGACATCTTTTGTTCTTGACAAAGCGGTGTTGGCTGTTACTTGTTGTGTTGTAACTGCTTAAAGATAGCTTGTTTACTTTCTCCAGTATCTTTCCTGGGCACTGAGGTTAAATAGATTGGTATATAATATCTGCTTTCCTACTTTGCTTTCAACAATACCGTTTGTCACTTTCTATCCTGTAATATTCCTTCACTGTAAATGATCAATGATAACCATTAGAGTTTTCATCATCCAGTCCTTTAAATCCAGCTGATGGAAAAGCAGCAAGTTTTATTTGAATATTTTTTCATTTGGTCCTTTGATTGTCAAATCTGAAATCTGTCTGTTTTCCAAATTTTCTGGAAAACAGAAAATTGTTTTCTGCTGCCTTTTCTGACTTTATCCCTGCATGATCAGGCTACACTTTTGTAGCTCTTCCAGTAACCTGAGCCAGCTTCTCTCTTCTGGATTCATTCTTATCCGAGACTCAGGAAGAGCTTGTGACAGCCAAGCTGATCTTTTACTCTGCCCATTTCATCTTCTGCATGGATAGTTCATTTACTTACACTCTTATTTCTTTGAGAAACTGACGGCTCTTAGACATTTTATTTTGTCTGCATCAATGTCCCAGAACATCATGTTGACCACTTGTAGGAGTTCATGGAAGCATACTTCCATAAAATGTATTTTTTTGAGTGTTTTGATGTCGTTGCTTTTTTCTAAAATCACACAATCTCCCTGCAAAAAACTGTGAAGTTAAACATGTATGTATGTATGTACATACACATATAAGTATACATACACACTTATATATATGTTCATACCCACATGTTTATCTCTTTGTGAAGAACACTGAGAACTTTAAAAATGCTTGTTTTTTCTGACCCAAATATTTCAATTCAATACCTACACAAGAAAATGAAAGATGATGGGCGAGTCACCAGAAAACAAGCTCATAATTCCACTGGAAAATAGAAGCAGTCAGGATTTCTTATTCCTTTTCTAAGAATCCTATAAAGAAATTTTTTGCTTTACATCAGCTATAGCTTGTAGGTGAAGGACACATGTGAAGGCACTATAGATCCATTTCACTCCTCGATTAGAAGAGAGTGTTAAAAGTTTTCTTCTATTCTGCACTTGTTACTGGCGTTGTATATGTGATCTTGTAGACATTTATTCTTACAACTATTGTTTATTCTGTTTCATCACACCAGGGGTCTAAGAAGCAGGATTATTGCTGGCTGGGCTTCCTGATTTCAGCCTTCTGGGAAAATTACAAGCAGGTATCAGACTGCACAGTTCACGTTTGACAGGCTCTGCAACTACAGCTGTAGAAACCAACGGTACGGTGCCCCACTGGATCACAGGGAACAGATTCTTCAGATGTTGTATCTAGCACTGGCTTGGATTTAAAGAATAGCTTTAAAATATGTTTTCATTTCCTCTGTGTCTCACAGGAACTTACTCTGTGACACTTGGCACACTTCTGCATCCATCATTATGATGAACATAATCTCACATTTTCCTACAAATGTTCAATATGACAGCAAGAGGAAAATATTTCAAATTAAAAGCAGCATTCATCTGCATTGGTGATGAGCATAACATACTTAACTATAAAGGTTTTCTGTAAGCATATTTCAGTATTTCTTTCTCATTCTCTTGTATATTTTAATCATTTGGATTAGCATATTTTTACTTGTTTCTCTCATGCTGTCTAAATACTAAATATTTATAATTATGGCAAGGACTCATTTTCCTTGTTTCTAAAGAGCCATTTACTGCTTATGAGAGTTATTAAAATAAATTGTTAGTAGTAACTTGCAGTAGATGCAGGATACTAAAGTGGGCTGAATGAATTTCACTTTCATATAGAAGAGTTTGAGGGGCATTGGGTATCTATTTGGGGTTTCTTTTTTTTCATTAAAAAAACTCCCAGACTCTCACCGTCATGACCTTAGCATAATTTTGAATTTAAAATTTTACTTTCAAGTGATGTTCAGATGAAAATTGGGCACAAACTCCCTTGGATGGCGGTAATGTTTAAGGTATAATTTTTCACCAGTCATACTTATGCCTAAACGCCTCTTGGGCTCTGAATTAAAACACCCAAAACTCATAAAATGGGCATGCACCCTCCTAAAAAGCCGAGGAAGCACTTTTTCCTATTATACACTACTTGTAAGCGTGGATTTCTGTAAAATAATTGCGTAAAATTTCCCAAGTGGATGTGCACCGATTATAAAGTGCATTATACACGTTATAATTGGCAATATATAATTACACATCTACATTGTGATCACTTGTGCACGTACAATGCAGGGCACTATTAACCACGTGTGCACTGGCGGTGCCGGCGGCACCACCGACGTGCGGCGGCCGCGCACGACACCGGCTGCCTCGGGTTTCCCTTCAGAAACCCCTGCCATCGGTTCCTCGCACCTTTTCCACGCGTTCGCTGCTCACACCGAAGTCCCCCACACAAACACCTGCCAAGGGTTAATTTTCTCCCCTCACAAGGCGATCCCGCTCCCCGAGCGCAGGAGCCCCCGCCAACCCCGACCCTTCCCAGTCGCCGGCGTCCCGCAAGTCCCGCTCCCGCCCGCCGCAGGTCCGGGTGCAGCGCGGGGATGCCGGCCGTGCGGGGAATGCGGAGGTGCGGGGATGCCGCTGTTAAGCGGAATGCGGCCGTGCGGGGATGCCGGTATTGAGGGGAACGCGGCCGTGCGGGGATGCCGATGTTGAGGGGAACGCGGCCGTGCGGGGATGCCGGCGGGGCGCGGAGCCCCGGGCAGCGCCGCCCCCGCCACGGCGGGCGGAAGGGGGACGGCGGGGGGGAGGCCCCGCGCCCCCGGTGCCGCTGCCGGGCATGCGCGGTGCCCCCGGAACATGGCGGCGGCGTGAGGCGGGCGACGGCAGCAGCGGCTTGACAGGACGCCGCAGACCCGCGTCCCGCCCGCCCGGTGAGTGGCGGCGGCGGCGCTCCACGTTCCCCGCGGTAGCGGGCAGGGGGAGGGAGGAGCGGGGAGAGAAAGGGAAGCGAGGTGGGGGTCGCGCCCCCTCCCAGGGCTTGCACCGCATCCTCCGCCCGCTGTGGCCGCGCCGGGCGCCGCCGTACCAAGTTCCCCTCCCCGCCAGTCCCACTGCGCTGGGGGCGGCACCGGGTCCGGCCGGGACTGCCCCGCACTCCGGCGCCGCGTCCCAGCCTCCCGGCGCTGCCTGCTCCCTTCTAAGGGCTGAACTCCGAGCGCCGCGGATTCCGCCGCCCCCCGCCCGCGGGGACCCGCCGGTGGCCGGGGCAGGAGCGCAGCTGCGAGGGTGAGAGGAGCGTGGCGGCTCTACCTCCTGGCGCTAACAAAGTGCCTCTCTCTGTCCGGGGGTGGCCGCGACTCGCGGATAGCGGGAGTCCCGGTGAACAAGGGCGGCACGGGAGGTCCCTGAGCCGCCGGTGCCTCCGGAACGAGCCCCACTCCCCGGCGGAGCAGCGGGGCCGGCGGCGTTTGACAGGAGCGCGGGCAGGACACGCCTCCTCTCGCCGAGGCGGCCCCGCTGGCTCCCCCGCGGCGGCGGCGGCTCCGCGCCCTCCCGGCCGGGGCGGCGGGGGCTGCGCCTGATCCGTTCCTGCCCGGCGACCGCCGAGTCTGGCGAGGTGTTGGGAAACGGGTGTCGATCAGAAAAACCGGATGCGCGTTAAAAATCATGTAATTCGGAGCGCGCGCTTGTGTTTGGTAAGGGGGCTAGGGGTGCCGTTTGAAGACGGCGCGGTGGCAGAGGTGGCCTGTTGGGGGGCACTTGTCGGGTTGCGATGCACTGCGGCACTGTTTCTGTTTTCTTTACAGTTAAACTGCATATGTGGCATATATTGATTGCCGACTTATAGGGGGTATCTTGCACGGGCAGTCATATTTTGGATGGTTCAAAGAAAGTAGTTCAGGTATGGAAAGTTTTGTTACAGTGTTGTGCATCATTGTTGTCTGGCTGCTAGGATAACCTACAAAACACATTTCAGTGCTGTAGTACTTGTATCGATATTCAAGTTAAATTTTATGCTCAATTATTCTTTAGGAGTGAAGACACACTTAAAGTGTTACTACAATTTGAAGTATTTCCCTACAGTTATTTGCTGTTTCTCACTGATTAGTTAGTCTGTAAGAGATAGCAAAAATTAATTCTAAAACCTAAAAAATTTAATGAAGATGGGAAATGATATCTTAGTGAGTTCTAGTAATGTAAGCTTCACTTGTAACTTATGCATATCCTAACTAATGTAGACAAGGTGATTAAAACTTAAAAAGCATACACTCTGTAGATATGACAGTAGGTTTTCAGAGCATACTGTGTCTGACTTGTAAACAGCTCTTCAGGTTTGACTGGTTATGAATTTTTTATAATTCGGAGTAACAGTCTTAAACCTTTGGATTTTTAAAGCATTCATACTGCACCTTACTCTTTGGAAGTGGCAGAGAAAAGCAGTTGGTGAGGCAGTCGCTCAGGGTCGGTAACAACTGCAGCAGTGGTGGAGATGGGAGCAGCAACGCAGAAAGGCGTTCACTGTGTTACACTTGGGTTTTAGGCTGTCACTTTAACGTTACGGAATAAACAGGGGGGTGAATGTGTTGTGTTGTACCAGTTCTCCACGGGCCACCATGAAGTGCTGCTCAGTGCACAGCAACCCACAGCCCACGTGTTGTCACACTGATAAGTGTCCAGGGAAATTCCTTGTGCAGCCAGGCTGTGTGTTTGGGGGCAGGGGAGCTGGTTCTCTCCCGTAGGGTGTCATAAAATGTAAGTACTATTTAAGGATGATATTACTTGAATCGGTGTTAAGAAAAAGCACATTGGAGACACTTCTGTTAGTACTTTTATGGGAAGTCCCACAGTAACGCAAGCGGGAGGCAGGAGGGAACAGTGTATGGTGGAACTGAGGTTGAGACTGGGAAGTGTTTGTATGGCTTTTAACTTTAACATGGTCTGGTCTTGAATATGAAAATAGAGTTTACTAATTTTGTTTGAAACTCAACAGATGGAGTTGATGCTTTAGTTTTCTGTTTGGTGTAAATAAGTAACAATATTTGTGTGATATCTTTCAGGTTGCTTGGTATTTTGTATTTTTTCAGTAATATTCAGATTCAGCAAAAACAAATGTTGACTTTTCATGATGCGTTGTAGCTGCAAGTATAAAGTACTTTCACAACAATTAGAAGCCACGTAGATACGCAAACATAACATAATTAGGTTGTTCTTAACATTTGAACAGATGTAAGTATTGATCTTGACATGGGAAGTTCAGGAAACAAGCAACAGTACTTTAAAATATTTTTCCTTAGACTTTGTATGTTCCTACTTTGAATGTGCAGATGCTTTTTTTATTTTTCCTTTTGCTGCAACTGGCGTTGCTGCGTCCAGATAGTGTGCTCTTGTAAGGCAGAGGCATTGTTTTCCGGAGTAGCTGTTCGAGTTCAAGAGGCATTTTGCTAGTGTGAAATTTGTAGTACTGAGAAAGTATTCATTCCATTACCTGTCTAAAATTTGTGTGTATGAAACAACGATGCAGCTTTACTTAAGAGAGAATGTGAAAAAACCCAAAGCAAACATAGATAGCTGCTCCTGCCTATTGTACATAGGTGTCTTTTGTTGTTTTTTTAGTATTCCAATGGGATTGTGAGCAAGTCCTGTTTACTCCCTTTACTGAGTGAATGTATGGGGAAAAATGAAGTCCTCAGCAATTATCCACTGATATTAAATAGTGTCACTAACAGGAAACATTTGTCATTAACTGTCCAGGACAGTGCGACTGGCTTTCTTATTTGTCTGCATACATCTATCTCAAGCAAGAGTGAGTGAAATACATAGTTATTCTTTTCATGTTGTAAGATATTCTATAGAAATATCATTTGACAGTCTACTGTGATATTTTCTAAGTGTAAATATAGAACAAATTACAGGTAGGGACCAGGACACTGCTTCAAGGAGTCTACACAAGAGAGGTTGTTAACCAACTTTGTGACCTCCACATCTGCAGGGCATTTAAAGTTCTGTTCATTCCCATTTGAAAGAAATAGCCTTAGGCACCCAGCCTTAGTGCTGATTGCTTCTTTCAGAGATTAAAATCTTAAATGTAAAGGACTATGCCGTTTGTGTTCTTTAAAGTGTAAGACATGCAACGTAAATTGCCCAGAATGAGATTTTTCTAGCATGTGGAAAGAGCCAGGAAAGCCCATAGAAAGTTGTCAAGGCTTAATAGAGCAGTGTGTAAATATGAATGGAAACATTTAATTTAAGGTCCCAAAATATTTGTTAACATTCTAATACAATTTGGTGAATAATTCTTTTTGGCTGTGATTTGGGTATATGAGGATGCTTTTTCTAGTACAATTTGTACAGCTTCTTTGAAGACTTCGTTTAAGGTCCAGGTGTTCTATAATTCAGTGTTAGAAAGCTTTAATGTTAGTTAAGTTTATTTCTGCATTGTAACGATGCCTGATAATGGTGTGTGTGAGCAGTGTTACTTACGATAGTGGAGTGACAATTCATTTGTTTGAGGTAAAGTTTCTAAAAAGTGAGGCAGTTAAATCCTTAAGTGAACTGTAGGGTTTTTTTAAGACTATGTTTCTATGTAAATACTATTTTTGTACCTTCGTGCACCTGCTAGCTGACTTGATGTGTGTGGGCAAATGAGGGCTGAGGTTGTGAACCCAGCTCCTGTCGCAGGGCTGGCCACAAAGCAGCAGTGCTGCCTGGCTCCTTGGAGCAGCAAGAGATGATTTGGTGAGTCACCTGCTCAGTCCAGGTGTGTTTGTGTAAACTCCCCACATTGCCTAAAACTTGTATTCTGTATCTGTGATCTCTTCGGGTAGATTGTTGGTTTTTGGAATGGGAAAGGTGGCTTCAGGTACCCGAGCCAACAGTGAGCAGGCTCCCCTTTTATCTGCTTGAGGTTTTTACACAAGGAGTAACTGTTGCATAAATGGTAATGACGACCCTCAGGGGTACTTTTATCTGTTCCTTGTTAGACTTTCTGCTTGGCCAACAAGGATGTAGATCTGGAGGAAAGTCAGGAGCTGCTTCACGACCATCCAGAAGGCAGCAGCTGTCTTTACCAGCCACTTTATCTCTTTTATTTGGGCTTGCTCTGATACTTCCTTTTGTATAAAATGGACATTGAGCACAGGTACACGCAACTAAACCAATTGTAATATAATTTGTTATACCCTTAGTACTGTCTGTATACAGGGATAAAATGTGTGCATGCCCTTAGCAACTCTCCTCCCAAGATCTCTGTCAGAAAAATGAATAGCTTCAGTTGCTATGTCCTTGGGATAGGACCAAAAATACATTGTTTTCTTATCTTGGATCTAAATGAAGTATAGACTTCTTCTTTGTGGTGTTAAGTTACGTACCTCTCTTTTTTCAGCAGTGTAGATTCAAGACTGGTTCATAGTTTGGACTTTAACTAAGGCACCTGCTTTATGGAAAGTGGTTGATCAGTTTGGATCCAAATTGGTGCAATACCGAGTGTGTGCTAATTGTGGTTCTTGTATGTGCTCTCTTCCTGCTTTTCTGAATTATTTGCAGAACC
This sequence comes from Atrichornis clamosus, assembly GCA_013400975.1. Taxonomy (NCBI): domain Eukaryota; kingdom Metazoa; phylum Chordata; class Aves; order Passeriformes; family Menuridae; genus Atrichornis; species Atrichornis clamosus. The sequence continues at coordinate 270,456 of WBMZ01002813.1, forward strand.
TAATATCAAAGTCTCTCTGAAATACTACACCTTAAACAGAATTTTAGTGCTCTCTCTTGTGTTAGCAGGGTGATAGACTTTCTGCTCCACGGGCAAGATACTGTCTAGCTATCTTATGTCCAAACTACATCTAAAGTACATTTTCTTTTTTGGCTTTGTAAGAATAATGCTATATCCAGTTTAAGCATGAGTAGTATTTTGGACTGATTTTTTCTTTTTTTAACCCCATAAGTGGTATATATTCCCATTTATATGTTGTCATCTAAAACCAAGTAAGACATTGCATTAAAGGTAAATGTGCTGTTTAAATAATTTGGTTCTAGGCCTGCAGCTTCACAAATCAGGCCAAATTCTATTTAAGATACCAAGGGAATTCCGTCATTTTCATTTCCATCAATTTGCATAAAAGGGATGAACTTCTTTGATGGAAATCTAAGTCAGTTGTCTTCTCAAGGTAATATGATATTCCTTTTAGCATAGGGCAAAGATGAGGTTGAGCCTTTCATCCTCTCTAGCATACATTAGTTCAGGGAGCAGCTGAAGTTTATAAAACCTATAAGAGAGTAGCACTGTTTTAATGAGGTGCATACCTAAAATGAAGCATGTACCATTATTTATGTACTGTGTGGAATTTATCAGAGATTAATGCAGGCAGGTTCAGTGGAAGGACTGCAATTCTTGGGGCACTTTTAAAAGCCCACTTAAAAAAGGACAGTTTGTAAAACTGAGTCTTGTGCATGGAGGAATGTGAAAGGGTATCAGAGCTGCTAAATTTGGTGGAACTCTTCATTGTCACTATTGTCTGGCAGGAGCTCAGAGATTAAAAAAGCTGCTGGATGTTTGATGGCACTTGCCATACTAAATCTCTTGTATGTCTACTCTGCACTGGAGAGCTGTAAAGAGGCAGACAGTGTTTTTTTGGGAAGGTCAGATTATATGAACTGGTTTTAATCCCAAAATACGCAGTGTTATAGTTAGATGGAAAACTTTGAATGTGGAATGTAATTATTTTGCAGCTTGTTGTAGGAAAATACTACCTAGTCTGAATATTCCCTGGTGCTCAGTGGTGTAAGCAGAGGAGAGAGGGGGGGATTGCCTCTGGAAGGATAATCTTCAGAAGCAGCAGAAGGGGAGATGTCTGCCTTTGTCCTGGGCTGGAGCCACATACCACCAGTGACAGCTGTGCAGTCATACTGAGGAAGAGGTGGAGAAGGTTGCCCTGTAGCAGTAGCTTGCTTCACCTGGGGGTTTTTTTTTTTTATATGTTTGCAAAGTTGTCATGGGAAGTGGGAAGAGAGAGACAGATTTGCTGCAAATGTTCCTGATGCTTTGAGTCTTTTGTCTTGTCCATTTTTGAAGAGTGAAGCAAATAATACAGCATAGTATTTGCAGCAGTCTAGTCCTTTGAGCATTTAGGAGTTGTCATGTCTTTTATGACCTGTTAGTGCTTTGTTAGCTGCAGCAATATCTAGCAACACTGAATGGCCCTTTGGAATAGCACATGGTGTGATTCTTGGGGTGGTCCAGTGCAGGGCCAGGAGTTGGACCTTGATGATCCGTGTGGGTCCCTCCCAACTCACAATATTCTATGATTCAATGGTAAAGTTTGTCCAAATAGATGGACAAATATTTATTGTGACATCTGCACAAAGATCCCTTGTGTAAGGGGACAAAAAAGGCTATTTGAGTTGGGGAAACAGCACAGCTATCAGCACCAGCAATAGGTGAGCCCAGTGCCTGTGCCTGGAAACTGCAAAAAATTTTATGCACTGGGAGAGGATGGTAGCAGAAGGATGTTGCTGCTGGCATAGAGTACAAGTGAGGGGAGACAAACATGTTGTTCTGAAACAAGAAAAATTCATCTGGGGTGCTGGCAGCCGTTGGATCCTATGCAGAAATGTCCCAAGGCTGTTGTCCGTGCCTTCAATGAAAAAAATAAATTGTGCATGCTATTTGACTTTCACAGATTTCTGCATCAGACTAAAAGTGTTTCTCTGAGTAATCTGTTGTGAATAAAAAATCTGGACCATAGGAATGAATTTGCCGACTATGCGCTATGTGGCTAGAGCTCTGTGGGATTATATTTGAACCAATCTTCCATAGTTCTTTTCCAGTTGGGAGGGATGTAGAAGGAAGGAAGCCAAAGTTGCCTAAAAGGGTAAAAAATCCCCATTCTGCCATCCTGCCGCTGCTTGTCTCTCTTGCCCTTGTTCCCTTAGGTCTGCACACTCATTGTGACTGCTGCTGCTAGTGTTGCTTGTTGTCTTGTAAAGACAAGTGCAGAAAAGCTGTACGGGGTCCTTTAGCATCTGGGCATCTCTTGCTATGTTTGCAACAGGAATTTCTTTTCTCCCTTACCTGCTCTATTCACACTGTGCTAAAAGTACCTTCAGTACCTCGCAGAACTAGTAGTTTGAGACCTCTCTGCTGTGTCAAGGCAGAGATGTATTTAGGGGTAAAGAGAATTTCATGCAGGTATGTAGCTCTTAGTGCTATTAGTGCAATTTTTTTTTGTGCATAATTTAGTTAGTTTGCTTTATGAATGAAATTTTAGTTAGGTGTTTGGACAAAGCCAGGTTGAATAATGATGGTGAATGTTTTCAGGAAGAGTACTCCAGACTTGAAGGGGGAAGTGGAAAACAGCACAGAGGTTTCAGTGTGCTGTAGTCACCAAAATATTTAAACAAATTATCAAAATCTTTTGCTACTGTAAATATGTACTAGTAAACTACTAAAACTGGTAGTTTTACTTAACATAGAAATGCAAGCTGTATTTTTTTATTTATTTGAATATAACATTAAAATACCCTTTCATGTGGGAAGACTGGCATTTTAAGAATATTTAAAGCTGTTAATAGCCAGTCAGCCACTTTGCTGAACTGCTGACTTCACACATACCATTTCCTTTTTCAGGTTTTTACAACCCCACATCTTCTGACTTTTAAAGCAGGATGGAGAGGGAGGAAAGGAGGAGAAAAGCTATTTTCATTTTTTGCTGGTAGCCATAGAGCAGCTCTAAACTGCAATTTTAAAAATTACTATCAATTTCATACATGTTAAATCTACGTGACATAAATTGTTTCTGTTGTGTGTTGATACAAGCTATGCTGTTTAATTTGGAGATCTTCTCTATGTTCTCATTTATAAGTATTATTTCTTGTTTCAGGATTTTTTGGGACAAATCTTTAGTCTAAACCTTGTTAGTGTTTCTTTTTAAAATATGCAATGCTTTACTCTGTACTGAATAAGACACTTAATAGGGTTTGAGAGTTTAGAGAGATTTTTGTAGTCTTGAAATATATGACTTACTGTAATTACAGTTGATCATGTTCTAAAGCAGATCATAAACTTACCTGGAGAGAGAGCAGAACAGTTACAGGCAATATTTTACTGTTGACAGCTTAAAGGTTTGTTTATGCTAATTGCTTCTTAAATAGTGAGCAGTACACTGCTGGTGACTTTCTGAACATTTTTGCAAGTGCAGAAAATTTCTTCTTGATGTTAAAGCAAATGACATTACAGTAATATATTTGTAAAGCACTAAGTACCCACTCTCTTTAACAACTTAAGAAGTATTCAAGCTTAGTTGTTGTAATGATATATATGGCTAGTTAATATCTGTAGGTTTGAAAGCCTGTAAATTTGACAAAAGTCTTATCAGTCCTAGCTCTGTCTTTAATAACTAGAAGAGGTGTTTAGATATATCAGTTTATTAGAAGTTCATCTGTATGTAAATGTGGAAGTTTAATTTCCTTTCTTGAAAGAATTTCACTTTTTTTTTTTTATACAAAGAATGTGAACTAAAAGGGATTCCAACTGGGATCGAATTTCTTGTCAGAACATCGACTGATTATATACTTGTGTGCATAAATGAAAGAAGACCTGATTGTTAATGTTTTGGTTTGAAATCATATATGTGTAATGCTAAATAATACTCAGTTTAAAACTACAAAGCTTGTGTTACATTTTATAAAGTTCTGATACATTCCTTTAGCCTTTGAGGTCCTACTTTTCTCTAATGATGCCACAGTATGCTCTGAGAGGTGTAAATTGATTATCTTTATTACATAAATAAGGAAGTATATGCTGTTGTGTCTTCAAGTGTACTAAATGAGTCTACATGCTGGGTAGCTTGCTGGAAAGTATTTTTAAGTATTGCAAATTTGGAAGTACTGTATTTTATTAAAAAGCTCCTTTAAAGTCTTGCTCTCTTTGCCTCTTTGCAGCCCCTTAAAGACTTGTGAAAACGGTATGAAGTAGCAGGGGTTTTTTAAGATACAACAGATGAACAGATGATTAGGTTTAAGAAAAAGGTATTCCAGGTTCATGAAGGACAGCCTTGAAGTGATGCATTTAAGTCACACTTGCCTGGGAAGTGACTGGTGCCTGTACATATTACCTATGTGTGGAGGCTGCAGTGGGAACTATGGCTGCTGGACTGCGTGTCCGTGGAGGGGGCTGCACAGGTCCTTTTCTTGAAGTGCTCTCTGCAGCACTGACAGTAACAAACAGCAAGAAGGAGATGAGGAGCAATGAGAGCGTGGCCAGCAGTTGTAGCTGGTGTTTCTTGTGTTTCTAAAGGTAATGGCACATGAATGCTGGTGGTGAAAGCAAATGTAAGACTTGAACATATGAAAGAATTTGGGGGGGAGTATTTCTTGGCTTACACTGTACCTATTTTCTGTCTATAACTGGTTTTGCTGTTCAAACTACATGTAATTCTTTTTCCCCGTCACATATGCAATTTTAGTCTGGAAGCATCTGTAGAAGAAAAAAAAGGGCAAATATAACTCCTTGTTTATATTACATCTGCCTTCATTTAAAGGTAAAATTGAGAATTTAAATCGATGGTTCAAAGTGGAAGTTTTGTTAGATTCTTCCTCAGTGCTGTGTATCTGTGTAGAAGAACAGCCTCAGTCTTTATCCAGCAGAGACTGCCTATTGACGACTGCCCCACCCTTGAGGATGCCAATGATGAGGTCTGAGTTACTGCGTTTGTACCAGTGGTAGGGTCAAAAAAGCTAACAGGCTTTAAAATTAATGTCTTTTGTCTTGCCTTAGATGCGGAGTCATTGACAGAAAAACCTGTTTTTGGTGAGGACTAAACCCACAATCGCCTCATTTCTTCGGCTTCTTTTAAATGTTACATTTATCTCCATGATTCTGTGTTAGTATTTTTATGAGCAGGCATGCTGTCAAGATAAACGTGCACTGGGAAACCCTAGATATGCATGGGGGGTTTTTTTCAGGACATTTGGCTTATTTGAGTGCCTGGCTTGCAGTAAGAAGGATAATGGAGATGCATGGCAGGCAAAACAAAGAGTGATTTTGACATTTCCTGTAGAATACTGCCTTCTTTGAAATGCAACAATACATGTCCTTTGAGTAATTATTTCAAAATAAAAAGAGCAAAGTTAGGCAGGAAAAATGTTTTCCATCCTGTTTTCTGACACCGAGTATTATCTACTAGCAATGCAGAAAGGGTGAAGGCTTAGGCTTGTCTACTAATATACTGCTTTCTGACAAAGGACTTGCACAGTGGGAGGGGACTAGTAGAATTGATTTGGGGATTAACAATAAAAACTTCAGTAAAGAATTAAAGGCATATAAATGCTTTCCATCTGATGTTTTAAAAAGTAACTGATGTAAGGGATGTTAATCAGAGAAAGACAAACTCAGTTTACAGGATGAATTGAGATGTAAGTGATTTAAATAATACACTTCATGAGTGTGGAGATCCTTTGAATGCTCTTTGAATTGAAGACATTTTGATGATAAATCCAATATTATCCTAGGCTCATGGATTTTTTTCCCCTTTTTCAGTTTCTTTAATTTACAGCAAATGGTTTCTCACTGGATTCTATACTGACAGTCCCTTAAATATTTTGGTTATTTTCTGTCTGTGACTGACAACCTCTGCACTTAGCTCAGTCTCTATAACTTTGGTTTTTATTCTCCTGCTTTGTGCACTCTTGCGCCATTGCACTTCAACCTTGCCATTGCATTTCTTTGCTCGTATATTCCTGACCTTGTTTGGTTTCATTTTTCTCTTCATTTCTAGAAGATGCTAGATTAATTTCTTAACTCCAACTTTCTCACTCAGCTTGCTTGCCAAGACGCATGTACAGGAATGCCTTAGTCTCTGTCCTTGCTGCATAATTTTGTCAAAATGTCCCCTGGAGGTGTTGTCCCTGTATTTGCTGGTGGTTTTCTTCTCTTCTGTGGTGGGTGTGCTGTGGGTTTAGCCAGGCTGGTGATGCTGAGTGCGATGTGAGAGGACTCTGTCTTGGTTAGCAAAGGACGTGACTGCCTTGCTTATGGTTTGCTACTTGATTATGTGAGGCGATGGAATGTTCTTCCTAGATCTGCCCCTGCAAAAGAAGTTACACTTTGTTTCAGGTGGACCCTGCCCTATTTTGGAGGTAACTGGTTTTCATTTTGCTGTTATTTCAGCAACATGTAGTAGTTGTTGGATAGAGGCTCAGAAATACCATTCTTGGATGTTTTCCGTGACAAAGAGCACAATCTATGAGCTACTTTAATAGCAGCTCTAAATCGAATACTTAGGTGTAACTGAGGTTTAAGTAGCACCTCTTCGAAACACTAATATATTGTGTTCCTGGAGTTGGATTTGCCTCATTTCAAACAGCTCTTTCAGAACTTTCAGTTGTCTTATATTTTTAACAGGCTGGTGGGCATGCTGTAAAACAGCCTATCTGGTACAACACAAGCTAATGAAAAGCTGGAATCCTTTTTATGTTCTCACAGACGCTCCGGTTGTGCTAAACTTGATGACTATCACTGCAGGGTTGGAATCTTTATTACTGCACCAAGTGCAATCTGGTACTTGGAACAAAAAGATAAAAACCATTCGCTGTTTTAAAGTAATCTGTAAAAACAGTTACTTTGACTCTCCATCACCTTCCATGATTTATTACTTGCAGTTGAAAAGCTTTGAATTTTGGGGGGAGTCTATGAAAGTATCAAGTATTTCAAATTTATTTGATGGCTTAAAAGGATTTCTATTCTTAATCCTGATGATCACTTATGCTATGAATGTTATTGTGTAGCAAAACCTGCTTATTTTATGGTAGTATTCAGTTTTATTTATAACTCCTTTCAAGTCTCAGTCTTGAGTTTTTGTAATAACTGTTCAGCTTGTTCACACACAACATACACGTGAAATGAATTCATCAGTCACTGGCACATAAAAAGACCATTTAATTAGTTTTAATCATGGATTTTGCACTGTATAGAGTTTTCATTATGTATTCCACCACCATAGTGTGCAAGTTCCTTGAAGTTTCAGTGAAATACCAGTTTCAGAAAAATACTCAGCTATATGATGCCTCTCTTGTTATAGGTGATATATATGTGTATGTTTGGGTTTTTTTTTTCATGTGAGTAGAAGATTCAAGAAATTCCAAGTAGATAACCTGCTTTTAACTGTTACTTCTTTTATGTCACACTGGAAAGATGTAGCTTCTAAAAATATTACCTTTGACAAAATTGATTGTGGAAAAAGTATGCATGTACTTAAATTGTAAAGAAATCTCAAACTTTTGATGATGTCAGCTTTAAACCTCATGGAAGTTCCTTGAAAGGAAATTATCCAAGAACATAATTCAGAAATTTGAATGTATTTTTACCCATTATTACTTGAAAAGTTAATGGAGAAGGATAATAAACTTGCTGGCTGCATTGCTCCAAGGCTAAATGCTTGAAATGAGTTTGACTTGAACACAGTCAAAGTTCAAAAAACTAGATTCTGGAATAGAAAATTGCAGTAACACACACACAAAAAAGAAAGTTTGTTTTTGCTGTTTTGCACTAATTTATCCAATCTGTACCTCCAGTTTGTAAACCCTACAAGAATGTGGCTCATTGCTTTTATCTACAGGTTGGCGTATCCCTAACAGTTCTCTGTGCTCTGTTACAAGTCTGTTACAAATCATAGGGCAGGGATATCAATGAGCACTTCAGCCTTTGTGCAAATTTTTTACGTTACTGTTTTTTCCCTCTTCAACTGTAGTTGTGCAAGATAATGTATTTTACGCAGAGGTATTTAAGGTGATGATTGTTTAATTGTGCAAGTGAGGCAAAATGAGTAGGTTATGAATAAGTCTTCCATTTTTCAGTAATGTTTCTTGGGGGGGAAAAAGGAATAAAGCGTGTTTTATATCTTTCTTTTTATTAGAAATCCACAGAAAATGCAAATCATTGTACAATGAACTGTCTAAAACAATGAAATGAAACCTTGCATTTGGTACCCTTGCTACTTTTATATAACCATTGTTTACATACTACTCTCCTACACATAGTTTGTTAAACCTTTGCAACTTAAAACCAGCAGGATAATTATACACTAATACAAAAAAAAATCATCCTTCCCAAAAAAAGAAAACTCAAACGCCAACAACTACCTCCCCCCTAACTTGTTGTATTACTGCTCCACAGGAAACTGTTGTGCTGAAAGGAAGAATTAACTGGTCTTTCAACTTCAGCCTTTTTATTGTGAGAGGGGAGATCACAGAAGTGTTACCATGGGGAGAACGGCAGCTAAAGGTAAGGCCTGGTAGCTTTAATCCAAGAGAAAAGAAAGTGAGTAACCTGCTAAATTCTCTTTGAAGCTGGTGGGATATGCTATACTGTTAGGTTAATAAAGACAGTTTGTGATATGTACTGAATACAGGTAAATTCAAACTTCACATTGTTTTAGAATATATATGCTGAATTTGGCTGCCTTGCATTCTGCAAGTTCATTGAAAAGAATTCTGTCCTGTAACAGCCTTGAAACCCTTACTGTACTCTGAAATTGCAGAATGTGTCTAGATGTGCTATTAAATAAACCATAGGACATTATCCTGTAGCTGCATATAATTTAACAGGATAATAACTAAGTAGTATGAAGAATCAAATACTATCACAATGAATGGCATTAGCAACTGTCTCTTGAAGATAAAATGCACATTTTAAAAGAAATTCATCCAGAAGTACACAGTGTGTCACAAAGGTGTGATTTCTGCTGTGTCATGTCTGCAGACGTTAATTGTGAGTTAAATGCTGAAATAGAGAGTGAGAAAAGAAGAAACCGAGTGTTTGGGCTGGTGAAATAAAGAGAATGTGAACAGCAAAAGACCCACTCTCTGAAACCATGTTGCTCCTGCTTTCAAAGCTTTCAGATTGGTAGTCCTGCCCCATAAAATACTGCTAACACTTTTGTACTTTTCCTTGAGCTTTCCACCTTCAGCCCAAGCTGCTTTATGTGCTTGTGTGTTCCCTTGGTAAATAATTGTCTTTTGCTATAATAGATTTTCTGTAATGACAGGAGTCATCCGTTTAATTGTTGCACCAAGAGTTTATGGAGGAAGTCTGTCCCCTTCTCTTGTAGGTTTTCTGCATGGCTGTTGTCTAAATATACTCAAAGAGACTCCTTGTTCCAAGCAGATAAGATAAGAATCCCACTAGGGGAGCACAAAAGGAAAGGAAAGGAGAAATTTCATATTCACTCTGTCTTTATATCCTCAACTGTGTGCACTGAGACTTGGTGAGGGGTAGCTAAAAGGTGCTCACTACCCTGTGTGGTAGGGAGTGAGAAGAAGGCCCCTTCCTGAGCAGTGGTAAATCTTGGGCTTCTTAGTAAACTTAATCTGAGGGCAAGTAACTGTGTGGCATGGGAAGAGCAAAAGTTTTTGTCACCTGAAGTTATTTCATATACATCAAGAAAAGACAAGGGATCTATTTGAGAAAAGTGGTGTCCTGCCATGTTTTGAACACCCAGAAGAATTGAAGACTTCAGGGTGACTAAGGGATGGCTGCAGAAATCTTGAAAGCATGTCTGTGAACAGCATTTTGCCTGCGTTGAACAAGTAAATAAGAAGTCTTAGAAAATAGCACATATATGACTTTTCATGTAGCACACCATTCTGGGATAAAAACTAATACTCTTAAGAAATGTGATGCTTGCCATCACTTAGACAAATCAGTGATCTATTGTAGTGAAAGTTTAACTCTCCTAGAAAGAACTGTTTCACAGAATTTTAAAGCATCTCAGGCAAGAAGCAGGAGTACAACATGGGAGTTTATAAGAGGAAATATGCATTGGTCACCAGGATTATCTTTGGCAGAGCTTTACCACTGCCTTTCTGATTTTTTTTTTTTTTTGTATTCACAAGACAGTCAAGATAGTTCTGTCTTTTTTTTCTTCTTTGTCTGTAATTTCTTGTATGATAGATGTATTTGCTCGTGCCTGTCTTCTGTTGAGTAATCTTATCAGCAGAATTCTGTGGTTACAGATAGGGTGGGAGTAATGTAAACACATGGAGCTTTGAATTGGTAAGCAGAAAGCACTATGTCAAATAATCTTACTTAATCTTGGTGTGTATCTAAAGCTTTATCTTATGAAGTGCACTCTACAAAAAAATTAGTTGGTGAACAATAGAATATGTTGCTTTTAAAATTTTAGTACATGCTGTACTCTAATCTTGCTACCTAGGAGAAGGCAATCTTTCATTTAGCCTGTATATGCTATAGGCTAAATATATAGATACATAGCAAATATATAAATGCTATATATTATATGTATTACTTTATTTTTAAAACTATCTTTGAAATTGGTATCCCATTCTTTTTTGGTTTGGTTTTTTTTTTAAAGACAGCTGACTGTCTTAACAACTAGCATTTGGTTAAGTCCACAGTAGAAACATTTCATTCTGACTCTTGTTTTGGCAAATGATCTAAAACATGCTGTATTTTACATTGGAAAGTAAACTGAAATGTGTCTCTTTAAAAATGAACTTTATGAACAGAGGAAGATAGATGATGAATTAAACTGACCTATTTTTTCTGTTGCCATGAGCTTCAAGACTCCTGAACTAGTAAGTCTCTTCTGTCTCCAATATATGAATAAGTCAATTTTTCAGGTCAATTTTTCAGGTTTCGAGGAATTAGCCATTAAATGTGGCTAGGAGCTGAATGTGGGAGGAGATGAAAAGAAAATATCCTTTGTATCTGTAAAAGTATTTACAGGTACATCTTTCATAACCTCATTTTTTGATGTTGAGACTTGAAGTTTGACCAAGTTGAGAGTAATCTTCAGCCCAGTGATTTGAATAATAGCCTTCTGTCTTAATTTTTGTTCTGTGATCTTTGGAAACTAAAGTTACTAGAATTTAGAATATCAACATTTCAAATGTAGATTGGCATGCATTTAAAAAAAGCATGTATTTATAAAATAGGTTAATATTTATAAAATTGGATTTTAATAAAATCTTATACTCTTTATTGTTGTTTTTGAAAAGAAACATAATTTTTTATCCACCCTAACTACCAGCATTGGAAAAAGCACACCTGAGCAAGGCATTGTAGTGACTGTGAAGTAGAGATCAGGGCAAAGTTTTTTAGGTGGTAGTGGATACAGAGTGCAAACAGTTTGGTAATTCTTCCTGCTAGTAGCTTTTCATCTGCTTAGACAAAACAATCCAGCTTTGTAATGGTATTCCCAGCTTCCCATTGAAGAACGTTGGAATGCATAAAAGCAAGGGGAACCTTTGAAAGCAAGCTTGGTTTTAGTCAGACTTATTTTTGGATTTTCTGCATGTGCTGAGTGAGATTTATTTGAGCATTTTAAAGAGCAAATTTTTAGCCATCAAAAACAAGTGATAGTGACAGTGCTTTGTGTTTCATGTGAATGAAAATGCCTCCACCTCAAATGAAATGTTTGTTTAAATTGCTATTGAGAAATCCACTTCTCATTAACATAATCATCTCTTCTTTTCTTGTAGTCTTCTAATGGCTGATAAGAAAAATATGTTGCCAAGAGTGTTTTGTTTCAACTTTCATATTTGCCGTGATATTTTTGAAATAGTCACTAAAACTAACTGGTAGAGGGAATAAGTAATTTGTGCGGTGATTGTCAGGAGGAACACATGTGGTGTCCAGGCTGCAGTTTTTCACATTCTTTCACCTGTTCTTGATGTCTCTAATCATGAAAAGCTGTCATCTTGTTTTAAATCTGGCACTGCTGGGTAGATATTCTTTCATGACTCTGTCCTTTCAAGCTTTGAGTGTTCTCAGGAAGCAGTTATTAGTTCTCTTCTTTCAACTGAGTCCCACATCAGAGACTTACTGATTTCGTTTTTGGAAGTAGTCAGATTGGGAAGTTACTTATTCTGTAAGCTGACAGCCTGATGTCCATGATAGTATCATGACTGTTTTGAGGAAAACCTGATGAACTGAGCTTGTAAAACATAGCAAATGGTTCTGTTGATTGCTACTGCCCAGTAGAAAATTAGCTGCATTCAGCTCAATCCCAAAGAGGCTGGATGAAATATATTTTGACCTCTAGAGTGGGGAAGGTTAATATAAGCCTTGTATCTTGTCATTGTTACTGAACTAGTTTTAACACTGTTCTTTCTCAGATTCCCACAGGTCGTTGTAGGATATCCACTTGTATGGGTTAAAGCCCTACTGCTGAGAAAGTACTGGGGTTAGGGCTCTGTGGACACTGTCCCAAATCATTTCAGCAGTTCCATCTGAGGTTGATTTCCATAAGAATTTTTCTTCAGGAACCTATATAATAGAAAATGTTCCAAAGCAAACTTTTTCCTAAAGAAAGAGCATGTAAGTCAAGAAAGAAGACTAAGTCAAAGAGTAAACTTAGCATTTTGTTCCCTTTTCAAAGGACCTGCAGTTCTTCCCCTATCTGCTTTAGGAGAAAAAGGTGATATTTTTGCAGTGTATTTTGAGCAGTTATGTAGCTGTACACTTATTTTCTCGTACTGCGGAGTCTGGGTTGTACTTGGAAGATGTCTTGGTCCTGAGGACACTAATAGGCTTTAATGGCCCTGACTCACCTGGGGCCTCTACGTGTCCTGCCCAGGACCCCATGTGAGCCCCTGCCCCAGCGATACTGCAGCAGGACCAGTCTCCAGATTGCCATAGCCCTGGCCCCATGTCCCATCCCAGCCCCAGCCTATCTCCTGGGAGAGTGCCCAGTGCTGGGGCTACCCCCAGTGCCTTTTCCCTGGTAGCTCCTGGACAGGGTGATGGTGTGGCCCTGGCTGGCGAGGCCCTGGCTGGCGAGGCCCTGCCTGGCCACCCCAAGGCAGCCATGGTCATTGCTGTGCCATGGCCAAAGGAGCACCGCATCCTACCCCGCACAGAGCCAGGTGGATGGCGTTATCCTCTGCTTACTGAGTGGTAGGGGAGGATTTTGGGATTGATGACAGAAGATTGTCATGACTCAGCTCTTGCATTACATGGCAGTTCCTCAATAGGTCATGAAAGAAGCGTCATGGAAATGTTGAACAAGACGTGTTGCTTCTTGGCACTCTCTATTTCAAGAGATGCTTTACAGAAAACAGAAACACTATTAGGGGTTAGTCTTTGCTACAGAACAGCTCATTGTATTTCAAGTGTTTCTGATCACCAGATGCTTCACATTCTAGGTCGGGAGTGTTTTTGTTTCAAGAGCAAGCCAATCAGTAGCTGAAGACTTAAAAGTGAGTGAATACAGGAATTGGCTACTAACACAATCTTTTAAGCCAATCAGTAGCTGAAGACTTAAAAGTGAGTGAATACAGGAATTGGCTACTAACACAATCTTTTAAGCCAATCAGTAGCTGAAGACTTAAAAGTGAGTGAATACAGGAATTGGCTACTAACACAATCTTTCAGTAAAAGTGAGTCTCCCTTCACCTATACCTGTTCAGGCTAACTAGGATGACCCAAGGTGTGAACTGAGACGCAAGCCTTCCCAGAGGAGCAGCCCCATTCCCAATACTGAGGCGTTTGCAGACCAAGAGAGTTGTTCTCCTATGCAGAGCTTAGTAAAGAAAAAAAGCTTTTTGAATCTGAAAATGTATTTGCATTTTATAGCCAGTTCAATGTCATATTTGAATTTCTCTTTAGTCCAGAAGTGTCAAAAGCAGGTCACCAAGCCAACATATTTTAAAGACTAAAAGGAATGAGTGGAACTGTCTCCCTCAAGTCTTCTTTATAACTACCTAGTTTTCCTGTGTCCCTCATACATTCTGAAATCCATAAAAAATTAAATATGACAGACTCCTTTCTGAATGTGGGTAGAGATTAGTGATAGGGAAGGTAGGTTCTTCTTAATGATTCTTTAAATAATTGACATGTGCGCTGAGAAAGCTGCTTTGAGTATTTGAGAATTTAATATTGAGAATATTGTGAATTCAAGACTCTAAATATAGAATGGAATCTTTAACTCAGAAACATGGTTTTAGGGTGGATTTGGTTTCTTTCCTTGTTTCTCAGTTCCTAGTGATCTAGACAAGATTTATAAAGATATACAGTGATCCTTAGGATCTCAAATTGTGCATAGGCTGAGTAAAACTGTTAAAAATTAGGACATGGTTGCTGCCTGTAGAGCTGATACTACATATTCTGCAACGAGATTTATTCTGACAATTGTTATAAAGTAGTCAAAAGCTCTGCTTTTTCATGCCGTACTTCTCAATATATTTTGGAAGGAAAGTAGTGCGATGATTAGAGTACAGATACCTTTTTGATTATGCTCTGAAATGAACAAAAGACGGTCAACAAGATAGTCTGTATTGTTTGAAAGCATTCTGTGTTATGCTGGACATCATCATGATGTGAATATTACATTTATTATGTAATGGAATCTTGTCTTTTAGATTCAAAGAATATTAAAAAAGAGAAAGATGGAAAGAATCAGCAGGCAAACAACCCGTCTTTAAAAAGTGGTAGGTATTGCAGCTGTCAGGTTTTTAGTTAAGCTACTCTAAAAGAAAAAGTGTGTGTTTGGATTGTACTATTTCCTGAGCTTTCTTTTTTTTGTCTTTTTGGAATCTCTTGGGTTATTTTTGGTGGGTACTTAAAAACGTGTCATTGCTTTTGTCTAACTGTGAGGAAAGTATGTTTTGGTAATAGAAAGTGATGGTTGAAACTGCTTAACTTGAGCCTGCTAGTTTTACTAGCCAAGATAAGTACTGTTTCTATGTATAATCAAAGATGCTTATAAACATTATTATTTTTAGACCATTACTGATTTTTCTGTTCTTCTCATCATGTATTTCTCAGTTTCATGCCTTTTCTGCTGCAGTTATCTTCTATTTCCTTAAAGTGTTTGCTGGTGCCAAAAGAAGGATTTTCAGTTTAATAAAAAGTCTTGAGTTTTTAGGATTGCTAACTGAATTAAATTGCTTGGGATTCTACTGCTTGGGATTCTGCTTGGGATTTTACTTTAAATAACTGATGTGAAAACAGAATTTGTGGGTTTTTTGTAAACTGAGGAAACTGCATGCTTGCCAGAAATGCTCCAGAGGCCCTAACTTAGCCTCTACTACCCTCAACAGGTGCCATAAGACAGAGTATACATGAGATTGCTGTCAGGGAGGCTTTTATGGGCTGCAGTGAGAGAACAGCAGCACCCGTAGATATTTTATTTTTGCTTAAAATTAAATTGCTTGGGATTCTACTGCTTGGGATTCTGCTTGGGATTTTACTTTAAATAACTGATGTGAAAACAGAATTTGTGGGTTTTTTGTAAACTGAGGAAACTGCATGCTTGCCAGAAATGCTCCAGAGGCCCTAACTTAGCCTCTACTACCCTCAACAGGTGCCATAAGACAGAGTATACATGAGATTGCTGTCAGGGAGGCTTTTATGGGCTGCAGTGAGAGAACAGCAGCACCCGTAGATACCCTTCATAAGTTCATGTTGTTTGCTTGAATTTGGGACAGTAAGAAATGTCATGAGTAATATTGACTGAAGTGTAAAATCTCTTCAGGAGTTCTTGAAAAAATGTCACTGATTTACTTAAACTCTCACTCTGCTCACTTTTCTGTGCCCTCTGATTACTGATAGATGGCCTGGTTCAGAGCTTTTCAGGTTCCAGTGGAGGAGTTCCTTACAAGTAGCATAGTCACAAACACACTGAGATACTAACAGAGTAGGTGAGTAGTTGAGGCCATGAATTTGCATAAAAGATCTAATACCTTGTTAACACCAGCCATAGTACAGCCTTCTGCTCTTAACATTTGCCAGACCTAATTTTTTCATTTATTGGAATTCTGGCAGTTACAGAATGGGTACAGTTCTAAGGGACCACTGCAGGTCATCTTAGTCCAACATCCTGCTCAGTCAGGGACCCCTAGAGCACGTTACTCAGAATTGTGTCCAGGTAACTTAGGAATACCTCCAGAGAGGGAGACTCCACAACCTCTGTGGCAACCTGTCATCTTTGTTATTTGTCGCTATTACTTTGAGATGGAAAAAGAAGTGTATATTTGTCTTTTTGCCTCTCTGCAGTGTAAAAGGAGCTCCAGCTCAAACTGGACTCCATGTGTCTGTTTTAAATAACGTTGTCTGACATGACAGATGGAGCGCTCTAAGACAGCCCCCCACCAGCAGAGTGCTTTTCGTATGTGGATAAGACAACCATATTTCATGAATCACTGGAAAATGTCCCTGCCTCCTCCTGCAGTTGAGAGCAAGGTGTTGAAAAAGCTTTGTGGAGAAGCAGTGCTAAGCAGGCAAGCCTTGTTCTGTCGTCTGTGTTCTTGGACTTGGTCTGGCTGTCAATGCAGTGAGTGTCTGGGCACTGAACTTCCCCATTAAATCTTGGCTAAGCTCTGTCAAATAGAGAGGAGTCCCTTGAAAGATCTCTGATTTTCTTCAGACAAGATGACAGTTTGTATCCTGTATTTCTGCTTGTTGGTAGCAAAGAAGCAGAAAGAGCCTCTTGGTACCAGATGAAGAAGGATGCCATACACTGCTTTGGGCTAGCAACTAGGAAGCCTTCAGAGTTTCCAGAGGGATGTGTGATAGGAAAAGTCGAAAAGGAGATGTGAGAAGAATGGGTTAAAAAAATAAACTAGAGACATGAGGAGAAGAAAAATTCCAGTTGAAGAATCTCAACATATAGAGAGAGGTACAAGGTATAAAGTGGAGTATGAAATACCTTACACTTAATTGCAAGAGTATGTAAGAGTATGTAAGCAAGACTATGTTTGCAAGAGTATGTAAGCAAAAATTAAAAGGAAATCTCATCTTTGAAGAAGAGAGGTTGTGGAATAGACTAGAAAAGATACATCTCCATATCCAAAGTCTCAGATGTGTGCCAAGGAAAGCCAGGGGTGATAGGAGAAGACGTGACATTCTTCATCTACCCAAACAGTGTTTAGACTACGGTGATACTGTATTATATTAACCTAAGTAAACCAGGTCCTCAAATTCTACCAATCTGCAAGTGACACTTAACTCATAGTTTATATCTTCAGTTAAAATCGTGTAAAACTTTTGCACTTCAGCAAATTGGGCATTCACGTATTCATGGCAGCAGATGTTATGCCTCCAAGGATGCTTAGGCAGTTGATTGACGTCACTGTGAGGCCTCTCGCTCATTTTGGAGAGCTTATAGTGATTGAGCAAGTTTCATGATGACTCGAAAAGGTCAAATAATGAGCGCTGTCAAGAAGGACAAGAAGGGAGCACCTAGAGAATTACAGGTTGGCCTGCCTGATCTAAGTCTTCAGGAAGACTATGGAGAAAATCTTCCTGGAAGTCAATTCCAAGCAAATAAAGGATAAAGATGAGGTTAGGAACAGCTGAGATGGATTTTCCATGTGTGAACCATGCATGACTGATTGCCTTTTGTGGTAAGTTTTTTTTTTTATTTTTTTATTCTGTAAACAAGGAAGAGCAGTGGATGTTGTTCGTGTCTACTTTAGCAAGGCTTTCTGTACAGTTTCTGTAGTGTCCTTTTAGCCAAACTGGTGAGATGTGGTTTGGATAGGTGGGTGAAAAATTAACTGGACTGTCAGGCAGTACAAGGTCCTCCTGGCAGCTGGTATAGCTAGTGACATTTCTTAGAGGTCAGTACTAGGACTGATGCTATTTTATGCCTTACTGTCAGATGGGGATGATTGGACAGAACAGACTGCCAAGCCAGTTTGTGGGCGACATCTAATGGGGAGGAGTAGCCAGCAGGCTGGAAGTCAGGACTGCCTTTCACATGGACTTGCCCATGCTGGGGAAACGGGATGACAGGACCCCGGTGAGATTCAATAATGAATGCAGAGTCCCTCCTGGCCCCGGCCAGACCCGAGCCCTGCAGCAGCCCAAACGCGAAGCAGACTGCCTGGAAAGGAATTTATCAGGAAAGGCCTTGGAGCTCTGACAGGCAGCAGCTGAGTGTGGACCAGCAGCGTGCTCTTGTGGTGAAAGACGTCAACTGCATGGGGATCCTATCGGCAGAACTGCAGGCAGCGTGGCGGGAGGAGGGATTCGCTGCTTTGGGGTATTTGGGAGACAGTATCTGGAGAACTGTGTTCAGTTTAGAGCTGCGCAGTACAAGGAAGGCACTGCTATACTGGATCAGGCTGGCTGGAAGTCCAACCAAAAAAAATGAAGGAGCCAGAGTGCAAGATGTAAGCAAAAAAACTGGTACTGAAAGCAAAAAAAATGTTTCTTTTTCAGCCAAAAGAAAAGAAAGCTTATGGGAGATGGTCTTGCTGTCTTCAATTACCTGACAGGCAGCTGTAAAGGGAGCAGACCCAGGCTCTTCGCGGAGGCACAGTGGAAGGAGAACCAACAAATACTGCCTGGAGCATAAGAAATTCCTCCTTGATGGAAGGAAAAATTCTTCACATTGAGTCCGATGGCACCCTGGAGGAGCAAGAGGCTGAACTAGAGACCTCCTGGGTTCCCTTTTAGCTTGAGTAACTTTGGAATTGGCATGTTTGACAAGAAGTGATAGGGTATTGATACAGTATTGCAGAATGCATCAAGGGTCATTGACCCATGGGTCATTGCCAGTAATGCAAGCAACTATGCCATAAACTTAGTCTCTTCATTTTTAAATTAGTCAGGCTTTTTGCCATTGCTGCTTGTTTTGAATCACTATTCTAGAGCCTCACTCCTGTGCTGGTTATAAACTAATTTTTTTTTTCTCTTTTGAAAGGTTCTAGTTACTTTTGGTGTGGGTTTTGTTTCGAGGTTTTTTTCCCTCTATTTCCAATATGTGCTGGTTTATTCTTCAGCATAAAATTTTTTTTCTCTCTGGTTTTCACTTCACTGGTGGGTTATAAAGTTGTGCTTGTTGCATAACGGGCTTTTCTTAAGCTGTTTAATTCAGCCTGCAGATTTGACTGTGAAGAGAAATGTGCATTAAATTATTTAGTGTGAGCTAATTTTCTTAAGGATATCTAGTTGTCAGAAGCTGCATGTTTTCAGTGTCTTTAGAATTAGAAACATATATAATACAAGTGCTTCTTTACCTGTGCACACTGAGAATACAGAGAAGCTTTTGTGTAGATATTTTTTCAATGTGATTATCTTTCTAGAGATGCATCTTACATGTTGCAAACATATATGTGTCTCCTATTTTTATGACTGCAATAATTAAATGGTAATTAGCACCATCTCTGAGGGCTAGTTTAATATCGTGTATCTTCACAGGTGAAGAGCTTCTAATTTTAACTCCAGGACATTTCTGCTTGATGCAAGAGCTTTTGATAGCTGAGTTTTAAAGCAAAGAGCTAGGCAATGTTGTTTTCCTTTTGGCTTTATCTCCAGCTGTCTGATTGTGTTACCTTATGGGTCTTTCTAGTAAATGTTCCCTTGAAAAAACAAAATTGTTTGTTTCCCTCTGTATTTTTGGTCATTCCACCAAATTTACAGTCCTATAATTGAGATAATTTGGGAAATTCTGGTATATAGGGATAATTTTTTTAGAGGAGGTGAATGGGGATTTCTCCTGGTAAAAGTGCTGTCACTAAAGTATCTATATTTGTACAGTCCTTGACACAGTGAGGCTCTGTTTCATGATTACAGCTTTTACGTCATGTTAGATCTGAAACAGCTGGAGACAGCTAATGTTTTCTTTTTACTAGATTTAATTTTATTCAATTAGGTACTTTAATAAGGTAAATCCTGATTAAAAAACTTTTTTTTTTTTTTTTTAATATCAGAAGGCAACCTGAAGTGACAGCTTTATTATTAGGCTCCAAGAAGAATTTTTATAAGATGAAACCTTGCTAGCAGTTCACCGTATTTAATTTTTGCACCCTCCTGGGCCTGTTAAAGAAACGAGCAACAAATCTGGAGGCTGCTTTCTGGGCAAAGCTCTGAAGAGCCTCTTCTGCCTTCCTGAAATACAAATACCTAATATATGCTTAAGTTAATGTACCCTGCCTTTTGTGAGTAATGCAAAATCAGTGTTACTGTATAAATGTGTGAATAAAATTTTCATTCCAAAATAGGCATAATTCCGAGATGTTGTATACAAGTGTCTTTGTTACCAGCCTACATATAGTCCAGACCACCAAATTAACACCTTTTGAGATTTTACTGACTTGTTACTGACTTCACACGTAACTAACAAGCACATGGCTTCTGCAGTGCCAAGGACAAATGAGTCGTACACTTTTGAGTCTCTTACACCAAAAAAGAGGATCTCAGCAGGCCGAAGGAATGGTTCCCTTTTGCTTGAGGCACTTCCTATTTTCAGCTAAATGCTATGCTAGTGCAGGCAGACTCTGGGTTTGAGCCACCACACAGCCTTCAGAGAATCACTATGTGAGAGCTGGAAAATGTTGCCATTTTCTGATTTTCTTTGCTTCTCCTCTCTCCTGAAAATGGCAGAGATGTGTTTAAGTGTCTATGCCCAGTGGCATTTTCGGAAGAATTAGTGACACATGCAGAGCAGGCTCTCCATCATCACCAAGGATTTTGCTGTAGACCATGTGAGTGGCAGTTGCTGAGCCGCTGGGTGGCATCACTGCTTCATTTTGGGTTCATCAGTGATCTATTCTTCAGCAACATCAGAAAGATGCCAGCTGCCCAAACAAGACAAATAAGCAAAAGAGCTCACTTAGATAATTTAGTAACAAAAATATTATCTGTACCATTGTAACTTTTCTCTTATACTTTATATTAATTTAATTAGAGCTTGCTTATATCCTTGATGTTGGTATTCATGCTTTTCCAGTCATGCAAAACTGATAACTAGTTAAATCAAGTGCATAATACACCTGCCCATACACATAAACAATGCCACTATTAACACTGGAAAAAATACCATGATTTTGTTGCTTAACATTGCCATAATATTTACTTATATGTGCAGTAATACATGATATTCTATAAAGAGAAACCTTTATCAGACTTCAGGTGAAATGAGACAAAGATGCAGTTGGAAGGCTGTGCTAATTTTTTTGCTTTCTAGTGGACTGAGGATAGTATTAATAACATATATTTCAACAGAATCCACATGTATGTGTTTTTCAATGTATATTGTCTCAGTACTCATATGAGGTTTTCATATCAACCCTGCTGTTAGGGGAACTAGATATAGCAAGGCTAATGTGCTTTATACAGGGATGCTTGGGAGATCCTCATACAGGGAATTGAATCTAGATATATCCTGGCATATATAACTTTGTATGTGGACCACCAAAAAAAAAAAAAGAGAAAAAAAAAAAGAGAGAAAAAGGAGAAGGTTTATATTAGTTTACCTATTGTGTGATCACTCCTATAAATTAATGGTACTCTTGAAGCTCTTTCAAGGGCTGTGTGTATTTCAAAGGTGGAGTTTCCATTTGAGAGTAATTCTGTTCTTGAAATAGATGTATTCTACAAGATAGTTGGGTTTTTCTCTCCCTTTCTTTCCTCAATTCCCCTTTTAATTTAAGTTCCCTTTTAAAACTGTGTATGTGGTCTTTTTTTATCTTGTGTCTTCCAGAACAGTTTAATTGGGATGACTATCTGAAAGAGACTGAATCAGTAGCTGCCCCTCTGCATTGTTTCAGACAGGTATGCCGGATACTATTTTGCAAGTGTATGTGTATGTAATGCATGTTACAGGGTGATCCTAGAGCAACTTTTACGTTTAGACTGCTTGCAGACTTCCCATTTGACTTCTTTTGATCTATAGTTATCAGTAGCTTACAGTTTTGGCAGATGCTAGCTACTGAAGTTTTTTCATTTTTGGTTTCTGCCTCAAGCCAAATTTTGACAGTTTCATTAAAATTGTATCTTTGAACTTCATTTTCATTTAAAAAAAAGGCTAGTTAATGAAAACAGTCTTGTCAGAGTTCAAAAATGTTTTCTACTTTATTCAGTAATCTTAGAGGTACCATGGTCTTACTGAGAATTGAAAATTTGGCTGACCATCAGAGAAGTCTTTCCTCTGCCTCATTTTTGAAAGATTCCTTTCAATTCTGTCTAGCTATAAGTTGTGTATGTAGTAGAGTTTAGTCCTACTTCTTTCCTGGTTCTCTAATATGTTTAATTTTGTCTCTCTGAACAGAGTGCTTTTTACTAACGAGTAATAGATATTGAAGTTAAAAAAAAAAATCAAGGGAATATATGGGAATACAAAGGAAATAATTTATAATGAAGGGTGTTTAATGTATTATTTTGTATCTTACACTGTACTGATTCCCCCCTGCATGATGGTTTGGTATGTATTTGCAGATGCAGTTTAAATCTATCATTTTGTGAGAGCTAATGACCTCCAGTTACTCAGCCTCTGGAGACTGAGTCAATCTCTGCAGACCTCTTTCTGTAGAGGGAGCCAGGGCCGGTGTGTTCCCAAGCTGAGGTGTATCCTGTCTGCCTAAAGTTAAAGAAGGGTGCCTTTTGGTCTGTGTGCCTTATCTGGGTTAGGAAGATAGTTGCAAAGGAAATTGATAGTTCACGTTCATAGAAGTGTAGTAGGTGTGACAAGCAGTGCATGTCTAGTTTAGTGGCTTGGGCATATTCAGCAGTTGTCTTCTAGGGTGTGTTGGTAGTCTGATTGTACTGTAAGTGATACTGACCTCCAGTGGGGGACCAGATAAAAAGCAGCACAGATTGAATACTCTGAGGAGGGGAAGAACCATCACTCGGTGAATCTGAAGTAGTTGCAGGAATGGAGAATAAGGAGAAACACAGGTGTTAGCATTTCCTCATGCTAGATCTTGAATCTCAGCTTGCTTTTTGCAGATGAGGATAAAGAGCAAAGAGCCCTTCGCATGCTGCTTTCACTGAGAGGTGACTGAACACAGCAGTGTCCATAGCTCTGAGTGAAGCTCCAGAGATTATTTTCACAGTATGTGTTTTTCACAGTGGGTACCAGCTCAAGGCAGACACATCAAATGCTGCTTGGGTAGAGGCAGAGGGTGGTAGCATATCCCTGGATCTTTCTCAGGTTACTGTCAGGCAGTAGCATATGCCTGAATCTCTCTGAGGTTAATGCCGTACCCGCAGACCATAAACCACCACAACCAGAGTGTTTGCTCCCAAGGAATGTAACCACTGCAGAAAGCTGCTCAAATGCCTTCCCATGTACCTTTCTTACATCTTGCTCTTCCCTACTAATGCTCAAGTCCAAACTGAGCAACCAAATAATGCCTTAAATAGAGATGCTTATGTGATGTGTGTTGACTGAGATAAATCCAAATGACCTGGATTGCTTAAGGAGTGTGTGAGTTGGAAAGAAGAGCTTTAATTTATGTGCATAGCAAATTTCCAAAGAATTTACATAAGCAGACTTTCAGTTTTTCTAAGAGTTGACCTTTAAGTAGAAAGTGATATGCAATGTTGATTAGTGCAGATCTAGATCTTCTCGCTACATAATGTTTGCAGATTTTAGAACCAAGTGCTTGTGCTTTGTGTAGGACTGATTTGACTTTTATTGAGTTACACATGAATTGTATGTGTCATTATTACTCTGTGTAATGCAAAGAAATACATTGCTGTGGCCAGCCAGAAAATAAAGAGCAGAGAGAAACTTAATTTGACAATTACATCCAGATTTTGTGACTTGTGGGAATTTTAAAAGTTTAAATTTTGCAATAATTAAAAATTACCTGGGGAACAATAAATTAGAGTCTCTGCTGTAAATTAAGACAGACACAGACAGCTAATGGAAATTGACTAAAGTATTTATCTTAATTTAGAAGGTATTTTATCTATTGCTTTAAGTTGTTTTTAATTTCTACTTAAAATTTCAATGCACTTCATATTCCTTTTCTCGCCCTAAAACTTTTTTCCAAGCAGTTGAAAATTTTAAATATAAAAGCTCAATCCCTTGTGGTTTCAGCAGAACTTCAAACAAGGCTGTTACTGAGTGGGGTTTTGTTCTTATTTTAAGGACAAACTAGCATGGAGGAGTTACCTTTTTAGTAGAATGCCTTGAGTTGTTAGTATTTAAACAAGCTCACCTTTTGTATAAACAAATAAACTCCTCAGTTTCTCAATTTCTGTTGCTTTTCCTGGTTGTAGAAAATAACAGCTTGACAAGCAACATCCTGAAATTGAATTGCCCTTTAAACTTAATATGCTCAGGCTCCCCTTTCAGCCAGCCTGCTGTCTGAGTGCACCATGGGCAGATGCTACACTGCACTCACTGAATGTTGCTCACCTCTGGTTTCTGGGCGCAGGCTCCTCCAGGACTCTTGCTGTCGATCTAGGATGTGTTGTAAATAGTACACCTGCACAAGATAGCAAGTAGAGCAAGATGTATTTTAGATACTTAAATGTGGTGGAGAAAAAATACCACTAACATCTGTTGCAGTAACAGATTTCTTCAGTCTTTTCCTGTGTCCCCTGACAGGTAAGTGCACCTTATCTGCCTGCTATGGGATCCCCACCTGACCTGATCAGGTGGGCAGAAGGGGACATAGGAGTCTTGTGAGTGTGAATGCTCATGGTTTTGGGTATTCTAACCTGCCTTCTGTACTCGAAGTCAGATTATTAGTCTGTATGGGGTCGCTGCTGGGTTTAAGTGTCATGGGTGAGGCTGCTTACAGTTCTGTGTCTGTATTCAAATACACCTTTGTACTGAATAGTTGCAGAAAAGAGTTTCCAGGGTGATAGGAGAACAGTCATCATCTCCTAAGGGAAACTTCAGTATTTGACTTATATATGTTGTTGGAAGAGTACTCAGAAAGGGTCGGTTGTAGGTTTTGTTGTTATTTGCAAAGATGCAAAAAGAATTTAAGTTAAATAATAGTGTTGGCAAAAAATTCCAATAAAATGTAGACTGGAAATGAGGAGACAACTAAAGAGAATAGTGAGAGTCACTCTATCCCAGTTAGTGTTAATACAAAGTTTTGAACATCATTAGGTGATGTCACTACCTGCAATACCACAGAAGGCAAGTAATCAGACTGCAATCCAGTCTCTGCCAGTAGTGTGTTGATACATGAGTAAAAAATACTCTCTTTTATTCATCTTTAGCATGTGACAAAAAGTTTTGCTCAAAGACCAAGTTGCATTTGTCATATTTCTTTTCCCTGTGCTAATTAAATTGGCATTTCATTGTATGTTTGTGATTATATTCAGTTCTCTATGAATAAGCACAAGTTGCAGTTTTTGTCTTAGCATAGAAGTTTTATGTGACTTTAGGACAGTTTTCTTTCTGTAAAATGTTAACACTAACTCCTTTTTCTGTCTTCTTTCTTTGTAATGCAAGCTTTTTTTTGATGTAGAAACTCTTACATTGAGCTTTTGTAGTGCTTAGGGCAGTAGGGTCCAAATTTTGTTTAGATTTCCAAAATATTATTACAATGGGAATAACTATTTCTTTTGAATTGAAAGCTAACAGACCTTGTGGTTGGGATTTTTTTTGGATGTAAGTGTTGGTTTTGGTTTTTGGGTTTTTTTGAGTTGAATGACATATTTCTCAATGTCCTTGTATTCCATGCACTTCACTGCTCCCCATCTTTATGTTCATATCTTCATCAGAATTCCCTTGTTATCCTTCTTAGCATGCTTATCTTTTTAGAAGTCAGTCATGCTTATGCAGTTGGTAGGTTATACAGCTGCCTTTTCTGGCTTGCTACTGCTAGACATTCAAAGTTCAAAAGCTTCTTTGTATTTATTGTCTATATGATACATTTGGGTGGACTAAAGCTGTATATGGAACTGGCTGGTAAATTCAGCAATATTAACAATAATAAGAAAAAGTCTTTTACCTTTTATTGTAGTCTAGAATTCCACCTACGAATGATTTCAAAGTTGGTATGAAACTGGAAGCCCATGATCCTCGCAATGTTACCTCGGTTTGTATAGCTACAGTGATTGGAATCACTGGTGCCAGGCTAAGGCTGCGGCTGGATGGAAGTGACAACAAAAATGATTTTTGGAGGCTTGTGGATTCCTCAGACATACAGCCCATCGGGACCTGTGAAAAGAAAGGGGGCATGCTGCAGCCTCCGCTGGGTAAGTGACAAAGCTTCTGCACAAGTGTGTGTGGAGTATTGCTTTCAGGAAGTCGAATTTGCCTTTTTGTCTTGGCAAATTCAATGGTGTTAACGTTTTACCAAACCATTATTTAATTGAAAAAGAGGTAAGTAAAACTAATTCAGGCTAAGTGAATGGTGGCTTTTTCTTACTTTTTTATTCTTCTGACCTAAGAACGACCAGTTTTGCTTGTTGTTTGTTTTGGGTTTTTTATGTCTTAAATAGGCCCTTAATATTAAATGGGAGTGTTTGACAGTTTTCTTAATGATGAGATACATGGTCATGTGCCCATTCTATAAATGTTTCCTCACACTCAGCCTGCCTTGTGGGTGTGTATACAGAGTTTTGTTGCACGATGCCGTGTATGCTGGCTCCTGTTGGGAGCCCCTGGGAAGGGCTGGGGGAGAGCACTGGCTGCTACAGGGCCTGAGAAACCTCAGCAGGGCTGTTGGAGGCACATCCCTGCAGGGCAGTCGGGATGTTTCCTCGGGCACTGAGCAAATTGGTTGTGCTCTGAGACAGGCAGCATAAAGTGGGCTAGTGCAGAATTGCAGCATTCTGCTCTGAGTAGTAGAAGTAGCACTCCAGTAGCAAACTGCAGGCTTATACTGCATGTCGTTGTCCTTGCCTCAAATCCATGTGTTCAGGAATGTCAGATCAGTTTCTCGTGGCTAGTTTGTGAGCATGACAAATGCTTGTGAAAAAGGCACAGCTTTCTTATGCTTAGAAATAGCATGCAGAATTTCTTTTGCCTTCCCTGAGCAGTATGTGTGACAATGTTGTGTTTCCCCAAATTGAGAAATAGTGCTTGGGCTTAGTCTTATTGAGGAAGTTTATTAAATAGGGAATTTTACAAAAGAATTCCGCAAACTAATTCCTTGTTACCTGATGAATAGTCAGAGGGAACTTTGACTAAACTATTAGAGGTAGTAAAGTGTGACATTGCCTTTCTTTGCTTTGATTAGTCTACATATTTAGATCTGCTTTCTTGTACTGTGTTGGTTGATAGCTTAAACTTCTACATGTGGAAATATTTAAAGATTTCACAATGGTCTGGAAATAGTTTTGCTTTTAAAAGAAGGAAAAATAATGACTAAAATCTACCTGAACACTCCCTCACCTGTTATCCTGTGATCTTCTGTAATTTTTAGAAGGTGTGAGAAATAATGTTCTTAGTATAAAAAATTATCTGTATGCAGAAATTGGTTGTTGCTGGTTTTCTGTCTTACGGTTATGAATCTACTTCTGGTTTGGTGTCATAGGTAATTTTTAGAGAATTCTCATTGGAGGTTTAGTGAGGATGGGTATGCTTTCTCTTAGCAGCCTCTCAAAAAACTTGTCATCCCAGTTTGGAAGCAACTTCCAGTTCTTCTGTTTGAAAGATGAAGTGAAAAGTATCATTTCACTTGCTTGTAGAAAGACAGACACAGGAGCAGTTGCCATAACCATTAAGACATTTTGCACAGATTATAAGGGCAGATTTTTGTGCTGTTGTGCTCCTTTAGAAACACAAGAAAAGCAATGCAACCAGGATGCCAGTCTAGTAAAATACTGCTTGGGGTAGATATAGTTTGAGTTCGGAAGGGCTTTTTTTTCCTTCTTTCCTATGCATATGTAGAGGTTTTAAATGAAAACACTGAAAATTCCTGACATCGGGGAAAAGGATTCTTTTTTTTCCCAAGAATTTTCTCAGTTTAACCTCTCTGATGAAGTTCTTGATATAACCTTGTAGAATGAATGAAGTGATACCAGTATAAAAAATGAAAGAGTATTCCAGTTCCTTCAGCTGCACATATGTACAATGTTAAATATATGGCTTCAGGAGCACAGCACTTTTAAAGATGTTTTTGTAAATCGGTGGGATGAATAAAACAACTCTGGTTATGTATAATGAGGGCAGTCGATTCATTAAGAGGAGAAACTTTCCATGGTCACCAGGAGAAAGGTTGATGCCTTCTCCTCAGATACTGTTTCTCACTCCTATTTGGTCAGGCTGCTTGCAGTGCAGCACCTTGCAAGCAGCTGTTTCCCAGCACCTGGGCAGGTAAGTTTACCTGCCCTCTGAACAATTGCTGGTTATTCAGAAAAGAATGTGAGTGCCACTATTTTGTCCTTCCTGCCCTAGATTTTTCTAGAGATAGGCTGAATTCCAGCAATCAAACATTCTGGCATACCTAGATAAATTTTTGAAAAAGCTTTTTTGGCAGTTTTACAGCATCCTGTTCCTGGGCAAAGCTGGGAGCTAATTGGGTGTATAATTACCTCCTGTTAGACATTTAACCAACTGATTTTTTTTTTCTTAGTAGTAGGGAACCTTCTGGATACTAATGTTCCACTTCTATCTTAATAACTAGCTAAAACAGTCCCTCCTACCTGATTTTTACACGGGTTTAATTATGCATGTTACATAAGGGTTTTGAGAAAGTGATTATTGCAGCAAAGTGTTCCTGTTCCAGCCTGTTTTCATAAGTGAGCATTTTGTTATTGAGAGCTTAATGTTCTGAACAAATTATGTTGCAGGTAGCATCTTCTCTGGTTTTACCAGGATGACTTAAAGGGCAAATGAAGTTAATTGAAACTGTTGTTTAGTTGTCATTCCTCTGTCTTGCTTGTATATCTTTTCTGGGCTAGCTGGTGGGGAATATTGTGTTTCAGTAACCGCACATGCTTAGATTTTTTTAAAGACTGGTATGAAACCAGGCCTGACAATCAGCTCGGCAGTCCCCAAATTATGACACCATTTATCAAATATGATCTTTGCATTCATTTAGGTGTTGCACAGGTAGTTCTAACTTGAAAACTGTTTATTCAACTGAAGATAGCTTAAAGCTAGGAGCTAAAGAACCATTATAGCATATAATCAAATTTTAGATGAGTAAATGATAAAACTGATCAAGAATTTCAGATATTTCCTTTCTAATTACAGATTTTTAAGAGAATTGTTGAAGGTCAGTTATGAGGGAACTCATCAGCTCTTGGCCGATTGTGGTACTATTTCTTTGTGGAAAAAACTATGATTTGCTGTATTATGTCTGTTTCTCTATAGAATTGTTCCAGACATCTAACTGCTAAAGATGCAGAAAAAAATATCCGCTATGTCTGTTGCCTTACTCATTACTTTAAAACATTCATTTGAAAAGCAAAGAAAGCAAAAGGATTTTTTGTTTGTTTTATCTTTTTAACTGGAAAACAGTTGATTATGAGGGAAGATTATCTGGAATAAGAAAGATTTCAGCCAAACTTCTTTTCTGTTTGAATAAGGTAGTTCATTTAAACAAATTTGATCGTTGTTTGTGCTTTTTATTAGCTTGTTAATGAAGAATAGTAAAATAGAAAGACCTTCTGGTTTATGTTTTCCAGCATGATACATGCATTTATTAAAATACTATTTTTTCTGAAACTGAAAGTAGGGCTGTTTGGTTTTTTGTTTGTTTGTTTGTACTCAGGGTTCCAGATGAATGCATCCTCTTGGCCGATGTTTCTCTTAAGAACTCTCAATGGAGCTGAAATGGCACCTGCAGCATTCTTTAAGAAGGTAAGAAGAAAGGCATTTCTCATGAACAGCTTCCTTTCAGTTGGTCCATGGTTACGTTTTTTAATGATGATGCCAAAATATTACCCTGTTGTCTGCAGCACAGACAGGGAAGGCAAGACTATTATTTAAAATTAGTATGAACTGGATTGACAGGCTACAGAGCAAGCAATCTGCTACTAGTCCATGGAGATGGCTGTTTCTTTTCATGAGCTGAGACTTCAAAATATGATGTGTTATTTAGAAAAATTGTGTTTGTTCATTTTTTGTCTTACGGATTTTGAATAGAACACATACCATGTTTCTTAACAGCACTGTACTCATGTGAGGATTGTGCACAGGAGTGAAAAAAAAAAAGGATAATGAGAGCCATTGGAATATGGTAGTACTTGTTAAACATTTTCATTGGGCGCACACTCATCTTTTAAAATGTAACGAGAAAGTAGTTGAAATTGAGAAAAAGCCATCCCGTTTTTTAGATGTGACTTTTGAGTGAGTTACTGTGAAACATGGAAAGTTATATAAAAATAACAGTAATATTAAAATGACTTGTTGGTTCAATTTTTTGTTGAGATGGTAAAATCCTGCTGTGTCACATTGAGTGTCTTCATTTTGGATACTGAGAGTAATACTGACAAGTATATCAGCAAATCAAAAAGTTGGGTTCAGACCTGCAATCACATCACTTGGTGTTAACTTTATATAATTATTTTTTTTTTATAAGGCTATATAAATTTTCTGAGGCGTGATGAGCCATGCTTCTCTGTGCTAGTCTACAACACATCTGAGATGGGCTTGGATAATAAGGTTCTTGAGGCTGAGGTGGTAATTTGTGTTCTGTTGGATCACAGCTCCTGCTGTGGAGGTACACTTATGCCAGTCACATTGACTTGATTTTTTTGTTTTTCTGTTGTCCACTTGGAACTGGTCTAAGTTAACAGAGTTAACAGAGGCCTATAAATAATGTCCGATGGTAATGAATTTTTCATGGATTAATTGAGAGGTAAAGCTTTTGCCAGACAGTTATCAGTGCCCAGAAATATTCATGCTCTGCAAACCTCTTCTTTATTAGCATGTAATAATTTCATTTTAGTGTCTTGGCTGTCTTGCTTCCCAGACATAATGTATTGGTTGCAACCTATTGCTTATGTAAATACTTTTGTCAGGGTCTTTCTGTCATGGAGAATTTTGCTAATTATCCCAGCTGTGTTTGGGGGAATACAATCAAGATTTTTTTAGTACAGAAGAGCGAAGGCAAGTTGGAAATGTGAGTAAGTTTCCTTGAATGTGTGTTACAACTTTTTGAGGGTAATGAGTATAAGCAATAAGAATGTTGAGGAAAAATAAAGGGTTGTTACCTTGTTTTGTTTTGTTTTTTTCTTATTTGAGAGGTCATAGAAATACAAATATTCTACCACTTCTGTTTTTGTAGGAACCGCCAAAACCTGTGCCAAACTGCTTTAAAGTTGGAATGAAACTTGAAGCTATAGATAGAAAAAACCCGTACTTGATTTGCCCAGCAACCATTGGAGATGTTAAAGGAGATGAAGTTTTTGTTACATTTGATGGCTGGCGAGGAGCATTTGACTATTGGTGCAGATGTGATTCTCGAGATATTTTCCCAGTTGGATGGTGTAGCTTGACAGGAGATGCATTACAACCACCAGGGAACAATGGTAAGATGACTAATAATATTGCTTAATTATTTTTCTCCTCAATTACAGCAGAATTTTAAAACCCAGCTGGCTGTATGCAGATAAGACTGAAGATTTGATTTGTGAGTAGCTGATGAGGATGAGATGTTGTTGAATTTTCTTTATGTAGTTTAAAGCTAATAGGAATTGCTGGAAAACAATATTTGCCTGTTCATAGTATCTCTGGGAACATGTTTTATTTATTACTGTTAGGAGGACTTTTGATGATCTCTAATTTTTGTGTGCTTGTGAAGAATCTTGAACTAGATTTGCTGTTTGTGTTATTGATAGATCTACACTCCTGTTTAATGATGCTAATATATTGGCTGCCACAACACTTTAGGTTAAGCTAACCGCAAGGTAAAGTAGTCTTTGCTTCTGTGATGATTGAAGATCTAAACCATATATTTAGTGTTTCTTCTTTCATACTAAAAAAATTATGTCTTGCAGATGCCTATTCTGAAGGCTTTGTCATCCCCTTGCCTTTAGGGATGTTTGTTGATCAGGTGATAGTGTCTCTTTAACTAATGGCCTCTGTGCTTTATAATGTAAAGCTATCTACCTTCAGTGGAAAGGAAGTAGCGTGAAGAGAGATATCCCTCAGTGTAATCCCTTTGCTGCTCTGGGGACTGCTTGTCAGGTTTCTGTAGTGTAAGGCTTTTCTGTCATACTGTTTGAACTTTTCTATCCGCATCCCATAAAATTTGTCAGGGAGAGAGGTTTTTAAAGAGGGGAACCATATTTTAATTAATTTCTTTATTAACCAGAGTAATTTGTTCTCGGTGAGAATTTTTACAGCTGGTGTTAGTTGAGTGAGGAATGAGTAGACTGGTGTCACAGAACTCTCACTGGACGTACAAAAGGAATGCAAGTAAGAAGGCAAGAAATCAGTCATGTTTCCCTCCTTTTCCATCCCCCTTGTTTTTCTCAGTCTTTTGTCAGCAGATCAAGAACTGTGTGGAAAATCGAACTGAAATTATGTAAGGATACTCCTACATCCTTGCTCTCACCTGCCTGTCTGTAGTTACTGCCAGGGATCCTAGTACCTGGAATCAAGTTCAGTCCATTTTGGGAGATTGCACCAAGGGAGCAATTAGGTAGCTGTACTGTCCAAAATGATCTGCTGGTACAAAGCTGCAGTGAGAAGGAAAGTGAAAGTCAGATGAGGCTGATCTACATTCCATCAGAAGTCATCTAATAGGTACCACCCTGACCTTAGTCTTAATGTGTCTGTGCTCCCAATATCTAAAGTGTCTTTCTCAGCTTCTTCCAAAGGTTGACTGTGTCTTGAGACATCATGAATGAGATGTGTTATTATGGTTAACTATTTCTGTATTGTGAGGGTGACTGTGCACTGAAACAGAGTGCCCAGAGAAGTTGTGGAATCTCCTTCACTGGAGATGTTCCAGAAATGTCTGGACACAACCCTATGCCTTTTGCTCTAGGATGACTTTGCTTGAGCAGGGAGGTTGGACCAAATGACCAACTGTGGTCCCTCCCAACCTGACCCATTCTATGATATACAAAAGGGGATGTGTAAATAAGTGGCATAGAATTTTTAGAAGATATTTTTGTGACAGTTTGGATTGGTGAGTCTAATTTAATCTTCTGGAAAGATGTATTATGAAATTGTTTAGTCTATTCCAATTTCACTGCTGGAAATCCAGCAATATTTTGAGGCAATGCATACAGAATTTTTCTTGCCTGATTAGTGCTTGATAGAGCTCAAAGAGCTGTTAGAGTATTAGTAAAGCTGATTATGTGATCCAGTTCTTCAGGTAATAAACCACAAACAAAATTCAGACTTGAAATACCTACCCAGGTAGGATACTGTTGCTTTGTTAGGAAAAACAAAAACACTTTAAGCATTAATAAAACCTGAAGCAAGGTTCTTACAGAGTGTAGTCAAAACTGAGAATTTTGGTCATGTGGTAGAAATTGAGGGCAGAGAGGTGCAGGCTGGAGGTTTTTTATTTTTGATTCTAAAAGTGAGCCCAAAGGTATCTGCGGTTTTATTGAAATTGTGGGCTCCTTTTTTCCCCATTCTGAACATAAATAATTTATTTCTATTTTGCTTCGTGTTATCTTTTATGTGCTGTTTGTATATGTTATACACACTTGTTGAATTCACATATCTAGATGAAATATTTCTTGCTCTCAGGTTATGTTTTTCACTGTTATTTGATCGCTTTTGAGCCATTAAAGAACTGCAATGCCAGTCCTTTTTAAAGCTGTAAATAATAGCTTCAAGAAGAGTGTAATCATGCCTATTTCAATTCAGAAATACGGTAATGTTGTCAGGATTCTTCATTACATCACATTAACATTAACTTCTCCTGCTAAGGAAGAAAGTATGACAGATACTACGTTGCAGGGATTCACTTGGGGTATTACAGTATTACTCTGGTCTGGACTTCTTTCCTGCAGGTTACTTCAGTATTTCTGCCTTGTTTTTCCACAATAGAAAGTGAAAATAATTGGCTGAGAGTGGCTTGAATTTCAGAGTGAATATGAGAATTATTCTTGATTTTTGTGACTACTTTTCCTGAAAGCATTTAAATATGTTAAATCACTACTTAAGGGGCTGAAAAAAGTAAAAAACCCTCAGTTTTTAGAGAACATGCTAAGCCAATCTCCTGCAATCGAAGTATGAAAGCAATAAGGGATGCTTTAAATTTCATCCATGCCTAGGACAACAGTTTTCTGCCATGAGATGTCTTTTGGGGTCTAGTTTAGCTTTTGGAAGAGAGATGAAGTGCAGTAAGGGAGACTATATGAAAATTAGAGATTTTACTTCAAGTATCTCCTATCTTAGCTTTTTAGGATGCCCAGAGAGAATGTAGGACCTCTGCCATGGGAGGTGTTTAAGAACAGTTTAAACACAGGCTTCTTGCATGTGGGTGAGTTTATTCAGACCAGATTATGTGTTATAGTTGCTCTTTATAACTTTGTCTTCTGTAACTCTCATTGGTATTAAACAGATAAGTTCATGAACTAAGACACAATCAATAGAAGATAATATTGAGAAGTTAGGTAAAAAGTTGTTTTGGATCAGCTGTTGAGAGCATTCAGGCCCATTCTTTTTGTTTGGTCCTTACCAGAATATGTGACTTAAGTGGACCTGGCTGGATGTCAGGGTATGTGCACAGTGGTATGAAATGTACTGTTCAATATTTATATTATCAGAAGCTGTGCTTAGCTAACACTGTAGCTTGTTTCCCTAGAAATATCTTTGATACTAGTAACTTGTTACTTATGGTTTGAGTTCAGTGCTTGATGTTGGCTTGGCTTACTGCCTCAAAGTTTATATTTTAGGGATGAAATAGATGGTCTTGTCTGTGTCTCTTGGTCATTTAAGTGCTTTTAGAGATGACTTGTTACCCATAAACAGTGTTGTGAAAACTGGCTGATGAAAGGGGTTGATATGATGATGTCTACGCTGGACCAATCTGAGGGATCATCTGCTCTTGCAGGCTTTCTCCAGCACTGGCTCAAAGCAGATGTCTGAAGAAAAGTATAAGCACATAGGAGAGAGGTTTGCAGAAGTATTCCTAGTATCTGTCCATCTACAACCCAGCACCTTTCAAGCCCAGAATAATGCTTTTATGCTGAGTAGCTCCTGGAGAAGCTTGATCTAACCATGTTCAATTATGTATTGGAGCCATCTGAACTTTTAGCACCTACAACATCCTGTAGTAAGCAGTTCTCTACTTGAGTGTATGTTTTGTGGAAAACAAGATACTCCTTTTCCTTGCTGGTAGTTCCATTTGTTGACATTTGTTTCTTGTATTGAAACAGCTTCTTGTACTTCCAGTACTTGTATAGGAAGATTTTGGTTTTGTTGTTCAGGGGTCAGTTTTATTCCTCTGATCACCCTTGTTCTTCTGTACGGTTTCCTTTTCACTTACGTCATTTTTGAGCCCCTGGATCCAGAAGTGCATAGTGTATTGAAACTTAGTGGTATAGTGGTGGCTTCTATTATGTTTTCTGTTCCTTCCATAATTATTTCTGAATTGGTATTTGAGGTTTTTGGACTATTACTGTTGTGATGTGCTTCCTTGGAGTATGAATGCAAAAAAACATTCAGTTGTGTTCTGCATTTGCTCATTCCAAAATTTGGTCATTTCTTGGGTCCACATAACTTCTGCTTTTGATATACTTTAAGGAGGCTTTTAAAGTTTGATATCATTTGCATGTTTTTTTATTCACTCTTTTTCTAGGCCAAATGTATTGTGCTTTTCTATTTAACCGCAATAGACTGTAATTTTTACCTTACTCAGTTGAATAATAGAAAGCTGTTACTATGCCCAAGAATATTCTCGTATTGCTCTGTAGCTCGTTGTATCTGAGGCTTATGATTGAAGTAGGCAGCAGGTGACTGGAGATTGTCAGAACAATTCCTATTTCCTGTTTCTGTATAAATTCATTTTACTGTTTAGTTAATACATGTAAATGGCAGTTACTTAGGCAACCCACCTTTTTATTTGTAACAGAAGTGAAACATTTTCCATAAAAGAGAGAAAACAAAAGAACGACCAGGCACAAGCCATATGGGAAATGATAAGTAGTTTCACCTGCAAAGATTGATTTCAGTGTTAAGAAGTATCTATCATTTAGATCCG
This sequence comes from Atrichornis clamosus, assembly GCA_013400975.1. NCBI lineage: Eukaryota > Metazoa > Chordata > Aves > Passeriformes > Menuridae > Atrichornis > Atrichornis clamosus. The sequence goes on from WBMZ01002813.1 coordinate 306,524, forward strand.
AACAGCATCTGGAGAGGGATCAGTTTCTATATATTCGTGATTCCTACAGCCTTATGAAGCTGGATCTTTGAAGGATAAAGGTGATGAAAAGAACTCAGAAAGGGGGAAACTGCTTTCTGCTCTACAGGAGAAAATTTGGGAGACCAAAGGAAGATGATGAAGTAATTTAAAAAAAACCCAACAAACAGTGATACAGCAGCTTTTATCTTTAGTTATATTCCTTCTTTCCCTCTCTTCTGTCTCCCCATCTTCCACACCCTGTGTCCCTTCATTGCTTTTCTCCTAATTTAGTGCACTTATTGTCAGTGAGAGCATTCTTCTTTAATTATGCTAATCAGCCTATTGATGTTAAAGGTCTCCTTCTAAAGCCATCTGCAGCAATAAGAATAGTACAGGCTCAAGCAGAGATGTAAAAATCTTATTTGTCTATTTTATGGTTTCTTAGTTTAGTTTTATTTAATTTTCAGTCATGTTCTCAATGTTTACTTTGTGCAGATTTTACCAGGCTAGATACTGGAGATGGTCTTCTCTGTTACTGATGAAATTATGTGAAAGTAGCTCTGTTACATTTTCAGCTAAATTGTACACAAATGTGCAACATCAGTATAAACTTAAATCTTGCCCTGTTTGCAGATGAAACAAAAGAAGTGTTGAAACTTTAGACAGAGCTACAGTTAGATCTGGGAAAAGACTCTGCGTTGTTTAGAGTAGCCCAAAAAAATCAGATAAGCATGGTAATTTGAGTTTCATTAAACAAAACAAAAAAAAAAAGTGGTCTGATTTCGTACTGCTGGAGGTTTCATTTTTCTGTCAGTGGAGCCAGCTTCTCTTCACAAGCAGATCACAGTAGTTAAATCAGGCACATACAATAAGCAGATTTATGCTGTCTTCAGAATTGTGCATGAAAAACGCCTCAGTGCTTCAGGCTAAAATCTGATTTGCCACATTCTCTCAAATGTTAAGCTTTTTAAATTTCGTATTAATTTTTCTTGACGTCTTGCAACAAGGCTTGGATAGTGCTGCTACAGCGTAGTAATAACTTAGGAAAAAATACAGGTTTTGCCTTTCCTAAAGCTTTGACCGTATTGTAAGTTGGCGTCCTCATCATCTTACCACGTTTATTTATAAGGTAATTGTAATTTTTTTGTAAATTAAAAGTACTCCAACTCATGTATTTTTGACTGCTACATGGGAGGTGGTGTTTTTTTATTTGCTCTTGTTCAGGTCTTGTGGACCCTGCAGGCGTTTCAGTATACTCTGAACAGAAAGTTGTATTACTGTACAGACCCTCTGCCTGCAGCTTGAGTAATACAAGACCCTGCTCCTGTGGAGACTAAGCAGTAAAGAGTTACTAACACTTAGTTGTGCCAAACCACAGCAAGTGGTTGTGGTGCCCTACAAATGGATGGGATTGAGTGGATATTTTCCAGATTTGTGTTAATATGTATAAACTATGTCCAGAGTATCAGTGCTCTCATTCAGATGATGAGAGAAACAAATTGTGGCATTGTACTGTCCATGCTCTGTGTGTCTTTTTTTCTTTCCCTGAAGCTTGTTGCATTTTCTTGTTTCATTTTGGGCCCACCTTTCATCCTGCTTTTGCTATTTTGGAGAAAAATAATGGCAAAACCAGGGCAGAATCAGTAGCGATGGGGTGAAAAATCAAATTGTTAAACTTGTACCCAGTGTGTGGAGTTGGGCTTTGCCAAGCTTATTGACAGATTCATCATCAGCACACCTAAACTCTCTTCAGGTAACTCATGTTTGTGCTGCTTGATAGTTCATGAGTTATTTACTTGCTCTCCCTTGTCTTCCTTCCATCCAGACTATAAACAAAATACAGGGGTTTTTTTGCTGGGGTTTGTTTGGTTTGGGTTTTTTGCTAACGTGGTTGTAATGGCAATGCTTGTTGAAGGGTGAGACTAGAAGCTGACTTTTAACCATTCTTGGTTTCTGGGGACTAACTGAGAGATCTTCCAGGAGTCTTTCTTTCGTTTTGCATGTACCCACCAAGTCCCACATATCCCCTGCCCCAGCCTAGCCATTAAAACTTGGGTTTTTTGGAAGTGATGTTTGTTAATTTGGTTAGCATTGGGTTTTAATGCATCTTAGATGATATTTTCAGTGGTTGGTTCTGTAGGGGCTGGTTTGCCTACCTCTTGAAAATGTGGAAGACTGGGAGTGGGGGTGAGGGACTGAAGGTGCTACAGTGCTCCCTGGGGAAGTCACTAGGGGAGGAATGCTTTTCCTTTTCTCCATTTTTGTCTTAATGTGGCTTGGAAGCCTCTGTTTCACCTTTCAGTGCTGTGAAAGGTAGGCTAAAAATTTTTACAGAAGATAATGAGAAACTTTTTCTTTTCTTTTATTATATTGGTAATAGAAACTAAAATCTAGAAAGAGGAAAATGGCAAGCTGTAGTGTCCGTGCCTTGCCAAGGTGGATATTGAAGTTTCCAAGTGCAGCATTGCTTTTTAGATAGCAAAATAATGACTTATAACTGATTTTGTATCATAGCAACATATCAATTAGTATCCTGCAGCTACCTCATACCAGAAGTAATCCAAACACAGATAGGAAGAGGTGGAATGTATTATACATAGTTATGCTTTTGTATGGCTCTCTTGTTCAATGGAGACATAAGGACATACATTTTTATAATCCTTGGCAGTAAGCTGTTTTGAAAAATTGCTAATCTTTTCCACTTCCTTTGCCAGTTGTCAAAACTATCATGATAATAACTTACTGTATTAAAGAAGGTTAATTTTATAGTTAAAATTCCAGGCTAGAACTCAGGAGGTATGTTTCCATTACTTTTGCTGTGGAATGCTCACATGGATTTAGGGTAAGTTGCTAAATCTCTTTGCCTGATTTTCTTCCTCTGTAGATGAGAGACCAAGTTTTTATATTCTCAGGAGAACATTGGCTTTATGTATTAGTGGGGGCATAGGAACAGTACTGCAGTACAAATAGAGTAATTTCTTTCTTGAATGAAAACCTGGTTTAAAGAGTGAACTACTTTTTTTACTGTCCTAATTGGCACCTTCACCTCAGGTAGCAATGCTGTGTTCACAGAATGTATGGCTAAGTGAGCTCCTACCTTGCTTTGTGTAATTTCACTTCAGCTTTTTTAAGTCTTGTCTTATAATTGCTGTTCTGTGACACTAACTGAATGGTAGATTTATAATGTTTAAATATTACAAATCTGAACCTTTTTTTCCCCCCGCTTTCCATAAAAACAGGGAGTGAAACTGTCACTGCTGATTATTTGAGGGAATTTTACTAATTAGAATTGCATGAGAATTCAGGCTTCTGAGCTGTCATCTGTTTCATCCCCTTCCCAAGTGCTGGAGGTTTCAGTAGCTTCAGATTTCACAGTTGTCGTAAATATCTGACTTATTCTGGCAAGAGATCTTGGAGCTAACACTCTGGGGTCAAATGTTGCAGTCCTGCCTGTGTCTGGGCAGTTTTCCCGCTTCTGCAAGCAGAATTTGGCCCCCCTCATGTAAAGTCTAACCTTTCATGTCCTTCTCATGCAAATGAGCTTGGTTGACTGCAGTGGATCTGCTTGTTTCAGTCAGGGACTGACTTGTGGCCATGCATCTCTAGGTTGTGAGTTCCAAGGTACAGGATTTGGGGTTTCTCTAACATATGTTGAATACGAAGTTTGCAGGTGTTGAGATTCTCACAGAATCATTTGGAGGGGGGGGGGAAAGGAGAATGTTTCGAAAGAGAAGTAATTGAAAGTATGAAAGCTGTCTGTGCGTTGCATGAAGGTAGTGACCTATAGCCCACGCAAATGTGGCCATATAAATAGAGCTCAGTGAACTTTGAAAGTGCTGCTTAGTTGCTGACATTTCTATGGTAAAGTATGTCTGTGTAGTATGATCTCTGCTCTTCAGTTATTGAGGGTGCCAGTACAGGTTTTGGCTGTAAATAACATACTTGAGAAGGAAAGCCATGCAGTGCATCTCACTCCTGAAACTGGAGTGCTGGATATTTGTGTAGAAGAGCAACATGACACAAATGCTTGATTTTGTGTGTGCAGATGAGAAGGCCTTTGTGATGCAAAGCAGCATCCTGAAAAGGCAAATGTGCTTTTTTGGTTGTAAATATCCCAACTAAATACTGCAGTAATTGCAAGCAGAGCTTGGCATTTTTCCTCTCTATTCTCTTCATTGTTATATTTTAACAAGTTCTCATGAGACTACTAAAACGTCTTAGTTTTTGGAACATGTGGCCTAGTGGGGATAACTCTGTCTACAGATGCAGTGGGTTGGCAGCTTGATTTTGCATGTCTTTTCATTTCCCTCCAGATTCTGTGACCCAGTGTAACCTTTGGTCTCCCTCTGAAGGCCGGGGTGAAGGAAGTATGAGCAGGTGACTGATGATCACTGTCAATACAGCCTGCAGACAATATGGGAATTACTTTAGCAGTCTCCCACTCCCTTGTGCTCCCCCCATCCTCTCTTAAATCAACAAATGCAAATAGCAGCCTCCTCATTTGCTGCTATCTCTGGGAGGCTGCCCAGGCAGCATGGGCTTTGTGGCAGTCCTGCCTATTGAAAAAAGCGGCTTCAGCCCTAGGCAGAAGGAAAAATACCAAATGGGACCTGATTCCCCCCACCCCCTTAATGGTTAATGCTGCTAATATTTGGTCCTCTGGCGTATACAGGTAGGAAGATGCTGAGATAAGGTAGTGCTCGATGCATGTGGTTCAAGAGGGCAGCCTGAAGTGGCTGGAGCTGTTTGCATTGTTACTCTTTGTCTGGTAAATGTCCTTCTGGAGGGGAGTAGGAATTAACCAGTTTCCCAAAATTCATACCTGTGCTCCTAGAACCTGTTGACTTGAAAGTAGTGTGTATTTAACAATAGCTGTATCTTTACTGTGTGAGAATAGAAATGCATTTGCTAGATTTCAGCATAGGCAGATGCAGAAATTTGCAAAGAATTTGTTAAACAATATTTGTTTACAAGGTCATGATTGTTTTGCTGAATTCATAGTTGTGTGGCACAAATAAATAAAAATAGCTGCATTTTATATTGTTGTAAGCATCGTACAGGGCGCAATATGTACTACTGTGTTGCACAGCATACAGTTGATACTGTTTTGCTTTCCAGACATACAGCTTAACATGAGTTGCTGTTCAGCAATTCAGGGACATAAGAGTAATGCTGTGCCAGCATTTGGTTAAAATTCTGTTCGTCTTATTTTAAGCTGTCATTGCATATGAAAATACGTTTTGGCATACATAAATAAAAGGAAAGTGATCACTTCGCACATCCAGAAGGTGGTCCTTCTCAGATACCTAGGGATATCATGTCTGTATTTGACGTATTAGGATTGCAACCAGCCATAATGAAGAGATTTCTTCTGAACTGCCATTTAGGAATATTAGATTAGTAACCGAATCAGGCAAATAGCAATGTATGTAAATGCTCCTACAGCTTTAGAAATGTGTGTCAGTAGTACTTGTATTTTTTAAGAAGTCTGTGTGCAGTTTGTATTTCATCTTACTGTGACATTTTCTATTGCAAATACTTAATAACAGTTAACTCCTGAATAAAGATACACAGAGTTAAAGGAACGGTTGTAAAGCTAGGTGCTGGACTTATAAGTTGAATGTGACTCATAGATTTAAACATTAAAATTGTTACTCAGTCTTTGCATATTTTTTTCTCAATCTCTCATTTCAGATGTATCTCTGTGTTTTGCTTGCTTACCAGAAAGCTTCAACATACTAATATTTTCAGGGAAGAAATATTCCAAATTCACAAAAATCCAGAATTAACAGTCCCCTATACTCCACTTCCAGTATGAATTAGTGTTTTGGTCAGGCACTGGTGACTGACAAAGTCAAAGCCTGCTTGACCTCTAACTTGCAATACTTCTAAGTTACGTCACATTAAGTTCATAGTAATTAAGGTTGGGGTGAATCACATGAGTTTCACCGTCAGCAAGATGCAAAAGGCTGTGATAGAGGCAGTGTGATGCTAGAAAGCTAATTTTAGTATAAAGGTTTCAAATTGTTTCAAATTATTTCAAATATGATGTGTGTTTCTTTCCCACACCTCTCAACAAAGGTGATTTAATGTCACAGAATTTCCCCTCTTCATCTTCTACTTACTTGTTCCACAACTTACGCATTTGTCTGCCTGCCAACAATCAGGCCAATGAAATGGAGTATTTGTTGGCCTTCTGGACTTATTCTTTCTTTTTTGTTGGCCACAGGTGCTGCTGTAGCAAGGTGCAGTACATCTTTTCATTGAGGATATGTCCTTATGTATAGGTTCTGTTCAGAATCCTTTTGGTGTTTAAATCTGTCCATTGGGAAGAGAATTGTTAAAATAAAATCATCGTTGTTATTTCAGAGAAGAGTGAGTTGGGTGGAAAAGACTGTTAACTAGAAAGTTTAACTCAATGAAACCTGGTTATGTCTTAGAGCCTCATACCAGATTATAATACAGTCACATCATATTCATCATGGAACATATCCAAGTGAATATCTATTGGGATCCCATATTGGATTTGTATTGGGATAGGAGATTAATCCATCTCATGGGAGAAAATCACTTCCGTGTTAAGAATGTATAAAAATGATGCTTTGTGTTTGATTTCTGGAAGCCCTTTATCCAGATGGTTCCGGGTAGAAAAATCTGTGTGTGGTTATGTGAACTTAACTGCCTAAACTGTCATCTCAGACAAATGGTCATTAATGACATTTTGCCTGTCAGTTTCTCCTCGTCAGTGGGCTGGTTTTCTTTGCTGCTCAACATTGTCCTGTAGCTCCCTCGAAGTAGTTGGTATGTCTTGTAATTGTGGAAACTGCTCTTAGAGGAAAAGGGATGTATTATGGGCTGTATAATTTGTGAAGTATTTTTGAAGGCCTTCTTGATGAATGGCACTTTATAAATATCATAATTAAATTACGGGAAGCATTTATAAGGTGAGTGGATTAATTATTTTTCCTTTTTTTTTCCAATTTTTATTTGAATGTTTTTCTCTTAGGAAAGTCCCTCTAAAAGAATGGGTACAAAGAGTACTCTCTTTGGCTTCAGTGAAGTTCTATAGTTTCATGCCAACCATTTAAGTTAAAAGTAAAAAGTATATTCATTTTACAATGTAAATTGTGCAGTACACTTTGGTTTTTTAAGCCTTTGTTAGAAAAGTTGCTTTCCATTGTTCATTTTGAGGTTTTCCCCCCCTTCCCTTTTGTTTTTGTTTTTCCTCAGTTTCCATTACAAAGAGCAGTGCAAAAATCCAATCTTCCCCTTCCAAAGTGACCCGGCGTTCAATGCAGTCTCCACAGAAATCTGCTCCAGTACCAGCGCAACGGGGCAGGAAACCAGGTCGGGGCAAACCCCCTGGACAGTCTGCAGTTCCCAAGAAGGGCAGGTCTCCTAAAAATATTCCCCTGACAAAAAGCACCTCTCATACTGAAAATCTTAAAACAAGGAAAAAAAGTTTAAAACCTGGAAAAAAGGTTAGTCCGTATCTACTACTTTACTTTATATTGAAATTTTTTTAGTGAGACTTTTTTATTATTATGACTTAATTTTCTGTCTTCTCTTCAGCCTTCAGGGCTTTACTGTTTTCAGCAACTGATTACAAGAAAAAATTTAGAATAGCTCTTCTGGAATATTTTACTGTAAAATTCTGTGGATTATTTTATTCCCAAACAAGATTACTAATATATTTATGGGTGAGTAATTGGTGTTGAAAAATGCTATTCTGGAATAGAGAGTCAGGGAAACCTTTAAGTTTTTTGGTCTGGGTTAGCTTGTTACTGCACCATATATATAGCTTGCGGTTTCTGGGGGTTTTTTTCAGGTTTAGAAACAAAGAATTAAAAACAATGAGGGCTTTGTTGCATAGTTTGGACTTCTTAAACATACAGCTGGATTTGCCAAATGAATCTCATGGATACCCCCTAATCCTGGAGATACTACTAGCATGAGGCAGGAAGCTTTTTTTGAGGCAGTGCATTTCTCCAGGTGTGGGCCTGATTCTGCCCTGGTCTGAAAGATATGATGCCTTTCTGCCTTTCTCCTGGCCCAGCTGAGTCAGACCTGGAATGTTGGCACCTGCCTCCAGCTTCAGCTCCAGTGGAGCTGTTCGGTCAGGTACACGTTGGCACTGCTGTCCCCTCGCCCCACTTCCCGCTCCCCCGTGGCACCAACGCTGGTGGATGAACAATCTCAGAGTGAGTTGGTTCAGGGACTCAACTGCTAGACAGCTAGCACTGCATCCATCCCTCTTACTGCCTTCTTTGTCTGCTCCACCGGAAAAAAGCACAAATGCTACAGCTGCTGCAAGGAAGAATAGGATCACAGCAGGGCAGATGTAGGGCAATTTGGATTGCCATGGAAGTCCAATCTATTTTCTGAGGCTTGCTCATGCACGGCAGGCTGTACAAGAGGAGTAGCAATCCTGCAATGTCTTTCCTCAGGCAATTTGAATCTGTCCTTGTGCTCCTTCCTCCTTTCCATTAGCACTAGTGGGAAAGGGAGGGAGGAGGCATTGTTTGGTGGTTTTATTTTTAATGTGTGTGCTCATTCACTTCCCTTCCAAAGAATCCAAAAGCATAAGTTTTGGGGCTTTTCTCCTCCAGTCTGTATCAGTGTGGGCTATGGGATCTATTGCTAATGATGTGTGGGAAGGGATGGAATAATGGCAAGGTGGAAATTCTCCCTTCAATGATAGTTCTGATCACTTGTAAAGTGCCAGTGAAGTAACATTATTAGAGCATAGCCAGAAGCTCTAGTACAAAACTGGAAGCAGCACTTTTTGTTGAAATCATGAACACAAGATAAGAAATTCATTTGGGGACCAGGAATTGAATGCTGAGCACTATCTTCTATGCTGCCTACCCCTTCCAATTGAACATCCAAACTGGTAGGCTACTGATGGAATATTGGTCACCAGTTTTGTTTATCTCTTGTTTGAGGTATAAAAGTGCACAGCGACACAGATTAAAGAGGAGAAAGGTGCTCCCATCCAGGCTCAGCTGGTGGGTGGGGTGTTCTTCATAAGTCTAGAGGGGCTTTAAAGGACACCATTGAACACAGGAGTGTCATATCTTACTCAGGTGTGGCAGGATGTGCACTTTCATGTAAGAATTTTGTCCTCTGTCTCTCATTAAAAAGAAATCAAGAGGCTTTATCTATCTTTGAAACAATAGTTAGAGGCATCTTGCCATTAGAAAAGGCTTCTGGACTCTAAACACTTAGGGTCTGCAAGTGTTTGCCTGGAGCACTGCATTTGACACCTCGTTTGTGTGAGGTACTTGGGGAGACTGTTTGGGGAATGGGTGTTACTGCTGACACTCCCTCTCTTGAGACAGCGAGTCTGGCCTACCTCTGTGCACTCCTGATTTCCTCTGTGGGACCAGGCAACAGAGAGTTAGTTAGGTTTTGCAAAATCTAGGTTTGATAGATCTAATTTTGGATTTTTACTACATAAACTTTTGCATTAAAAACTTGAAAAATTAGGTCCTTTTGAGAATTCACAGAAGGCTGTTATTGCTTTGGTGAGTGCTTAAATTGCCAAGATGTTATACGTATGTGCGAGCTTTTCTTTGGACTATTACACCTGTTAGCATAAGGGTAAAGAGAGGAAATGGGGCTTTGTGGGAGTTCTGCACGGACAGGGTGTGTCTGATGTGGAGTACATCTGTACAGCCTGTACACCTCAACAGTACATGTGCAAATATGCAAGTGGTATGTGCCTAGAGGCTTAAGAGTGCTTTTTTTCCTTTTCTCTTTTTTCTCCCCTCCCCCCAAGACTAATCCAAAAAAAAAAACCCTTCCAGATTTTAGGCTAAATAAGCAATGCTTCAGGTGTGAGTTGGCTGTGTGGTTCAAAACCTATGTATTTAGGGACATTGGTCTATGCCTGCTAGAGTTGTTTGAATTTCTTTGCCCTTTTAGGTTATTCTGCAGGGTTTATCACTGTGCAGATATTAACTTTTATTATACATCTAGGAATGTTGAGCTGTTGCATCATTTTTTCCTTTATTTCAAATTTTTCTGAGCTCTGTAAGTACGAGATGCATGTTGCATTTTGTTTGCCATTTGTTTCTCGCAGTTTGCACTGTATGTTTTAACTCTTATAATGAAGAAACCTCTTTACATCTCTTTCATTATATTTTAAAAGTACACTGTGCACATCAGTGCAAAGAATTGCTTTCAGAATTTCTTGAGGAAGCACCAGCCCTAAATTCAATCCCACAAAAAGAGAGTTCCAGTACCAGCCCTAAATTCAACCCCATGAAAAGAGAGTTCCTAAGCGTGAGGGTGAAGCTGGTGAAGTTGGCCCGGTGGTACAAGCTGTGGGCAGTGCTCTCTGCAGGCAGCCAGAGCTGGCATGCCCTCCCAGCTGGCAGGGGCCAGCCAGCCACGGCCAGATCAAGGCACTGTGTCCAGCCCTGCTGGGAACGTGGCCTGTCTGGTGAAACAACATGGCTCTGGGCTTGCATCTGGCTGCCCATCACTGTGGGGTTGTGAAATGAGAGGCTCATTCTGAGGGAGAAGGTAGGAAATGGCTGGCTAGTCTCACCACACTTGTGTGTTGGTGTGGAGAGCGGATGGTTCCTCTTAGTGTAGTGTTTGTAATTTGTTTTCCTGCCTACAGTTTTCCCCACTTCCTCATCTTTTCCCTCAACTTGACCACCCATATTTGACAGTGTGGTGAGAGAAAACTGCCCCTCTGCAGGAGTCCCTGCTACAGGGAGCCTTCAGGAATGTTGGACTTGAGAGCAAAAGCTCAGTCTTCCCAAGTGTATTTTTGTTCTCTGTATTAAGGATGGAGAAGGACCTTTCTGTCACCCAGTGTTAAGATAAATAGGCAATTCCCGACAAGTAATACATCACTACTTGGTTCTGTGTCTAACTTGTGCCACCTCATCTCATTCACAATGCAATGCCAAGCCTTGGCAGTCTATTCCTTATGTTCATTGTGATCCCACCCAGTGCCATATTGTCAAGTACTTTCTCCAGCCAAGCCTATGCTCGCTGAACTGTTAGGGGCACAGAATTTTTCTTTAAAGTGCCCTGGATTTCAGAAGGAAGTTAATTTGCTCTTTCTAGGTGTTGTGAAGAAGTTAAGCATTGCTTCTTTATGGAAAGTATGTATTTTGATTTCTTTCTACATGGTTTTCAGCACATTGTTTGGAAAATAATGCTGCTTCTAAAAGTGTAAAGGATAAATACTGCTAAATGGAAGAGGGCTTAGCCTTCCTTAGCAAGTTGTCTGAACTTTTACTTCACTAGATCAGTTTTAACAGTGTGACCACACTTACCATGTGACTACAAGTCTCTGCTGTACTCAGCAGTGTCAAGACCTGGGGTAATCTCTTATAACCCTCATTTTTACTAGGCAAGAGAATGAGAATGTAATCTCTTCTCATGTGAGAATAAGTGGTGAACTCCAATTTATTGTTTCTTTTATTTACATGTATTTTCATGGTATGTCACATCACTGATCTCTTCTCTGTGGTGCCCAGTGACAGGATCCGAGGGAGTGGCCTGAAGTTGTTTCAAGGGAGGTTTAGGTTGGATATTAGAAAAAGGTTCTTCATCCAGAGGGTGGTTGGGCACTGGAACAGGGTCCCCAGGGAAGTGGTCATAGCACCAAGCCTGACAGAATTCAAGAAGCGTTTGGACAATACTCTCAGGCGTGTGTGTGACTCCTGGGGATGGTCCTGTGCAGGGCCAGGAGTTATTCTGTGATTCTGTGACATGTCTTTCTTGTGCACATCTCTTTTCTAACCCCAGTCCTAACCAACTTACAACAAAATTCTCCTTCCCTCAAGTGGAGAAGGTAATGCACACCAACCAATTTCTAAATCTTGGTGCTCTGAACTCTGGTTGTCTGTGATATGATAAGCTGCAAATGAGTTTGTTTTGGGAAAGGAAAAGGTTTTGGCAACCAATATGACTGGATTTATAATTACGGGCTTGTTTGATATCTTTCATGAAGCACCTGAAAATTCCTGGAAGTGGTTTCTTGAGAATTTCAACCCCTTTGAAACAAGCTGAGGGAAAATATAGGTGCAATGTAGTGTTGACACCTAGATGTGACTTAGGTTTTTTATGGCAGTATATACACAGCCCAGCTAACATATTTGAGTTGTGATAAATCCGGATGATTGGAAGGGCATGGACAGGAATATAATCCAAAACACATCTTCCGAAGATTTTTAGAAGAGTCATGAATTAGCACATAAAGCTCTTTCTTTTCCCACGTTTTAGGTAAAAGTGGGTTCCTTTGTTAGTCATTTGTCTTCCACTGCGTTACTGAAGTAGCTGTAACTGCAAACTCACAATTTCTGATCTCCCTTTCCTGAACTTTACCTTGTCTTCTGTGTGTGGTACTTTTGTAATAAGGAACCACACACATTCATTAAGATGGTAACTGATAGCAGAAAGGTTTTGCAGACTCCTTAAAAAACATTAAATATTTTGACTCTGGTTTTTTTCTCTTAACAGAAAAAAATCTTGCCAGAACAACTGACTCCTCCATCTCCTTCTCCTCAATCATCCCCTGGTGGGGACAGTGGCACTACACAGATACTTAAGGATGGAAACAGTTTGTCTGGTACAACTGCAGCAGTTATATCCACAGGTAAAAGACAAAGAAAAAAAGTGCGTTAAATGGCTTCCATGACAAGCAAAGTTTCATTTTATGGCAAATGTGCTGCAAACTTGTTACTGTAAATCATTATCCAGATGCCTTATTTTTTAAAGATACTTACATGAGCCAGAGTTACTTTTCAGAACTAGTATTTTGAAAACTGTGTTACAGCAATAAGTGCTGGGGCACAGGGACTTTTGATAGATCTGCTGGACCTGGCAGTTTGTTCCTGTCTGAAGAAGGAAACTGTACAGTTCTTTCATGTCTGTCCCACTCCTTAATGTCTGAAATGGGAATAGTTGTAGCTAAAAGCCCATATGATATTCTGATATCATGCAAGCTGTACTGTAATACAGCAAAATGGAGATTTTATCTCTATATAGCCTGACATGAAAAGAAACTACTCTGTTAAAGCCCAGTAAAGGCAATCAGAGGGAATACATTCATCTTTCTTCCTGGTTCCTTTGTTTTTAAATATAATGAAATGTGTCTTGAAAAGGGTTGGCAGTAAAGAAATAATCTAGTAAATGAACTAACCCATTGAGGAACTGGTAACCCTGTAGTGAAACAATTTGTATATTGTCAGTTGAAATCTCAGAACTTTCCAAAACTCCATAAATTAGGATAATTTTGTTTGGGGTGCTTTTTTACGTTTAAAACCCGTTTTTATAATAGAAGTTGTCAGACTCTTCTCACTCCAAATTTCAGTCACGGACCAGGGGAAAACTTGTACTTTTTTCCTAGGAAAATAAACCTTTTGCAAGGCAGTTGTTGTTGAGCCCAGACAGAAAATGCCATACTATTTTTTTTTAATTTGTAGCTTTGATTATTTGTACAAATAGGTTTCCTCCAATTTGCAGACATCAGAAAGTAAACAGATATGCATGAAGACATAGCATAATTCAAACTCCTGTAGAAATACTTCATTTTTTAAAGTTCAGAGTTTTTATCTAAGCCCAAATCATACTACAGTTCAGAAAATATGTCAGTCTTTTGTGTAATAGAATGTTTAGATTGCTTAATCACCACAGAGGCACATTTTTTCATAGAGCTGTAATAATGTCTTGGTTGCATTCTTGGTCATGTGGCAGCCAGGATAAACAGGGAAAAAAAAATGGTCAGTTATATCTTTTTCCCATGTATTTCTGCCTTGGCAGTCATCTTGAAAGTTTCACATTGTCTCTTTAAAAAGTAATTACAAAAATTCTGTATGATTACTTTGTGCTGAGCTTTAAACCACCTAAGGGAGTTTGTAAAGAAATGTTTATTTAGCAGACAAGGCCACATTGCAGTGTGAAAATCATACTTGAGTGGTTTGGGTCTTCTGAGGGCACAGGCCTTCAGCAGCCACTGTGTGTGTGTATCATGTCCTGTGTGATGTATGTGTTAATGCCATTTGGGTGCTTCAGAACGACCATCAGTGGCAGGTATATAACATAGAGTTGTCTTCGTTGCAGCTTTTCAAATTGGAGAAAATTCAGGCAGTAACTTGGTAAGGCCAACTTTGTAGAACTGTGTCTTGGTAGTTTAGAGTACCTGCCAGTAATTTGTGCTTTATTGGAACTAGTGTATGAGCAGAGATTAGTCAAAACACAGGCACAGATTGTGTCAGCTTTGTTACATTAGTGAGGTAGAGAAGGGCTTCAGAGAGCAGGGGAAAAAAAGTGGACTTAGGCAGGAGAACTTTGGCAGAAGACCACTTTCTGCATGCTCTGAAAGTATCTACATGTTCAGCTTCTTGAGCTGACCAGTCCTCAAAATTAAACTAAAATGACAGTTTGCAGTTCTAACTTGGAAACATGTCATGGTTCCTTGGCAGTAAATATGGCTTTTACCTTTTCAGTGTGTGTTTATGTGAACAAACATGGAAATTCTGGGCCTCACCTGGATAAGAAGAAGGTTCAGCAGCTTCCAGACCACTTTGGACCAGGACCTGTCAATGTGGTACTTCAGCAGGCTGTACAGGCTTGTGTGGATTGTGCCTATCAAGCCAAAACAGTCTTTGGATTTCTGAAATCTGGCCATCACGGAGGGGAAATGATAACTGGTATGTGAAGGTGTTCTATTTCTTTTATTTCTTCACTTGGTGAACTTGAGGTAGGGCAGAAGAACTGAAGTAGCTTTAATGAATTTATGTCACCTTTGTAGCTGTGTAAACACAGTTGAGAACATACAGGTGTGAACGCCTGTACTGTTGGTCGTGTGTGATTTATCTCACTCTGGGTCCAGGGGGATTTGAACAATTCTTTAAATTAAAATTCAGCAATGGCAGTGTTTAAATTACATATGCACAGTACAGTTAGGTTCTTATACTAAGTAGAGCTTGTGCACTTCATTTAGCATTTGTAACAAAACGTGTCAAGTAAACTCACTACAAGTGAAATAATCAGCTTTATTAGTTCAAGTCATTCTCATAATCTTACCCATACATGGTGTTTGTCTTCTTAATGCATTAACCAAGTGGGTGACAAGTCTCAAACTAATCTTTTTAGCTTCCAGGGAAGTGATTCCACATGTTAAAGTTGCTGCTGCTTCCCATACCCTATTCCACAGAACTGTAGCAGTATCTTAGGTCGCTCTTCATCCACCTATGTCGCCTGTTATGGAATAGGTTCATTTCTATTAAATAGTGATGGCAGGTCTGTAGATAAATTATCTCTGTGTCTCAATTTGACTAGCTGCTGCTTGATGGTTTTTTTTCCTTCTAGGCTAGGTAATATTCTCTATATAACAGTTAGCACATCAATTCATAATTCCATCACTGGCGATAAAAAGACTTGGCATTGCTTTAATCTCTTCACATTAACACCAGATGTGAAAGATGATTAGTGGAATAGAGGTTCAATTAAATACTCATAAAGATGTTGCTGTCTAAAAGTATTTGAAAAGCAGCACCCCATCCTGTGTATGGCAGAACTACAGTAAGCCTGAGTTTATTCACAAAATGGATGCTGCTCTCCTGCTGTGTAATAGAGGTTTAATAACATTGTGTATATGTGATCTTGAAACTGATACTGCTTTATTTTTGCAGCATATATGAAAGTTTGTTATATTATTAATACCTTACTGTACGTATTTCAAACAAGTCGATTTTCTAGAGCAAAATGCATGGCATGTTTATTGCCAGTATTCTATTTGTGATGTTTATCATGAAAGACTAAATCACAGGCCAGTGGCGTCTCTGGGATGTGACTGAGTAGTTGAAAATAATTATTTCACATAGGAGAGAGTAATTTCAGATTCCTAATGTACTTGTGACTTGTTTGCATTCAAAAATTCTGTACAAAAAGGAATTACTGTTCTGCACCTGGCTTCACCCCAAGGCCTGTATTCAGAGAAACCAGCTCTGTAGCCCTGGATTTAAGGAACCTGGTGATGTGGAGTGCTCTGGAAGCAGAGTCCTGGTCCAGGTGATAGTGAGCCACAAGACCACAGTGGGTTTCTTGTGTTCTTGATCTCTTGCCTTCTCCTTGGCTTGTCAGATAGGTTGCTGAGAAACAGCTGAGCAAACACTCCCTGATAAAAACCTTTTTAATCAAAAATTTGTATGTGATGAATTTTGTGAAGCACAAAATATGACTTAGATTAATGTAGCACATTACAACTAGCTGTGCACGTGAATAGTAAAGAAGAAGGAGCAATGTTAGAATAAAATAAGGAATTACAGAATGACATTCTTAGAATGTTTTCTTGCAGCCTTTTTATTCTAAAGTGGTTTTGGAGGGTGGCTTCTTATTCAGGTTTTGTTTGGGTTTTTTTTAGACTGTCAGGAAAAGATGTTGTGGCAGAGAATAAGCAAAGAAATCTAAAACTTTTGTGAACTGATGCTTTCATAGAAAGTATTATACCTACATAGGAGGAAACTGTGTGCTGATGAGGACTTGGATAGAATAATCTTGCTAGAATACACGGAATAATTAGCGGGTTCTTTTGGTTCAGCTGCCAAAGAAAATAATTGTTCTGAATAAAATTTAATTTGGGATTTTTCCATCATTTCTTTCTCAAAGTCACAAACTATTTTATTTTTACTTAATGCATAAGGTTTCAATTCAGGCAAATATAACGGAAAGGAAATTAAAGGCTTGATTAGGAAGTCCACTAATGGTGGGGTTATCGGCCCCTTTTTTCTCCTTGAAGTGCAGAGACTGGTGTTTGGTGAGATGAAATAGATTGAGCATCAGCTGAATTTTCTCAAGCAGAGAATTAAAACCAGACTCCTGGGTGAGTTTCATCACTATCAGAAGAATATATTTCTCTGATAGCTTAGCTCTCAGTCTTTCTCCTGACTTGAACCTGGGATGTTAAACATACTTAAACAATGGAAAGTGAAGAAATGAGTATGACTCTTCATCCTGAGGACTGGGATTGCACATGCAAGCTCCAGTCCCTGTTAATATATTGTTAAAGGTTGAAGTTATTGCACTTCAAAAGTACTCCTTTTTATTTCTTACTCTAGCATCTCTCTGGGAAGTAAGATGCTTATGTTGTCCCCAGGCAGAATAGACAGCTGAGCCAATGGATCTGGATCCCACACCCTTGGTTGGAATTTGCGTGGGTGCCCTCAGGTGTTAAGAGTACAGAGGACCTGTGTTTGCACTCAATCTTCATTGGTGGATTTTTGCCATGGAATGTTTTGCTGGGGCACTCACAATGCCTCAGCTGTTTCTTGCTTTATCCTCCTGACATCTCCTAAATAACATTGTTCTTTTCAATGGTTCTTTTCAAAATGAGAAATTAAGGGGTATAGAATAAGTCATTTCCCCAAAGGCCATATAGGAAGATCCATAAGGCTATTATAAAGCATTTTAAATTTCTGCTGTAGCTGACTACTACCTTGCAGTAAATTTGTCAGGAGGTCAGACTATGCTAGGTCTCGCAGCCCATTTGCTTTCCAGAACTGGTTCAGTTCCAAGTAAAAATTTGCCTTTGGAGACCCCTTCCCCAAACAGGATGTAGAGCACCTTGTGTCTGAGCCACATGTGGGACTATTAATCATCAGCATTTCATTTGAACACTGGAGCCTGGAAAAAGCCTAATAGGCCATGGAAACACTTTGGTCCTGTAGTACTGACTCTTCAAGCACTTGCATTGGTCAGTCAGTCATGAAAGCAGATGGGAGAGGCAGCACGTTGTTGTTGATGCTGGCTGGTTAACTCACATTAACTCTAGTCAGAAGCTTCCTTGTATCAACAGTGTAAGTAATTGACACCTCAGATTTCCTAAGGAAGCCTAAAATATGCTAGACTTAAGCATTTTCTTCGGTTCTGTGTATATTATCTGTCTCTTTTGTAACACAGTATGGAAATATTCCTTAATTCAGATCTGTGAATAAAGGTTTTCTTGTCATTTCTGGCCTTCTTTCTTTCTTTGGTTTTTTTTTGTTTGTTTTTTTTGGGGGGGTGGTTGTTTTTTTTGAAAGCATCTGCTACCAACAAAATGTGATCCTTTAAAGCTCTCTTATCATTTGGAAACCTATGTTAACAACAGAAAGCTGCATGACAGGCTGAAAACCAAAAAGACAAATTGATGCATAAACGTGGTGTTTATGCCACTTCTTTTCAGCCCTAAGCTTAAGTTAAAAATTTGTTCCTGCTTTGTTGTAAAGTATTTCTGATCAGAAGTAACTAAAAGTTTCAGCTGATGTAATGGTAATTATCCATGTATTTGTAGTATTGAGTCTTTTCAAAACCTTACTAATTTTCACAAAAAAGGAAAATATAATCAACTGCCACACAGTTTGAGGGGCAGGGAAGGAGGTTGACAGGGAAAAGACATAGGCACACGTCCAGGCTCTTTGTAATCACTCAGTTTAAAAGACAACAGATCCATTTGTGGCTGTTGTGATATCTCTGCCACCTAGCTCCTGTTGAAATAAATGAGAGCTTGACCACTGTAGTGTTGACAACAGGATAAATTTCTCTAGTGATAAAATAGCAAATGGCATAACAGTTTCTCTAGTTGATTTCCATTGGTAATGGATGCCAGCACCTTACCACAAGTATGCACCTTTCGGGTAGAAATTGAGGGGAAAAATACTAAAATTGTTTCTTTTCTTCTTTAAAAAAAAAAATTGTTTCGGCCTTTTGTTCATTTTTAGGGGTTTTGGGGGAATTTTTTTAGCAAGTGTTATAAAGAGTCTTTTTTGTGCTATCTCCTGCCAATAGGTGGTAGAGAGCTTGCTGCTTTATAATTGATAGGAATTACACATAAAGTTTTGGTGGTGAGGGAGTAGTTGCAAGTTTTGTTATACTGCTGTGAATCCAAAATTATTTATTAAAATAAGTTCCCATAGAGCAACTTTAAACTGACATGGATCCAGTGTAAGGTAAAATCAGTCCTTTGTATGTGAATTTTTTAAACTATCAGGATGATTGTTTACTCCTCTCATGTCTTGTGCGGTTTGAATCAAATCTGGATGTCTTCTCCTTTCAGTTAATGATATTTTGCTATACTTCATGATGCTTGGGGGGTGTTTGACATAATCTTCTTATTCACAGCTTCCTTTGATGGGGAAAAGCATTCCATCAATCTTCCTTCTGTAAACAGTGCATCATTTGTCCTACGCTTCTTGGAGAAACTCTGCCACAGCCTGCAGTGTGATAATCTCTTCAGTAGCCAGCCTTTCAGCCCTTACATGGGATGTGCACATAGTCCTGCGGAGTATGATAGGAATAAGCCAGGTACTGTTAATCACTTTTTATTTTCAAATGCTGGTATTTTTGAGAAATGTGGCAACTTTATGAAATGTTGCTTTTTAGTCTGTCTTTCTGTGACATTAATTGCTTGAAATTAATACACTTCAGTTCTTAGTGCATTGGTTCCAGTGGGGAAGTGCTTTGACAGTAAGGGATAGCTCATACCACATGTGCAGAAATAATTTTGTTCAGCAAACTTCTCCTTGTAGGCAAGCCAGAAAACATATGTACTTTACCACAGTGATACCGCTAAAAAGACAAGCTCAAAACCTCACATTTCATGTGTTAAATTTATGTTTGGATCATAAAATAAACTTACCGAAAGATCCTTGCTGCTTATGAGAAGGGACTTCCCTTGAAAGGGAATTCAGTCTAATCCTCCAACACAAGTAAAAGGTCTCTTCTTTCTCTTTATTCACCTTATTCAGTGGTGGCTCCAAAAATTTTACATTCCACTACGTGCAGTCTAGTAGAAACGGTGGGTTTTGCAGGTGGGTGCTTGTGAAATTGTGTGTGAGTCCAGTACCTTTGCTGCACCAGGAACGTAGAGTGAAGAGAAGATGAAATTACTGCCCAAGATATCCCAACAGGTTGTTTACAAGTCCCTGGTCAACAGTCACTAGAAGTCATAGCTGAGATAGCCTTGTTGTCAGAACAATTTCAGAAAGTTCATATTGGGAGTGAAGCTTCCTCACAGCTGTTTCATAGCTGAGTCTGTTTTCAGGGTGCTGCTTTAGAAATTTTTTTTTCCTCTTTCCAGTGGAGAAATTTTTATAATTCTGTCTGTCATATGCAAGTCATTAGTTTTAACTATTTTCAGGAGACAGGGTCAAGGTAAGTCAACTTGGGAATTTTGTACTGAAGTGACTGAGTCTGTGTGACACAAGAAACTAAACTGTAATCTGGTGAATGGCTGATGTCTGTCTTGGCTTCTGTCCCTGAACTTTGCCCATGAGCAGCTTTATGCTAGAATAATAGGTGGTGACTTCCCTCTTCACAGCCAAAGAAGAAATACCTGAAAACAGGAGTGCTAAACGATACTCTCAGGACTCTCCACCATATACTGCTCCTCTTTCTCCTAAGCTTCCCAGAAACGATGCTCATCCATCTGAAGGTAATTACATTATGTCAGATTTATATATGAGGATTATTTATGGTTTCAGTATTTCCAGTCAAAAAGGGCTGAGTACAACATATGTGTCTGGTTTGTCTCTAGCCTTTGACAGGTCAGGGTGGAAGTATGTTAATTATTGATCACTGGCACGGATTTTGCACTTAAGGAAGATCTACTGCAAGTTCTGGCAGTGCTTCTCCTAAACCTGCAGCTCTTTCTGTGGAGGGGCTCAGGCACACAGGTGACAGATGAAGCCTCCTGCTTCATGTAGGGTTACTGGGCAGAAAACCAATCACCTTGAAATGGATTAGGAGATAAATTGGAAGCAGCTCTTAACTCTAGGCTGTGTTCATTGAGTAAGGGTGCAGTTTGATGATAAAATTCAGCTGAGTGTATGGCTAGCTGCCAGTGGAAGTGCTGCTCCTGCTTCCCTTGCCTCCTGTCCGTGCAGTGAGTCCTAGCCCTTCCCCTGCTCCCTTTCCCCAGCTGGTTAGTGAGCTGAACCAGTGAGCAAAAGCACAGAGAGCATTCTGGTGAAGAGTCTTGGTTTACTTCTCTGGAATGACTCGCTGTGGACTCGGATGAGCACAGAGAAGGGTTGAACGGAAGGCGGCCGTGGCCAGGGTAGCAGTGTAGCTTCCCTGTGGCAGCTCACTCTTAGATTGATGTAGTTCACTAATAAATAGCACTTCTTTCTGTGCTGCAGGTCAGCTGCAATAACTGAGCATATGCCTAGTCTGCCTCAGATATGAAGTAAATATCTGGGTTTAAATGTCAATGAGAGAAACACAGCATAATTGTTTTTTACTCTGTATTTGCTACTTAACTGGTTAAGACATGGCAAGTTGATGATAATGACTTATCCCATCTGATACATACTTTCTCATGCAGCAAAATATTTGCACATCTTTTCCAAAGGCTTTTTTGAAATAGGATGGGGATTAGGTTTTTTCCTTCTTTTTTTTTCCTTTTTTTTTTTTTTAGTGATCCTGGAATGATTTTGTATCTATTAGCTTGAGTGGGAGCAGAATGATCTTTTCTGTGCATATTAAAAAGTCATAAGACTACAGTTAAAGCAGAAAAGGATATAAAATTAAAATGTTCCAAATGATAGCTTATTTAAAATGGTACATCTATTTTGTACATATATAGCATATTCACATCTTTATATTTCCTGCAGCTGTTGTTATATACGCTTCTGCATTGGTTATTGATTTCTGTGTTTTTCCAAAAGAAGCACTGGCTTAATTCCAGGTATATATTGTACACCTAAGTCAGATTTCTTGTACTAACTTAATAAGTGTGGAGCACTTAATTATGCTCAAATGAAGGTGTTTCATTTGGAGCCATACAAATGTTTAAGTAGATCTGCATTATCTTGTAGGAAATCTTTCTCAAAGTAAACACGAGCACACATACTAGTTTTTATTCCTTGTTTGCTAGTGGATCTTTTGCAGCCGGAGTCAGTGTACCCTTTAAAATACATTTTAAGATCAGTAGTTCATTGTAAAGTGCAGTTACTTGGATAAAAAATAATTAAAGTAACTGTTTTTCCATGGTTTCAGAGGTTTGAATTTGTACTCTGCATTTCAAGAGGCAGAGTGTTCTCTAGTGCTGTGTGTTTCCCATTAGGGCAATGTCCTCTGCTGAAAATCTGGAGGCAATTTTCTAGCGGTCAGTCATGGGTTGGTTAACAAGAAAGATCTGCCCCCAAAAAGTCCTAGTTCCATTGAGACACAGTTGTCTTAAAATAGTTGTTTTGAAATATCATTTGAAGGCAAAATAGAGTAATTGTGGGAAACGGTCTTTCAAACAGTTCATTTTCCTTCTGCTCAGGGACATGCTTTGCAGATTTCGCTGCCTTTCTTGCTCACTAGCAGTTTCTTCTTAAAGTTATGAAAGATAAAGGAGGAGGGAGCGGGGAATAACGCAGACTCCCTTCCCCTGAAAACAGAGTGTTCTACTACTGTGTCCAATTACATCATTTTGTTATGTATGAGACAGAACAACTGGCTTCTAATTCCCAGAAGAGCCTCAAGAAAACAAAACATCCAGTTCCTGCTAAGGCCTTCAGTGTTCAAACAGTCTTCTGTCATCCCTCCATTTGAAACTTAAGGCTTCTTATTGGCCTTTCATTAATCTACCCAGAGGTCAGGCATTCTGCAGTGGAACCTCCCATCTCTTTCCACACCACTGTTACTCACAACTGCTCAAAATGTCAAGGTAGGAGAACTCCATGGATTGCAGAGCTCCATGTGCTAGATGCCGATTTTGCTGCATTGTGTTTGTAGAGAAGCTGGATGGATGGAGCAGAAAGTGAATTGAATACTGTAGTTGCTGAACAGAAATACCTTCCCTAAAATTGATGGGAAGTATGCCAGCTTTTTCTCCTTGTGTATGTGAATTTAGAATTTATAGTAAGATAAATTCAAGTGCTGGTATCTTGAGAGAAAAAAAGCAGAGTTGATCATTCCCAAACCTAGTGTTTATTTTAGGGTATGTAACATCAGAGAGAAATTTGGGATATAATTGGAATAAATACAATTAAGTTATTTTGTAATGCAGCCAATATTAAAAATCTTCTTGTCTTCAGAAATCTTGTCAAAGATAATGTAAACCAATTATTTAAAAAAAAGAAACCAACCACCCTATATTTGGATTCCTGCTAGTTTACTATAAAAACTTGAAAAATGGGGATTTTTAAAAAACGTTACATGGAGTTGGCTAATACATACTTGAATACTCCAGTTGAAACCCTTCTGGGGAGTGTAATCTCCATTATTTCATCCGATCTTTCAAGACTTCTGAAATCTGAATATACAGGTTCGATCAGTTACGCCTTAGACTCCTTCATGTAGCTTTGCTGTAACTATTTAAAGTATCACCTCTGTCTTTTGGCCTTGGACTGAGATGTGGTTTCATTCTCTACGCTCTAATTTTCCCTTGGTTGACTACTTTTTAATTTTATAGTGTGCATAATTGACTTAATATCTTAAAGTCTCTCTGAAATTCTGTGGAGTGATGGCTTTTGTTTTTAATTTTGATAAGTTATTCCAAGTTCTGGGAAATACAAAGGAATTTATTTTCTTGTTAGTGTTCTTTGAAAACCTCAGTAGCTTCTTCTTTGCTTTTGTGATTCAAGTCTGACAGTCTAGAAAGTTTTGCAGTGGTTATTTTGAAAGTTATTTATATGAAAGAGAAGGACTTGTATCCATGAAAGCTTCTTTACTCCACGACTATCAAATTTAGTAAAAGATGTTACATCGTCTTGCAGATAAGGAGTCCAGGAAGGCTAGACATTCTTCAAGAGGGAAATCTTAAAGTACAGGAGCAGGCTGTCCTCACATGCTGCAGGACAAGCTGGCAGGGAAGAAGACTGGCCTGGCTGCACAGAGAGGTTTGGCTGGAACTCAGGAAAGAAGGAGAGTTCAGAACCTTGGGAAGAAGGGGCAGGAAAATCAGAAAGACTACAAAGATCTGTTAGGTTATTCAAGGAGAAAATTAGAAGGGATAAAGCCCAAATAAAACTTAATCTGGCTACTGCCATAAAAGACAAGAAAATTTTTGTCTAATTTTTCTCAGCAATCAGAGGAGGGCTAAGGAGAATCTCTAGCCTTTATTGGATGCATGGGGAAACAGAGTGACAAAGGTCGAGGAAGGCTGGCTGAAGTGCTTCATGCCTCCTTTTCCTTAGTCTTTAAGACCAGTTGTTCTCCATGCACCCAGCCTCCTGAGCTGGAAGACAGGGATGGGAAGCAGACTGAAGCCCCCATAATCCAAGGGAAAATGGTCATCATTTAAGACATGCGCAAGACTCTGGGACTGCATAGGAAGGGTAGTGAGGGAGCTGGTGGAAGTGCTCACTGAGCCACTTTCACGTTACTGCTCCCTATAATTATGTGAAAGGACATTGTAGGGAGGTAAGGATTCATATCTTCTCCCAACTAACAAGCAGTAGGACAAGAGGAAATAGCCTCAAGTTGCACATGAAGTTTAGCTTGTATATTAGGAAAAATTTCTTCGCTGAAAGTGTTGTCAAGCATTGAAACAGGTTGCCCAGGGTTGAGTCACCATCCCTGAGGGTATTTAAAAAACATGTAGATTTGGCACTCAGGGATGTGGCTTAGTGGTGAACACAGTGGTACTGGGTTAACGATGATCATTGTGGTCTTTTCCAACCTGAACGATTCTATGATTCAATTCTGTGATTCTGTGATCTTGCCTTACCTAATTCACTTAAGTAGGGAGCGGCTGTCTGAGTGCCTTTAATTCCCTTTCAGGATTATGCTGTTCGAAGGTCAAAATACACATAACACTTCTTCACTGTACTTCACTTTAAACAGGATTTAGAAAGAGAACCTGAGACCTCATGAAGCAAGGTGAAAGCATGCTTGAGAAGCTCACTTGGGTTTTTTAGGAAAATACTCTTCCTTTAGTTTTAATTGGGCATTTGCCCAAGAAATTCTTGGAAGTTTTCACGTGAGAAGGATAGTAAAAAGCTTTTTTCATGAACTTGTTTTGCAGAACATACCAGTTCTTATTCCAAAGAATATGCTACTTCACTAGCATATGTTTTATAACTTCACTAGAGTAATTTTCAAGATGGTAGTGTGGAGCTTACACTTCTGTGAACCTGTTAGCTATATTTTTCCAGCTCTTAATTCTCCTGCCAAAGTAGCATTTGTTTTATACAGATTTGTACAACATGCTTCCAGCTTCTTTCTCATGCTAGATATTGGCCTGATGCAAATGGAGGGGAATATGTGTGATTGCTAGAGAATGGAATGGTGTTCCTGTTGATTTGGGGGTTTTTTCCTTCACGTAGTAAACTTCTCCCAAACAGACTGAATTGGGTTGAACAAGAGTGAAATTTTCAGTAATCAGGCAAAACCTGGCTTCTGTCTCATGGCACAGGGACAGGGACACGCTGAACTCCACTCATCTGGTTTAGAATCAGTATTGACAGACTCTAAAAATTGACAAGTCTTCTGAGAGGATGTTTTTTGTCTTTTGCAGAGTATAAATTAGCTGAAAAGGTGTAAGAAGCAGAATGTTGTTATACACCTTCCTGAGACCTCATGTATTTATTTTTTTTACTTGCTCCATGTGTTCAGTAATTTACATGTACCTTTAGTTTTCCAGAGTCTGTGCCTATAGACCCTGAGACCCTGCCCTCTGCAGAGAACTAACTGGGTGTAGATGCAGGGTTGTGGTCACAACATGTTATGTGTGCCATACCAGGCACTCACAGCCTTCTGTGGCTTTGCTTGTAATCTGGTCCCTTTTTAATAATGGCACCTCTGTCTGAACCTGTTGTGATCCATAGATGATAATTGTCCACTTGTTTTGTTTATGAAGTTAGTGACTCCCTCTGCTGTTCAGAACATACGGAACAATTGTTAGTTTAACATGAGTTTTTAATTTGTATTAAAAATGTGTTGTAAAATGAATATTAAATAGTAATAATGGTTAGCTTTTTAATTATATGTTTTAAAACAATGAAAATTCTTGATTAAAATTATTTGATGTATCAATATTTAGGGCAGATAATTTTATATTAAAAAATATTCCTCTGTCATTTCCCTGCTCATAGCATTCAATAAGTAGAACTGAAATGATTTATGGAAGACTGTCTTGAACTTGACATGCTAAATCTTTGGTACAAAAAGAATGTTTTAAAATACAGTAAGAACTCAATGTTTACTTGAGGAAAAGGGGCAAACATTCAATTGCAGTGATTGCCTCACAGGAGATTTGTTAACAGGCTTACAATCTGTCAGTATATTCAAGAGAACGTAGCAAGGCCTTAAATAACAAAGGTATAATGTCCATCATTTTGAACACATTGATGCTTGCTTTTTGTGTAGCAGAAACATTGCCTATAGAGGAAAACAGCACTTCCAAAGAACACCGGTTTTCTGAGGACTCTATGGATTCTGCACTTAATTCTGTAAATCCGTCAAACCCAACCTGTCGAAATTCCACAGAGTACCGTACTTCAGGAAATGCTGCATATTACAGGAATTCCCATCAGCCAGCAACTGCTACCTCAAATTCAGCCCCAGTCCTGCGCAGGCTGTCCCTGAGCTCTGCTGGGAGCAGTGGCTACTATGAAGTTAGTAGGAATCGGATACAGAGGCGGATTGAAGGTATGCTGTTACACAAAACCCTCCAGAATATGTTACTGCTTCTACTAACGTACAAAGTTAGGAATAAAGAAGCTCTTTGCCATTGGAAAGCTTGCATATGGACTGAAACGTGCTGTTTCCAAGCGTGTCAGGCTTGCTAATGTAACTGCAAATACAGAACTTAAGCTGTTAGAACTAATAGTGCCGTGCAAGCCAGGCAGGGTCTTGCCTGCTGCAGCTTCCTCTTGCTGCTGTGATGGCCCTGCAGCATGCCAGACTACATAGGGCTAGCTATATGCAGCTCACTTCCTGAGCATCTTATCAACTGTTGCCATGTTGCTGAAATACAGGGATAGGGTTTCCTACTGTCTCTCCCTCTGTCTGCACAGCTTAACTTGGCTTTGCCTCATTCCCAAGTTAATAGCATCTTGGGACCCAGGAGCCAAGTCAAACTAATACCTCTAGGTATGTCACAGTGCTAATGTTTATGCTGCTCTAAGTATTTGCAGTTATGGAAAGTATTTAAAGACAAAAGGAACAGTTCCGTATTATCAGAATGAAAATAAAGCATCTTTCATTTTAATATATTGCAAATGATGCGTAATAAAAGCCAAAAGTTAAAGTGTCCTTTCTGGAATGAAATGTGTTATCTCTCTGCAAACTAGTGATACTTCTTTATTTCACAATATTTTTCTATTAAAAGCTGCAAGTTCCACAACTGGACCGGATTTGAATTCACTAAAAAGGGAACCTTCAAGACTGTTGAATAAGGATCCTTCCACCTGGTCAATAGAGGAAGTTGTGCGTTTCGTGAAAGAAGCTGATCCACAGGCACTGGCTCCACATGCAGAACTCTTTAGGAGACATGTATGATCCATATCCATTTTCTTCTAGTGGATTGTGTCTTGTTAGTCTCTTAAAATACAACTTTCATGTCTATCAGTTATTTACAATTGAAGGTAGAGTAGATTCTACTCATATATTGGAGGGAGGCTGAAGATTATTTTTCCACCTACAGATCCTCTTGCAGTATATTTTTTTCTGTGTTTCAGCCTAATTAGACTAAAGAAAATAACCACAGCTTTCCATATATGGAATGATGCCAATGCTGGAAGTGCCCAAGTTCTAATGGCCAGCATCCCTGGTACCCCTGTCATCCCTGATACCCCTAGAGAAGATGGCATTCTCATGTACAGTATGGGACATTTGGTCCCCCTGTTTTGGAGACGTAATGTCCCGAAGTAGAGAAGTTGTTACCCATCGTTAGCTAGATACTTGGTCATTAATACAAAAATTCAGAGAATCAACCGAAATGGTGAAGTCATCTGGTTGGGAAAACAATGTCTAGTGTTTCATAAGATCTGACTAGGTATTATCTTTAGAGACAGGAACTGCTTCAGCTTGTGCAAGGTTTGATCTCCCCTACTCCTCGCTGTGCTTTTCTGTGGTAGGTTGTTCCGTGAAGAGCTGCTTTCTTATATCATTGCATATATGGCCCTCCAAAAAGAGGTTGGCTTTCTCTTTAGTAATATTTCACCCATATTCTGCACCAGCTCCTCCTAACAATTAAATCTCTGAGTAAGCCGGATTGGAAGAAAAACTCAACTTTTGATGGAGATTCCTGTCTTATGTTTTATTCTTAGTTGTATAACAACAGTAGATGTCACTTGTTTTGTCAGGTTTATGTTAAAAAGAATAAGACAGAGTGGTTCTGTTTACAGTGTTTTATGGAACTAATTGCCTGTCTACAATATGTAATGATACTCAAGAGTTTAGGACAGTCATATTTCAGCAGCTTCTCAGTCAGAGAGTTGAAATCTGACTAAGTTGTCCTTGGTGTTGATCCTAACAATCTCTGGTTCAACATGGACATAGATCTGCCTTATTTCCCATATTGAGATGTTTTCTAGCCCCTTGCTCTCTGTGACTGTTTGCATATGCATGCCAAAATCCTCCCACGGCTGTGTTCAAGGTTCAGTGCAAGGCCTCAGTGCTTGGATCATTTAATCTCTAACTGCACAGACCTTCCTTTGCAGTTTCTTTTTTTTTTTTTTCCCTTGACCCATTCACTTTTTTTTCCTGGTTGGTACCTAGTTCTGAGGGCTGTTCAGTCAGTTTCTTTTATTTGCTATAATTTTCTTTCTTTAACATCTCAAATACTTAATCATACATTAAAAAATACTAAAACAAATTAAATTTCAGTAGTCATCTGTAAATATAAAATTATAGTTAGTGTTTTATATATAGTAGATATATTTTTACTACAGTATAAACAACTATAATGTACTTTCCAGTTTTGCCATCCAGCTTGTTAAAGTAGTTGTATGTTGTGTTTATTCTCTTCCTTCTGCAGGAAATTGATGGGAAGGCACTACTCTTACTGAGGAGTGATATGATAATGAAATATATGGGACTGAAGCTGGGGCCTGCCCTAAAGTTGTGCTACCACATTGAACGACTTAAACAAGGAAAGTTCTAGCCAGTGGGGATAGCACAAATACGTGTGTTTGTGTCACACCAAGCTCTCAGGTTCACAGCCATCGCCTTTATTTGAAACTGTTTTGCTGATATAAATCTTTTCTTTTTGAAAGTGCTCTCAAAATGTAAAAAAAGACATTCAGGGTGAAGAGGGGGGAGGGATTTGCATTACATTCTACTATTTTTGCAAACTGTTTCAGAAAGTTGGCAGGGAAGGACAATTGACCATACTGGGTGTGGGCAGGTCGGGTAACAACGCTCTCCAAATACTGAAAAGTGTGGTTTTTGTTACAGCCTTCAGCCAACGTGTTCATATTCAGAACCAAAACAGCTGAATCCCAAAGGGAAATGATAAATTAAACCAGCATCAGGTGTTAGTAATTTTTACAGGAGTGGCTGTAAACTTTTATATTGCAAGAAAAACTTAAAATAGAAGATCTCATCTCTGTAGTGAATACTCTGTCTGGTCTTTCAGAAGAGAGGAAGGGTTATGGAAGAGAGGGCTTAATACAAATATAAGCTTTTATAAAGTGTGATTATCAGTCCTTTGGGAAGTTATGAGGACAAATGTACCATATATTGTCAATTTAGGCAGGCAGTAAATATTTCTGTTTCATGGAAGGGCATATTGGCTGTATAAACAGCCATTTCTGGGACAGACTGATTTCACTGGAACAATGCATGTACATTTTAAACATTCCATCTTTTTGCTAAGTTTGCCATGGATACATGCGTTCATGCTTTTTATATGTACATGTGTATGTGTCAGGGAAATACATACTATATAAATACAAAAATATACATACACACTGTACATATGTATCATTTTTTAATGTGTACTTTGCACTGTGCCAGAGAGAACTGTACAATTTCTTGTTGGTTTTTTACCAGTAAATTTAGTTGTGTATTACTTTCATTAGCACCTGTTTAATTTGTTCTTGGAGTCAGAAGGTGACAAACAATCAAAAGGTGTCTTTGTTCATACAGACAAGATCCCTGTACTATGCAATACTCCTGGTTGTTCATCCCCTAACTCTGAGCCATATATTCAGATATATTTTTGGAAAGACACATTTGATTCCAATGTTTTGGGTTTATATTTCCTGTAAGGAAGTGCTACTGTGTAACTGATAAACCTTTTTTTGGGTAAAATTGGTGCTGTTTGTATAAGCTGCAAGAATGAGTGGTGATAATAAAGCAGTTTGTTGTCACTGCCAGTTGTAATATACATCAGGGACAAGAAAATATACTTCTGTGTAGGGAACTGAATGTACTGTATGTAATAGTGAAGTAATAAAAACTGTTTGTTAGGGAAGGTGTAGTCCTAAAATGGTAGGATTTATTATATTTCTTAATGTCTTTTTATATGAAAGCATATAGTATAAATGTATTTTTTACAAATTCCTTTTTTGAAAATGCCTTGCTTTACCAGTAGTCTGATACTCATCAGATTTCAGCAGAGATACTGCTGCAAAATAGTGAATTTTGAGGCTCACAAGTCCAAATATTTTGTTAGTTTAAGCAACTGCAATGCAATTTTAATTCAGGAAGTCATTTGTTCTCTGAGGATTGTTTTTGTTACTACATCATTAGACAGTTGGCACTAAAGTTTATCTATATCAATTTGTTTTGCATATCTTTTGTGGTGCATGTATACTTAGATGAATAATACAGACATGTTCTTTATAATAAGAAGGGGTCAGAGAATTGATTGAAGAAACAATATTTTCTCTGTATGTTAGAAAAATACTGACTTAACTTCCATATGGTTGCACCAACAATTATATGTTAAGGAAAACATCATTCCCCACATGTTCAGTACATTGTTTATACATATATATAATTGTATACTATTTCTTCCATGCTTTATTATGCTGAACTTGGGTTCTTCAGCATAAAAAGGTCTCATACAATTTAAGTGGAAGTAATTGACTGAAAACAGTTTTCATTTTTTACATTGCCCTTGGCATAAGAAAAACAAAGATGTTTAAATTTTCTGTTTGGCCTTTATGGAATGACATTTTTGTACATGGCACTATTATGGGTATAAATATTTGTTCAAGGGTTTCTGTGCACCCATGTGCACAGAGATAACTGTGATGTTGCTGTACCAGAATTTCTCCGTGTGCTAGAGCGTGAGATCCAAGCATTCAGAGTGTTACAGCAGAATATATTTTTTATTCTCTATTTTCAATGGGATGTTCTTATCTAGCAAGAAAAATAAAATAGTTTGTTCGTTGTTGTAACTGTCTGTTGTGTTTGACGCCGTGTGGACGTGTGAGCGCTGTCTGCGTAGGCAAGGCTGGCTGTCTTATCTCATTTGGCAGTTCTGCACAGTTCATGGAAGCATCTGATGT
This sequence comes from Atrichornis clamosus, assembly GCA_013400975.1. NCBI lineage: Eukaryota > Metazoa > Chordata > Aves > Passeriformes > Menuridae > Atrichornis > Atrichornis clamosus. The sequence continues at coordinate 337,927 of WBMZ01002813.1, forward strand.
AAGGAGGTTTCAGTCAGAAGGGTAAAATCATTCCAACGTTGTTCATCTGAAGCAAATAATGTTTGAACTTGGGTTGTTCTGTGCTTTCAAAATAAAAACGTATTTAGTTAATCAGCTATTTAGTTTTGTATATCTCATTTTGCAACTTGCAGCTTACAGAATTCTCATACAACCACTGAGGGGAAGAGACTGCTAAAAACTGTTTGGCCCGTGTTCAGATAAAGACATGAAGTATTTTGAATCAAAGCAGTTAATTGCAATAAGTTTGAACTTCACACACTCCAAGCTTTTTTATTTCTGTGGTACAGAAGTCTCTCGTTCCAGTGGCTGTTGGCAGTGATCAGCCTGCGCCTGAGCAGTAACTTGGATTGGGTTAATGGTAACTTCACAGCCTTCACGGGCAGATGATGGAAATTGGGACTTGGCAGTGACAATAGTCCAGAGGTGTTTTGCATCTGCTCCCTTTCAGAAGATACATAGTATCTTTTTTGTGTGTATTTGATATAGAAGACAAAGTCATTTAGTCTCTTTCTCCAAGTTGCTTTTCTGTTAACATGGATTCATCTGCTTATCTGGTTCTGTATCTTTCGGTCATCTTGGAAGACAGTGCTGTAACTCCTCAGTGCATCATAGGACTATTTGAGGGTAAAATATTGCTGCCTGGGAGGACACGCAGCTCTAACAATTTTTATTGTAGGACTTTTTTACACATATGTAGGAATGACAGTGAAAGACAGCATCATGTGATAAATACTGGCTTGAAGGATGAAACATCTTTCCCTTTTTTGCTGCTTTTGATAAAGACACACCGTTTTTTATTCCAGGTGGTAGACACAGGCACAAAGATGTTCATCTGATTACTCATTGTATTTGTAGAAACTCTTCTTCCTTTTCAATCAGGGATATAATTTGCAAAAAGCAATGTTAACCTGCTCTGTAGCTCTGACAGTTTTGTGTGAGTCTGTGGATGTGATTGTGTAAGCCCTGAACGTAATACAAAAATTCTAAATTTGAGTATCTCAAGTATTTCTGTAGAGGAAGAATGAAGCCCTGGGTAGGGATAACTAAAATCTTGAACTTTTAACCTGATCAGATAAAAGTTTCCTAAGTGTTTCTTTGTGCTTGTGTTTTCTTTAATTAAAGGTGAAATTCAGAGAATTGAAACATGGGTACACTGTTGAATTAATAGTTTATCTTCCTGCTTCATTCTGAGGGCTCCAGTTACCTTTTCCTCTTCATGTATAATTCCAGTGAGCCAACTTAGGATCATATTTTCCTATAGAGTAACTGATTCATATGTATGTATATGTGAGTCTATAATGTAAATACCTTTTCATTTAAATGGCTTGATATCCAGAATGAAGCAGTCAGAGGAGCCTGTGTCCAGCCAACTTGAAGCAGAAGCTGTTTTAGGATAATTTGTTTTCAATTTATCTGTTCTGTTTTCATTTGGAGATTACTGTTTTGCGGGGTTTTTTCTGTTCTGCATTATCAAAGGTTGTCTTATATTTGTTTGGTGTTTTTATCTAGACCACTCTTATGCATGATTCTATATACCAGTTACACTGAAACCATATAATTTTTTAAGTCTTTGCTATAAAACTTAAAATAGTAACTGGAAGTAATAAGTGTATAGAAAGCAATGCTACAAGGAGAACTGAAACCACTACTCAGAATAGATGTTTTCCTAGTTAAATACAGCAGGCTTTGTATCTACAGCTTTTTGTATTTCTAGATTTTTTTTGTATCTGTGCTATTCTAATTAAGAGTTGAGGAGTGTATCACAGAATTGAGGACTAGTTGAGGCTGAAAGAGACTTCTGGAAGTCTAACCCCCTGGTGAAGCAGGGCCAGGTAGGGCTGATTGCCCCAGACTGTGGCCAGGTGGCTTTTGAGTATCTTCAAGGATGGAGACTGCACAATCACCCTGAAGGTTTGGTCATTCTAACAGTGAACAGGTGGTTCCTGATGTTCAGTGGGAACCTCCTGCATTTTGGTTTGGGCCCATTGCCTCTTACCCTGCCACTGCACAGAGCACGGCTCTGTCCGCTTTGCACCCTCCCCTCAGGTATTTCTCTACATCCATGAGATTTCCCTTGAGTCTTCTCTTCACGTGGAACAGTCTCAGCTCTCTCAGCCTTTCCTCCAGGAGAGATGTTCTAGCCCGCCATCTTTGTGGCTCATGGTCAACTTGGAGTCCACCAGGACACCTTGGGTCCTTTCCTGCCAAGCTGCTTTCCAGCTGGGTGGCCCCTGGTATGTACTGGTGTCTGGGATTGTCCCCANATCTCATTTCCCTGCTGATGTCCCTCTGGATGGGAGCAGGGCCCTCTGACGTATCAGCCACTCCTGCTGGTTTTGTGTAACCTGCAGACTTGCTGAGGATGCACTCTCCCAGCATCCAGATCATTAATGAAGGACTGGAGCCCCTGCTGGTCTCTGGAGGTGCATCACTCGTCACTGGGCTCTGACTGTACTTTGTGTCACTGTTCATCATCCTCTGGGCCCAGCCATTCAGCTTTCTGTACACCTCTCTGCTCGTCCAGCCCACACGCATCAGCTGGGAGGATCTTTGACAATGTGCCAATTCTTTTGGACAGCCCAGGGCACACGGAGCTCTGCTGGGCAGCAGCAGGCTGCGTGCTGGGATCTCCCCTTCAGAAGAGACACCTCTCAAGGTTACTCCTCAAGGTTGAGAGGTTCCTTGCTGCAACCGATTGTCAGTGAGTAATAGCATGCTAAACTTTGAAATCTTAGCTAAGTGGTATAAAGGATTAATTGTGCACATATAATCCTTTAGACATAAACAATTGATCAAGTCTGGGACTAAGTCTGGATCCATCCTCACCTAAACTCCCCTCAGGAAAGGAGTTTAGAATGCAAGGGGGTTCTTTCCGGCCCTCATGACTCAATGGGAGGGTCTCTGTGACAGTGTAGTCTGACCCTGTCCTCTCTGCAGTAAATAATCAAGCATGCTTTGCCATCAAATCTTGTTAAACCACTCTCACTTTTATGATCAAACTTAAATCACTGATTTATGCCAATGAACGTAATCCCACTTCTCTCTTAGGAGTGCAGTGCGTCACTCCATCCCGGACAGATCCTTTGGAAAACTGTCAGAGGCCTTTCAGAGTTCCAGGTAGACAATATCCACTAGCCTACCCCCATCTGCCAAGCCAGTCATTTCATCATGGAAACATAACAAGTTGGTCAAGCATGACTTCCTCTTGGTGAAGACATGCTGGCTACTCCTGATGACCATCATCTTGTTCCTGAGGCTGGCTGGCCTGTAAGTTTCCTGGATCCTCCTCCTTGCCCTTTTTGAAGGGGAGGGACATTTGCTTTCATCCCATCTTTAGGCACTTCTCCCATTCACCACGATTAATCAAAAACTAGGGAGAGTGGCCTTGCTTTGCTGTCAGCCAGCTCCCTCAGCACTCACAACTGCATCCCATCAGGCCCCTTAGGCCTAAGTGTGTCCAGTATTCCCTGACCCAGTCCTTCTCCACCAAGGGTCCATTGTTTTTGCTCCAGCCTTTCCCCTTGGTCTCTGGGATCTGGGATTCCTGAAGGCTGGTCTTGCTAGGAAAGGTTGAGGCAAAGCTTATATTCAGTACTTCAGCCTTTTCCATGCTCTGTGTAACAAGGTCCCCTATCATTCAGCAGTGGGCCCACATTTTCCCCAGTATTCCCTTTGTCACTTACAGAGTATTGTCTATTTTAATGCAGGATCATGTAGAGAAACACATTTTAAAAGGGGATGATACCAGTATTTTTTCTTTGATTGGCTAGCTAGTTACGTAATGGAGTAAAATGAATGAAGAGGTGTGAACCTCTTCTAAGTAATGAGCATCTTTCTGCTGTTTCTGCCAAGTTGAAGCTGTGTAGAGTTAGACTGGCTTGGTTTAAAGAGGTAAAAAGAAAAAAGAGATACTTCCTTGAGATCAATTTCAAAGGTCATATATTCCTCCTCTCTATTTTTATTACATGTAAAACTGTGGGAGTGAGTAAAAAGTGCTCATTTGGAACTGCCTAAGAGGAATGCAGAGAGGCAGAAGCTGATTTCATGTCCATTTTAGTGGTGAAATGATTGCTTTTTTTTTTTCTAAGCCTTGATTATAATCTTTTGCTCTGTAAAGCTTACTAACTAGCCCATAATCCTGAGATTGTGTTCCCCAACTGTCAGCATTCCTGTTGTTTCAAAGGTCATGCAGAGCCATTTTGAGACTCGTTAAAATCTGAACAGTCTGTTGTAAACTCACTGTGTTTTGAGTCTGCAACTGTATCTATATATAACATTTTATAATTTTAAAGAATTCTTTTTAGAGTGAGAACTGCGGAGATAGGGTTGGGTTTTTTTAAAATAACAAATTATTTTGCTACTTTGTTCTCTTATGGTTTGTCCTAAATAAATCCTCATTATTATGGCTGTGGTAGATGATGGGAGTCCTATGTGTACTTAAAATACGCTATTACAGCGATCCGGTGGGCTTTTAAATTCCTCACTTACATAATCATTCATCCCTGTCCTAGCAGATAATTTTGATTAGCTGTAATTTGTCCCATTTGAATCAGAATTAGCTTCCATCAGCTCCAGAATCTCCCCGTCCAGCTGTACAAGCTGAGGAGTCCTGCACAAGCTGCTTCTCATAGCTTTACGGACCACTGCTAGTTTTATTTCAGCTTTCATTATCTGCAGGGGAACTGCTTAGTGCTGACAGTGAAGGCTGCACACCTCTACTTCTTCTGTTTTTAAAATACATGAAGCCATTTTCATCCACAGAGATTCACTTTTCAGCATCTGAAGGCAAAGCCCTTTCAGGACAAACAGCACAAGCAAACAGATGCCAGCACAAGGGGAGAGGGAGATGGCATCCCATGTTGTCTGAACAGACAAATGGGAACAGATGTACAACTTGAAGCTGGCAGAAACCCTCTCTGCCAATGGTTCCTTTCTAGTTCTGACAGCTGGAAGAAAATGAATATGCCACAAAACCACCATGACGATTGCCATTACCCTGCATTGGCGATTGTCAGCACTCAGGTCCAGCACTGGAAAGACAAAGACTCATCTGCTCTTCCAGGTGAAAACTGATGTAATTGGCAAGACAGTGGGGAAAATCTCAGTGAATGGTGGCACGCCTTAGGAAGTCTGGTGTTCAAATGCAAGAGGTCATGATTTTACTAAATTTTTCCCTTTCTGATATTTAGGTTTTTTCAGTAGCTATGGAGGCACTCTCTTTCCCCAAGCAATTGTGCTCATGCTGGCTAGATTTTCAAGAGTGGGATTTTCAAACAGGTCTGAACTCTTCCTCTCAACTTTCATGTCTCCAAACCTGTGCTGCAGAACAGGTCTTCCTCTTATTGGGGACCCTTCTGAGGGGAGGACCTTTCCATGTGCTTCTTACTCCTGCATGTTATGAAGAATAAGAGAAGAACTCTGCAGCTTGTTTGCTTTGTTTCTGATATATGTAGCAGCTGTTGCTGATTTCAGTCCTTGCGTGGGCACGTAGGTGGTACTCTGTTAGGAACAGATGCCTCTCACCTGCACAATGTTATTCAAGGTGTGGTCTATTCAAGGTGTGCTTTTCTTGAAGCTATATTGCTCACGTGAGCAAAATAGTGGGGAGGGAGAAATCAATAAATAAATGCTCAGTTTATGCTTTTGCTCTAGGGGCGAGGTACTAGATAGGTAATTTTAATGTATTGGGACATAATTGCTCTTTAGGCTCAATGGGTAATGGTGGGGGGTTGGGGATTTTGTTGTTGGTTTTAGTTTGGGGGTGTTTTGTTGGTTTGTGATAGGGTTTTTTGTTTGTTTGTGGGGGTTTTTTGACTAACTGCTACCAGCTGTTCGTTTATTTTCAAGAGGCCATCTCAGCCAAAGGGAGCATATTACTTTCATACATCTTTGCATTCACCATAGTATATTAATTGTAGTTGCCTGGGTGGTGGTCAGCTATAGGAAATGAACAGGTTGGGGAAAGTTTAAATGTTTTGAAAGAAAACAGAAATGCAAGGCTGGGATGAGTGATAGGGTTTGCATGCAATAAACATGGGAAGAAAAATACACGAAGAATTAAGTAATGGGAAATTGGGAAGGAGAAAACCAGGTGGATATAGCAAGTTAAACTGTTTCAGATTGAGATGCACTAACTGTTGAGTCATGACTTGTGTCTTTGACTGTTTGTGTTGAGCTGGGATTTTAAAGGGCAAAGTTAGGAATAAACATTTTGAACCATGTCAGGGGTGTGAAGTCTTTTATCTTGACATGATTTTTATCTGGAAACAAGGGTTAAATCCATGTAATTCCCAACCCTATTTTTGGGACATGCACTCTCTGTCCTTAAATTGTTTCTTCCTAATTGACTGAGCTGCTGCTAACAACTGCCTCTTGGTATGATTTCTTTTAAAGCCAGACCAGTTGAGGAGCCAAAGCCTGGGAATACAGGCTTGGGTGTGACTTCACATAACTTCATGTGTTGGTATAGTTGTCTAGACTCTCTGTCATTTTAGTCCATGGAGATCTTCCTGACTGAGTTGGGGGTATGAGTGATCTGACCAGATACCAACATCTGCTTTACAAAGATCAGCTTTCTTGACTCGGTTGGTTCTGTTAACCAGTTTGTATCGTGGGAGTCTCAATACCCATTTCAACTTCAGCACATGAGCTAATTCCCCATCTCAAGAGCTCTTTGTTCTGAGTAAGCTGGAACAACCTCCTTACTTGAGTCCTTCGTTGTAAGACCTGGTTGGTGTTGAGAATGAAATGTTCAGGTGCACATTACAGTAACCAAGAAATGTTTGGCCAGGTCCCATGTTCCACCACACAAGAGGTCTTGCTTTAAAGTCCAGTTGTTCAGAATACCTAGCCAAAACTCTGTCCATAGTATTTCTGCTTTCTTAGGTCTTTGTCGTTGCACAGAATGCTGTGGCAAAAAAAAAAAGACAATGAGCACTTAAATATTCTGTTGGTCTTTTTTTAACCCCACTGTGACCCCCACATACGCAAATCCAGGTGGTGCCAGGTGAGTGTGGCATATGCATCATCAGGCTTTGAGTGTGGTGGCTTTGTGCCATCCTGGCTCAGCTGTGGAGGGTCTCTGAAGGACAGGCACGTGCTCTCTCATGCTGGACTGTGCCCTATGGACCAAGCTTTCAAAGTACTTATTTTGAAACATTTGTTTAAAAATATTTTAAAATCCACCTGTTACCTTTATAACTGTGAATGCAGGTAGATTGGTTTTGGTTTGGTTTTTTTTTTTGTCAATAAGCAAGAAATTACTTGTGTATCAGAAACCTCAAAAATTAATAGCTTTCCCATGCTTATTGATTATACTTTTAGGGTTTTTTTGGGGGGTACCTAAGCTCCAGAAAGAAGGACCTTGTTTTGTGTCCAGCGGCCTGTCTTTGGTCTGTGAGATGCCAGACTAGGACAAAACATTGCCTATCTTTGGTTCTTAAGCAAAGAAAGATGGGAACCCTGTTGATGAGGATGTGGTGGGAAGGATGATATTGAAACAATGCAAAAAATGTGACCATTTTGAGACAGCTGTGGGCTAGGGAACATTAGTAATCCCAGAAGCAAGGGGGAGTGGACACAGGCAGATGCAGGGATGCAATGTGTCTGTTACTAGCGCTTCACTGGAAACACTTCTAAACAGTGAAAAACTGATGTTCTACTTGGAAAATAGTCCTTCCTTCCAGATATTTGATTACATTGTACCCTGCTGTTTGCTCTTTTAATTGTCATGTTTTAGTTTGAAAGAATCCTAATAATTTCGGTACTGGGTATTATAGTATTATTCTAGGAGAGCTTGGGATATATGGGCAGAAAGCAGTGCTAAATATTTAAACGATTAGTAATATTTCTCCTCAAACATGAAGAAATATTTCAGATGGTTCAACAACAGAATGGATTTTCCTAACAGAATTGCAATATCATGATTTTAACAACTGTGGAAAATATGTTTTCTGCACTAAAATTAGGGGATTTGCTTGTGTGTGTATGACAGCCCCAGAGTACTTTGAATTGGAAACTTCACCATTAAGAGTATGTGATATAGTCTAAGAGAAATGCAACTTTAAATAAGAGGAGGAGGAAGCATTTGGAAAAAAGTGAAAGGTGAGTGAAAAAAGCAAATTGCACAAATTGACATCATTAATGTCACTGTGTCAGGCTGTCTGACTTTGGGACAGCAGGGACAGACCCCAGAGGAAAACAAGGTCTTTGACTGAGCCCTTCAACATGTTTTTATAAACTTGAGCACAAAAAGAAACTAAAACATCTGGCACCAGGATATTATGCAATGTTGTTTTATGCTGTTTTCATTGTCTAATATTCTTCATGAGAACTGTTAACGAGTCACTTATTGTTGGATCACTGTCCCAAGTTGCCTCTGTGCAAGTGCAGGGGCACAGACTTCTCTGAATTGCTCCCTTCCGTGCTCATCAGCCACTTCTGTGCCAGCCAGTTTCCCCTGAAACCTTTCATGTGCAAGTGACTGAAGCCGATCCTTGAGCCCCTGTGGGTCAAACCTCTGCAGGGATGTGCATGGTGGTGTAATCATCCCAGTGCTCTGGGAAGCCTGAGCAGAAAATGGGTAGAAGTGGTTTAAAAAGTTAGCACTGACTGGGAGACATCACGGCATATCAGTTTTATAGCAGATAGGAGCATGGGTGGTAGGAGAGCATAGGTCACACACATTACTTCAGGCTTGTGAGAGGCAAAGCCGACTGCCTTTGCTGTTTTCCTTCTCTTCTCCTTCCTTCTCCTTCCCGCCGGGATGAGTTTGCTGCCACGTTTCCCTATGCCCAGCTTTCAGGTCGGGAGCAGGAAGGCTGCACTGCCCTGCCTGCTCTGCATGCGTGTGGTTTGATGTATGGCCGCCCCCAGCCCTCACTTCTCGGCTGCTTTCAGCCCAGGAAAGCACTGCCCTCCCCGGGCTCAGTGCTTGCCTTTCTTGCTCTTGCCGAGTGGCCCAGGAGTCTTGTCTTCGAGCTGACACCTTCTTTTTCCATCTATCATGGGCTCATGGCCAAGGGTCGTCATTTTGCTTCTCCTTTTTGTTCTCTGGTTGGCTGCTTGCTAACTTCAATAAAGGTACAGTTCTTAAAGGCCTGGAGATGGATCTTGTCTCAGCTTCCTTGTCTGATTTCCTCTCCCTATTCTCCACCTTTTCCTTTCTCTCACAGTTGACTGTGCCTTATCTGAATGCTTGGTGTTGTCCCAGCCTAGAAACTGCCCAGTCCAGATAAGTTCCTTGGCTGAAAAGCTGCTCATTTTTCTTTTGGATTAATTTATATTGCTAACAGCTAACTCCATGTGCTGAAGCCTTAGCTGTGCAGCCCCGGTCCTGGAGCTGTGCCTTGGGCAGCACAGAGGAAGGAGACTGGCTGTCCTGTGTAGGAAATCTGGTACATCTGAGCACTCCTGCCCCTGAGGCTGCCACGTACCATGGTCTTCACCGAGATGCGCAGCCCTGCTCCCTTCCTTGGATTCAGTTTCTGGATTCCTGCAAAGCCCCTGCCTGACAGGGTGAAGAGCAGAGGGAAAGGTAACAATTCCCTGTAACCCTCTTTCCTCTCACTCACCCCCTAACAGAAGCCCACACCCAAAGTCCAAGTCACACGAAGCTTGGAGCTAACAAGGGGTGCCCTTGAGGGCACGGCTGCTCTCTCCCTCTCCTCTCTCTTCCCCTTGCATATACCCATCAGTGTAAAACATCTTCCTCCTCCCATTACAGCTTAATGACTTTCCCTTCAACTTCACTAGAGGTATTAATGTCTCCATTAACAGCCACCCGAAATGGAAGCTCCATATATCATGAGCCCAGCTCCGTGTCCTTCTCCTCATACAGAAGCTTCAGAAGCAGTTAAAATGTAGCTCTGTAGAAAATTAATGGCCCAATATACAAAATCTGTAATTGCTGCTAGAGGTGAGGAGGAGGAGGAGGAGGTGAAAGTGTTCAATCTTGGTGTAATTAAGTACTTTGTTCTGTGGCTGCTTCTCCCCCGTGCTGATGGGATGTAGGACTTGTGCTTCACACATGAGGGATGGTGGGAGGCAAATGGTCCTTACTTAGCATGGTTTGCCCAACAGAGCTAAGCAGCAGGAAAGGTGCCAGCGCGTGGCTCCTCTTCCCATGGCACACCCTTGAAGGCTGGAGTTGCATGCAAGGGTAGCAGGGTAAGGAGCAGGCGCTGCCCTAAGCTTTCTCGTGAAGATGCTGCTGAGAACAGCCCCCTGCCACTGCAGTGTAAGCCATGAACAGCCAGGTCACGGGGATGGGTGAGCCCAGTCTGCCCTCCTTATCCATTTCTAGGGGGTGGCTCCAGCCGCTGTCGCTGTGGGTCACTGGGGACACTGGCGGCAGCCAGCAGTGCCATGGAGCCTGCCCATTCTGAAGATGGCCCGTAAAACTGGGGAGGCTGTCCTGTGGGGGCAGAGGGGATGCTCGGAGAGTTGGAGCCTGCTCTGGTTTTCCTCAGCCCTGTTTCAGAGGGAGGAGGTTGCGGTTACTCTTGTAAGGGTCTGGGGCAAGATGCAGCCACACGGCTGCTGCTCTGGTGTGCTGTTACAACCAGTACCAGTTGGCTTTAAACTCAATTTGTTGTCCCCAGGCATTGGGTGTTTTGACAGTGCTTTTATGGGTTTATAATGCCATAAAGCTGATTTAGCCTAATTTGTTGTCAGGGTTTCTGGAGCCTGTGGTCTAAATTTAGTTAAACCAGACCACTGTGTGCAGAGTGGAGGTAGCCTCGGCATTGATGGTCCCAGTAAAAGCCTGTGAAAGAGAGGAGGGAAAACCTGAGCATCCACAGCCAGTGGATGCTCTCCCCCTGCCTGCTGAGGATGGTGTGGGGAATGACACTCTCACAAGGATGGCAACGACTGGGGCAGTTGGTGCAGCAGATGCAACTACCAGTGTGAGAAATACATACTTATTTTTTAAAAAATTAAAAAATACCCCAGAAACTTTTTTTGAACTTGCTTCTGTCAACTGCAAAATAAAAATGACAGCAGCTAATGCTGTGACTGCCTTATTTTTTAAATACTCTGGTATAGCCCTGGGGGGAAATAACATTTTCAGAAGGTTTTTGATAGTCTGAAATGGGCAGGCTGAAATAGATTGAGAAAAAAAAAACTGGGATGGCCATCCCAAGGGATGCTGAAATCCTCAGCCTCTGCACTGCAGTAACAAGACGACATATTTCATCAGCAATTTCTTGGAAGGAGCATAACAAAGTAGCAGAGCATTTTCAATTAAGAAAAAAGATATTTTAAAAAAATAGTCAGATGACTAAACATTAATGAATCCATCAACACTTCACACTTTTCTGAACATTGTCAGTTCTGCCACCTCTGGGAAAAATAAAAGGCTTTAAAAACACTTAAAAAGCAAGAGTTTGACAGAATTGATGCTATGCTTATGTGAAAGTCCTCCATTTTTGTATTAAGCAAGAAGGAAGTAATCCTTCAGTCCAAGAAGAGAGAAACAGCGTGTCTTTCCTAACCTCCCAGTGCAGATGCATTTCCCAGATACTGAATTGGTGTCCCCTGTCATCAAAACCTGCAACAGATTCTGGCATGACACTGGTGCCTATGGGTGTGATTAGACTTGAGACCCTGAAGCTGCTTCTTTGAGCAACTTCTAATTGTATGAACTGCAAAAACCTTCCCAAAGCTGTCCAAGAGGAGTGTTGGGAGTAGGTTGGCTGCCGCTAGGCAAAGGAAGGCACAGTTAAGTGTGTGATGGCATCTGGCTGGTGGCTTTACAATGGCTTTTTTTAATTTAGAGAGTCCTGGTGTACTGCCGGGAAGATGTCATTTGAAATTATAACAAAAAGGTTTTCTACAGGTATAGCCACAAAAAAGGCAGCGCCCACCAAAAATCGTCCTCCTGCTGTCACCTTTGTCCTTGTGTCAGGATGTGTTTGTACAAGTGAGCTGTGTGAACTTCATGGCCAACAGACAATAATGCACATCCAGCTCATTTCCACAGACAAGTGCAAAACTGTATCCTTGCAGAACTTTTATTTCAATTGTACATTCACATTTCTCCACTGACGTGGGTGGCTCATACACTGCCGAGTGATAAAGTTACACAGCTCTGCTCTTTTACGTGCATTGATTTCAGCCTTCAAAGAAACTCAGAAAACTAAACTTTTCCATATAGCTGTAGTCAGGCTGGGAAAAATTATGTGATTCTTCCTTCCTCTCCTGTCCCCTGGCAACCGAACTCCCCTGATTTTAGGCTTTTCTCTTTTAAATGACTGATAACATTATTTAATATTTAATATGGTTTCCTATGGGTCTCTTGCAGCGAATCTGGCTTAGGTGTGCACTGGGCTGTACCACTTGCTCTCACTCCTCGGGTAGCTCGTTTGGGTGCATCGTTAGCAGATGTTGTGACGTGGTCTTCGCCAGTGCTGAGGGATAAAATAATTTTTCTTAGCCCGCTATTTTTTTCTTAGCATTTTAGGTTCATCACAAGTCAGTTGCGGCGCTTTACAGTTTACAGACATTTTGCACAACCTTCTCTGTAGACTGAAAGCAACTTGGAAATGAGAAAAAAAATGCCGCAACCAATTAGCACGTACAAACATTTATTTTGAAATTTCCATTCCAACCGTTATGAAGAGTTACATCATCAAAGCACTTTATGGCAGTGAAAATAGCTCTTACCCCTCTGACTCATCCATTACTCCATTAAAGCTGCAAAATGTGCAATCTGCTTGAAAAATAGGTTGCTTTTTATTCAGTTTCCCATGAAAAGTCAAAATTTGATAACAAAAAAAAAGAAAAAAAAGAAAAAAAAACCAACCCAGCTTATAGGGACTCTACATCCAATCCTCTCCCTCTTCCCCCAAAAATAACTTACAAAGATAGTTTAAAGTTTTAAATGAGTTTAAAACCAAGTGCATCTTTTTTATTATTTTTTCTTCTTCTTCTCATAATAATCTTAAAATTCTAAAAACCCATAATTTACTTTCTTGGAAAAAAGGCCGCGAGCCGTTGCTTCTTGATTGGAAGAATATGTATCTCCGGCGAGTTCATTTTCTTTAGCTTTACGCTCCTGTTTTTGATGGGTTTCCTGAGGGCCTCGGCGCTGTCCCGGGGCTCGGGCGGGCTCTTCACATCGTAGCACTGCAGCACCGAGTCCTGGGGCAGGTCCCTTTTGAAGGAAAAGTTTTTGGTGGAGACCCCCGACAGGCCCTTGATCTTGCCGCAGAAGATGGTGGGCACGGCGTCCTTGACGGAGACGATGACTTTGGCTGTCTGCGAGGTGCTGACGATCTCGATGTTGTTGCCGGCCTTGGGCTCGCAGCCCGCCCTGCCCGCCTGCTCCACCAGCCACTTCTGCGGCTGCCGCAGCAGCTCGGCCCCGCCCGCGCCCCTGCACTCTGCCTTGCCCGGCGCCTCCGGGGGCTTGCAGGGGGCGAAGGGGGCGGCTGGCCCGGCGAGCTTGTCCGGCGCGGGGTGGGCACCGACCTCGGCGGCGGTGGCGGGGCCGGGGCCAGCCGCCTCCCCGTGGGGCCCGCCCGGCTTGCGACAGGAGGCGAGGGACAGGTCCAGGGCCCCGTCCTCAGGCGGCGGCGGCGGTGGCAGCGCGGCCTCGCTGGCCCGAAGCGCGGGCGGCCCTTTCATGGAGAGGTCCAACGCCTCGTTCTCACCGCTCATCTTGATGACAGTGTGGCGGCTCAGCTGGGGAAACTCTCGTGGGTGGAGGAGTTCAAAGGGCTTCGTCTCCTCCTTCTCCAGGGGTGTCTGGGTGCCCTTGCAGGAGTGGGGGGTGAAGAGGGGCGGCTTGGGTGGGTCAGGGGCCACCTTGGCCTCTGTGCTGTGAGGCACAGGGATGGGGACGGGGATGGGGATGGGGATGGGGACGGGCAGGGGCACGATGACAGGGTAGGGCACCAGCAGCGTGGCAGGGGGCACCAGTGGGGACAGGGGGGAGCTGAAGGCCTGGGGTGGGAGGGTGGCATAGTCGGGGGGTGGCTGACAGGGGGCTGAGCCCAGGGCGCCCTGTGAGGGAAACAGGTCCTGAAGGACGGCAGCGAATCCTGGTGTCTGAAATACAGGAGGCAGGACAGGCTCCTGCGCTTGGCCGGAGGGCTTGGGGTCCAGGAGCTGGGGCTGCCCAACAGGGGTGGTGGTGCCAGGAAAGAGGCCGGCGTGCAAGGGGCTGGCGGGGCAGGCAGCCCCTGGGGGCAGCACCAGGGGCGAGTTCAGGTGCTGGAAGACGTGCTGCTCCAGGAGGACGGGCAGCGGGACGGGGCCCTGGGTGGTCATGACGTACGGAGTGGCAGCATTGGTGGCTGGCATCTGCGGGGCGGCGCTGCCGGCGACCTGCAGGTGGATGGGCAGGACAACCGGGCTGTCCCCCAGGCAGATGGGCTGCAGCACAGTGGCCGCCACCTTCAGGGCCATCCCGCTCTGTGACTCGGCCGGCGGTGTCAGGATGGAGGGCGCAGGGACTGTCACCAGCGGGGAAAGGGCTTTCTTCATCAGGTCGGCCGAGTTGATGTTCCAGGCCTCTGCTGTGATCAGCTGGGCCACCCCATTCTCCAGCTTGTTGTTGGCCATCGCTGAGGATGAGTTGGTGACGTCCATGGGCAGGTTTGGGGCATCCTTGTACAGCTCCTCCATGTTGCGGGGCTCCTCGGGCTCTGCCAGCGCCACCTCTACATCGCTGTCAGTGGGACCCACGGCGGCTCTGCGCTGCCAGGAGCATCAGCACAGACATAACTTGGCCTGCAAGCCAGAAACATATTTTAGGCACCACATAAATCTCCTCCCTAAAATAATATTTGCAATTGCCTTTAAAGACCCCGTCACCAAAGAAAAGCCATTAAACGTTTCCACACTTCAAGCTAACGGCTCCGTAATACAGTGCAGTATATATACAGAGATGCTGGATATACATACAGCTGTGAGTGTTGTGCAAAGTTTTGCGGAACTTATATTTAGCCATAAATACAGATAATCTAAAAGGCCTTAAGGACGGCCTGCAGCCACAAAAAGCTGCTCAGTACACAGCCTGAAACAAGGACTCAGGATGCCCATTCCACGTTTTTAAACAAAGCTTCACGTAATGACAATGCACGGCAGAGCTGAGTGACAGCACATGGTTTTAACTCAAAGAGAAGCCCCTAAAACAAACATTTCTAAAAATCCTGCAGCCAAGAAATATTCCACCATTGGCAAAGGGTACTTGATTCCCCTTCAGTACTTGTCCCTTTTTCATCCTGAAACTGCTGTATGCAGGATCAGAAAGGAGAACAGCCAGGCAACAGCAAAACAAAACCAATCCAAACCCCATTCACCTCACCACAGATCTAGACAGAGACAGTAATGTGAACCAGGCACCTGATTCATTGAAGACCTGAAAAAACCAAACCAAAACAAAGCAACTTTGACAGCCCAACTCTTTATATCAACCAAGCAAATGGCCATTAAAAAAGAGCAGAGATGGTTTCTGTTCATTATCGTGGTGAAATTTGCAGCCTGTTTCTCTTAAAGCTCAACACCTCCCTCCCTGTGGGGGGAAAAAAAGCCCAAAAACCCAGCAAATTAATGTCACTGTGCATCCATTTATTTAGAAGGATAAATAATTTCTGCCCTGTGAGCTGCTGCCAGCAGACTTTGGCTGATGCTTGGCTGCTTCGCCTGATGCTGTCTGTGCCTTTCCCGAGTGAGCAGCGAATCCTGCTGTAGTAATAATCACCATGGAAACTTGTCCAGTTTCAACTCTGTTACCATGGGAAAGCACCAGCACCCCCCAAATGTACATTTGTCACCTGCACATGGCTGAATCCTGCTCCCTATGAGCAAATCACGTGCCATCGCTGCTGCCCAGCTACCCACGCCCGTGGGAGCAAGGCACTTGCCCATGTCCTGCAGGCACGCTGGTACTGGGGTGGCAGGAGATGACAGGAGGGGAGCACCGTTCCAAACTTGAAATTGGATGGGTGAGTCCCAGCCTGGGGATGTGTCTCTGCCTGAGAGCATGCAAAGAACTCCTTGGCTCTGGTGCTTACAGAAGTGATTTGCTTGCATTGATGTTTGTAAGACCAACAAACCTGCAAAGGGGTCAGGGAAAAAGGAAAAAAACCAAGACCCTACAAACAGAGGCTAAAAAATTTCCAAGGCAAGGAAGCGGGAAATCTCCTAAATCTCTCCTGAGACCTGTAAATCCTTGGATTTGGCAGTGAAACACTATGGCAAGCACAGGACTACCTACAGAAATGCCAGGTGTTGATAGCAGAGGCTGGTTGGGTAAAATGCTAATAACTTATCAGGAGCCTTTGAGTTTTTTAAAAAGGATTTTTAAAAGTAAACAGATGAGTCATTTTTTTTCCCCTCCTGCTGATAGCTTAAGGAGAATAATTCTGGATTCTTCTCATCTCATGAAATGTTCTGCAGCAAAGATTCACAGATACAGTGTTGAGGGGTTTTTTTGTTTATTTCCTTTTTTCCAGCTTTAGCTGAGGCAGATTATAGGAAGGCAGAGATGCCCAAGCACTGGAAAACAGGAGCAAAAATCAAATTCCTTATTCAGAAAGTGACAAATATCAGTACAAAAAACATTGGGACAGTGTTGTTTTGGAAAAAAGAAGAGCAATTGTTTCTAAAAATAAAGACAATGAGGAGACAGCTCAGCAGATTCAATCTGAAAAAAACAGACATCATCATTTCTGTCAAGGAATTAAAAAGCCATTTTCTACTGCTCTTATATAATCTCTCCCTCCCTGTTTTTCAAATGACCATTTTAAACCCTTGGTCTCTGCAGTGCACACCAGCATCTTTGCTCCTCCAGCTGCAGCAGCACAGCCAAGTATTTTGCACATAACACTGGCTCTTCCCAATATTTCTGTTTGCTTGAGAAGTGTGAGATCGTGGTGTTTTCATAGAGAATTAATGATCCAGCAGGGACAGGAAATGACCCCCTGTTCCCCTGGCAAACCCATTTAACATTGAGAAACAGAAAAATTAAGATGAAAATTATGCTGTGTAAGAGTCTCGAGGGATTATCATGCTGTACAGACCCATGGAGAGAGACACAGATCACCGCCAAAGATGAAAGTATAAAACATAACAAAATCCCCCCACTGCTGCTTTAAAAGGTGACAGGGCTGGAGGCAGAGGAAATACTGAGATGAGGGGAAGAAGAGCTCGTCTATCACCATCAGACACCTTGAAGAAATGCCTGTGGGCTTGGCTGGGTTTTTTTAAAGCATAGTCAAATACTGTTTTCTAGACTGAATCCGGTATTTTCCTGGGACCTGTAAATATACATTGTTGGGCTTGAGGTCACTACCTCTGGGAGGGCCCCACTGTGCGAGGGGAAGGAGACAAGAAAGGTGAGGTGCAGCCCTTGACCCAGGTTTATGGTTTTGAGGTGGGATTTTTTTCCCCCCTCAGCTTTCCTGTGGAAGTGCACCTTTCTGTACTTCCAGTACACCTGCTTCTTGACCATGTCATCACTACAGAAAAAAAAATTAACATCTATATAAAAATATATATACATACTCCTGATCCTGCCTGCAGCCTGCAGCTTGGCAGT
The DNA here is from genome assembly GCA_013400975.1 of Atrichornis clamosus. Taxonomy (NCBI): domain Eukaryota; kingdom Metazoa; phylum Chordata; class Aves; order Passeriformes; family Menuridae; genus Atrichornis; species Atrichornis clamosus. Next base: position 355,496 of record WBMZ01002813.1, read on the forward strand.
AGCTGGCTGCCAGGTACAGTGCAGTCCCAGCACACCTCACTCCTGCTCGCTGCAAAGCAATTTTCAGTTTCATTTGGGAGGGAATCTCAGGGCTGCTAAACACGTGTTTGGCTAAACACTTATTATCAACGTAAGCAGGCAGAGCAAAAAGCATCCAAGTCGCCAAGCCTCAAATGAGGAAACCTTTGAGTTCTTGATCTGAGATCAGGAGACAGGCTGAAGTTGTCCAAAGGTGTTTGGTAGTTCCTAGACCCTTTTTTAAATACATAGTGTACATAGTACAAAACCCTAAATCAACATGGAAGTGACTGAAACAAAAGTAAATTTTCAGTATTGGTATTAACAATGATAGCTATACTATACTCCTCCTTTAATAAAAATCAACCTGAAGCATGTGCTAGGTTTTGGGGTTCTTTTGGGGTCTTTTAAAATTGCTGCTTCACTACACATAAATTATTCAGTTACCCAGTTTTTAAAATAAGTTTCATGTACCTTATAAACAGAAAAGAAGGTAATATAATCTAGAGGAAGTGCCTTAAGTTTCCTCAGTCTACCATACCTCAGTGCTGGAAAATCCATTTCACATTCCCTACTTACCTATTTTATATTTAATTTGCTGTTTGTTTTAATTGAAAAGAACCTTGCAACACTGAAAGGAGCCCTACTGTAAATAACCCGAGCTTTCTCATCGGGGTGCTGATAAGAGTTAAGTTCATGGCACTATGCAATGGTGTGTGTAACTGTACAGGAAATGACACCTTAGCTATACACAAATGCCACGACAGGGTAGTGATAACTTAGCTTATTTTATTTATCTCCTGCTGATGGCTGTGCAACAGACTTTTCTCAGGGCTGCTGTGCGCCGTCCCGTGGGGCGGCAGCAGGGCTCTCCCCGCGCTCTGCGCGCTCGTCTGCACCGCGGCCTGCACCTCGTGTCTACACAGAACTCAAACTCTGCACACCATGGGAAAGGATCAGATGCTCCCTGGCTCAGTATCTCCTGGAAAAATAAGGTTTCCCTTGAGTCCAAAAAGAGTAACAGAGAGAAAATTCGAGATCTTGACTTAATGGAGGAGCTTGGGGACAAAATTATGGTTCAACTTCAGTATTTTCCCAAAACTCGCTGCTTAATGTCACTGATCCAACCAACTACAAATCATCGTCCATCTTACAAATTTTGGTCTTTATAGTTTCAGCCATACAGAAAGGCTTTACCATAATCTTACTGGTGCTTTGTTGCTCGAATAGAAAAAATGTATTTGAATAAAGTGAGCTTTCATATACCAAATACATGGAACTATTTGTACACAAATAACACGCAGGTGGGCTCTCCTACACAGGCAAACCACAAATTACTTCAGCAGTGTCTGCCTCTCACATTTCCCACTGATTCATCTGTTCATCCAGGCACCCGGGACTGACAATCCCAGCTACCCCATGTATACTTTTAGTAGTGTAATCTTCAAGCACCAAAGGGCAAAGGAGTAATCAACTCACAGCTAGTGGTGAACCTGCCTTCTCCCCCATGCTGCACCATTCATGGTGCTGCTTTTGATGTCCCCCAGACACATCAGTCAGGTGCAGAGGCGCCAGGAGGGTCACTGGGGCCTGTCCCCCTTCTGCTTCCAGAAGGGCTCACGGTGAACCCCTCCAAGGTAGGGGGCAGGCACAGCAAAGGACATTTCTTAAGGCAAGCTAGCCTTCATCCTCCTACTGGCTCACAGCTGGAGTCCAAACGCAGTCCCAATGCCTCTGGAAAAGGGGCTCAATGACCCCTCCTTGGTCATCACAAAAGGTAATCACTGTGGTGCACATCTCTGTCTCCTTCAAGGGACACCAGGGAAGCATCCAGGTTTAGCCACGCCCTCTTCCAGCTCATTCCCTTGACTCAAACACCCAGCAACTCCCTGTTAAGATTTAGGAGATGCCATTCAAAACTGATTGAGGGCAAGGAGAGAAGGACATTGGAAAGGTGGGCAGGATTCACCCTGGCACTAGCCAGAAAGAGAAGGGAGGGCTACACCAGGGTATCCCTGCCAGTATAAAAGCCATCCCTCTGCACGTCTCCTGCTCACCATACACAGTGCCCCATGGCACTTCTTACTCTATGGAAGCTACACCATGGAGGATGAGCTGGACGCTGCCGAGGAGCAGTTAACATAAGCATCTCATCAGACAACTTCAAAAGATGCTAGAGAAATAAGGCTCCAATGCGGCTCATGCAACAAGTACTCTTATTTGTCACCACTGCATTGTGGATCCTTCTGAGAGGCAAAGCTATTTGTGTCAAGGCTCCCATCCAGGCTGTTAAGCCCTGGGGAAATGACAGAGAAAGGAAATCATTACAGCAGTGCAAAATGGCACGTTATAGATGGGACATTGACAATATGTATACACTGCTTCAGCACACAGCATGATTGTTCTCAAATGCAGCAGCCTGACTAACTGATGGTACTTCGGTCTTTTAAATAGTTCAGTTGAATAAATACCACAGCACTCTGCCTATTGCACAGGCTAATTGCCTGCAAAGAGCACGTTAGAGTCATATATTTGCTAACTATATTGCTGTTGTCAACCATTTGTAGTTAGTAATCCATTCTGGGGAGGAGAGAACTCACTTTTTTCTCATTTAAAAACAAATCAGAGCAATTGAAAAAAAAAAATCCTGTCATGGGCCTGAAACCAGTGTCTTTACTCCCAAGGGCAATATATACAAAACGGACAATAAATGCTGTGGAAGGAATAGAACATTTGCCTGACAAATTTCAACCTGTAATGAATTTTTATATGCAATTTGAAAGCCTCACAAACCCCCCTACATTTGCAGTGGAAACTGTGACATACCCCAGGTGTAAGGGAGATGGCACTTGATGCTGTACTGCCTTTTCCCTTCCCTTCCCTTCCCTTCCCTTCCCTTCCCTTCCCTTCCCTCGTCACTAAGTGGTTGTAACACTTAACTGATGTGCTCCACTTCCAAAAGGACTACCACTCACACCATATACACTATTACATGTAAGCCAGCACTGTAAAAACAGGGCTACCTTGAAATTATTTGAGATTGATCTTGGTATTCCCAAATCTTCAGTATTTCTCATATCTGCAGCATATCGCAGTTCCTGAAGTCTCTAAACTGTCACGCTTGAAGGAACCTTACACCAAGTTTCTGAAAATAAAACCTTTCCAGCCACAGTTTGTTTTTTATCCTTGGCATTGTACACAACACCTGAACAGCATCAACTTGCTCAGCCTCCAGTAAGCTAAACACACACTCAAGGCGGAGACAGTGCATGGAAATCTGATATACTAAACCCGACATGTGAAGGACAAATATAAATTTGCCAGCCATAATTACTGCTGAGTCACATGTCCAGTGATGTCCCTTCTACCCAGCAGGGGCCTCTGACTCGGTGCAGCTTCCATGCTCCCAATTTCTGTTCAGACTAGGAAGACAGGTTACTGTTTTTGCAACTGCAGAAGTACCCGTTTAAATCAGCTTTCCCCCGATGCAGCTGGCAGTGCACAGGGGTCTCCTTCAGATCATGATGTAGTCCCTTGGGACGGGGATGTCAGTGGCTGCAGCACTGTGTTGGGACAGATGTGTCAGTGCCCAGCAATCACACTCCTGCCCTGAGCAGCTGCCGTGGGAAGGTGCTGCCTGCACAGCCCTGGGGGAGCACCTTCTCACCAGCACTTTCCCAAAAGCCAAACTGGAAGGCTGCTTGCTCCTGGGAATGTCCTGCTACATTCCCCTTTCCATCTCTCAGCCCCATTTTGCACCATTCAGAATCACTGAGTCACAGATGGATTGAGGCTGAAACCTCTGGAGGTTACCTGGTCCAACACCCCTGCTCAAGCAGGACCACCTACAGCTGGTTGTGCCAGACTGTGGCCAGATGGCTTTTGAGTATCTCCAAGGATGGAGACCCCACAAGCTGCCTGAACAGCCTGTGCCGGGGCTCGGTCTCCCTCACGGTGAAAAAGTGTTTGCTGATGTTCAGAGGGAACCTCCTGTGCTTCAGTTTGTGCCCGTTGCCTGTGGTCCTGCCACTGGGCACAACTGAAAGAATTCTGACTCCATCCTCTGCATCCTCCCTTCAGGTATTTCTACGTATTGATGAGATTCCCTCTGAGCCTTTTCTCCGAGTTGAACAGTCTTAGCTCTCTCAGCCTTTCCTCCAGGAGAGATGTTCTAGCCCGCCATCTTTGTGGCTCATGGTCAACTTGGAGTCCACCAGGACACCTTGGGTCCTTTCCTGCCAAGCTGCTTTCCAGCTGGGTGGCCCCTGGTATGTACTGGTGTCTGGGATTGTCCCCAGGTGCAGGGCTTTGCACTTCGCCTCGTTGAACTTCATCTCATTTCTCCTGCCTGCTGATGTCCCTCTGGATGGGAGCAGGGCCCTCTGACGTATCAGCCACTCCTGCTGGTTTTGTGTAACCTGCAGACTTCTGCAGGTATACTGCCCATCATCCAGACCACTAATGAAGAGGCTGAGCAGGACTGGACCCAGTACTGACCTCTGGAGTATACCCCTAGTCACCCCAACCCCACTGGACTTTGGGCTGCTGGGCCTGTTCTGCCAGTTTCCAACCCACTGTCTGCTCCTGCAGCCCCCACATCAGCCGTGTGTCTGTGAGGATCTTACGGAAGACAGTGACAAAGGCCTTCCCCCAGCCCACACAGACAACATCCACTGCTCTACTCTCATCTGTCAGGCTTTCTTCTCATACAGTAGGTCAGCTTCCCACAGGGAAGGCAAACTGACAGTGGATTGAGAGTCTAAGAAAGTCTTAATTAAAATTATATGAGGGAAAAACTGAACTTACTCTAGGGATCTGCCTTGCATCAGAGCTCCTGAGATTTACTATACCTTAACCTCCATGGCTTTCACACATGCTGTGCACCTGTGTATTTACTTTTGTAGTAAGATCACAGGAAGAATGCAGACTTTACGCTAGTGTTTTTAGGCTCAAAAAGTGAAGCGCATGATTTTCCTATGGGAAAAAATATTTTAAAGAATTTTTCTTGTCATTAAATATCCCATTTAACTGATTTCTTAGTATAGTTTTCAAGCAAAACATTATATTTGCCAGCAAAGCAAAGAAAAATGATATGGTTTGAGTACACAGAGCTAAACAAAACAAACAAGAGGGCCCTTACTTTACAGTAAATTTTAAAACCCACGCATTTTGTTTTCCCAGCAATCAATACACCAATGATAACAAGAGGAAAAGGATACCAATTAAACGTAATTGCCAGCTCTGCTTCCCCCAAAACCCAAAACAAAAAGCACTCAGTGTCAGCCTAATAAAATATTTGTTCCTTTCCCAGTCGAGTGCTTTATTAAACAGCCCTTAAAGCATCTCAGTTCTTACAAAGGATTTCCAAGTTTGATATCAATGAAATGACTTCAAAGATTCATTAGTTCCCCAGTGGAGATTTGTTCACTGCTCTGAGACACTCAGCTCACTATTTGGTCCTGTCTCTCTCCACTGATCCCACAGATATTTTTACTACATTCACTTGATCTTTTTCAGCATCGGATGAGAATTGGTGTCAGTGTGGCAGAGGCTGCCAGCCATTGCCCATCTCCTCTTGCTGATGTGAATCTGTCTTGCTCCTGGTACAAGGGACAGGGACCCGGCCGTGGGCCAGTTACCAAGTCTCAGCCAACAGGTTAGTGAGGTAAAGTTAAAAATCAGTTCTTAAACTGCTATTTTGCAAGCAAAACGTCTGACTTTTCCCTGTTATACCAACATGGTTTTGATCCCTTTGTCTCCCAACTAGCCACAAGAGTGAAGCACACCAGATTACCCCCTCGAGGGGTAAACCAGCTTCACCAGCTCAAACCCCATAAATGACATGAGGTGCCACCAGTACCACACATGCCCTGAGAGACTCAGCTCTTCAGACTCACTGCAATCCCTTTCCCATCCACTCCTTACAGCACCCCAGGTCCACTTAAAAACCACTTTTTCTTGGTGCAGACAGGGCTGGAATAAGGCTAACCTCAGCTTTATTATATTTTAAAGCCATGAGGTTAGAATAGCAAATTCCAACACTTCTGTAACTCATCTTAAATCAACTGAAAGCCACATTTTCACATAGCCTCTCATTGTCCTTATATAGCCTGGCTTAAATAAATAAATAATGAGAAGAAAAGCAAAACTAGAGAAAAACTGAACCTTCCAGCTTGTAGATTCTTTCTGGTGACGTTCCTACCTAAGAACACGGGTAAGGATGTGCAGGTGATTAACCACACACACGTGTGCCACCCAGCTTGCCACCATGGGCCAAAAGGGCAAACCCTTTCTGCTACCCATAGCTCTGATAGCTCTCATGATGCAGACATAGTCCCAAATGACAAGATTTAGGGATGGGCCAAAGAGCTGGTGATGAACAACAGACTCATCAGCTTATTTTCTCTTGTGGGACAGAGTCTCACTTGGAGGCACAGGCAGATACGAAGGCACAGGAGTACTGGGGTGCTGCCGGGGAGCAAAAGCGTAGAGGAGTCTTCCATCCCTCTGTGCAAAAAATGATTATTTGATACTTTCTCCTTGCCCACTAGCATGAGTAACCAAATCCTTCTTTCAGCTTGCCACTTCAAGATCAAGTTTATGCCCATTGTTTCAGATTTATTAGACTGACTCTCCTCCTCTCCCTCCCCATCACTTTGATAAACCAAGCCCAACATTTCATCAGCTAGATGACAGCACTAACCCTCACTGGAAAGTATGCATATGGCAGATTTCAAGCACTCATGTGACATCCTGTCTCATAATGGAAAAAACTTTCAAGAGAAAAAAGCTCCTTATTTTCATCCTTGCAAAATTTTTAAGCAGCTGCAAGGATTTCGTTGAAAAGAGAAAAATGTAAGACTCCTGTGATGTGAGAAAAAATGCAGCGTTTTTTCTTTGAATCTCACATCCTTTTACAAATGCTTTCATCACAGCATTTGTACCAAGTGTTTCCTGGTTCAACTCTGAGGGGCAGAGGATTTACCTCTTCTGTCCATCATGCCGTGATGCATGAGATGTCAGATGAATTCTGACTGAATTCAAAGGAACACCAGCATGAGATGCAGCACAACAGTGCTGATGGATGTAATGAGAAAACCTCATGACCTCTCAACATGCTTTCACCCACAAAGACCAATTTTGCCCTCTTAGAAGCCCCTAGACTGAACTGTGAAATATGCCTCTGACAGATGGCTCTGATCACAAATAGTACGTAAATAACAGAAAATACTGAAAATATGTTGTGTTGCATCTCAGTGCCACTGAGGGTATCACTGGTCAGTCAACCAGTCCAGGTTATCACAATATCACATTATTATTTTATATACTGAGTTGGAAAGGACCATTAGGATCATCGAGTCCAACTCCTGGCCCTGCACAAGACACCCCAGAAATCACACCATGTGCCTGAGAGTATTGTCAAAATGGTTCTTGAACTCTGTCAGGCCTGGTGCTGTGACCGCTTCCCCAAGGAGCCCGTTCCAGCGCCCAGCTGCTCTCTGGTTGAAGAACCTTTTCCAGATATCCAACCTAAACTTCCCCTGACTCAGCTTCATGGTGTTTCCTTGAGCCCTGTCACTGGTCACGAGAGTAAAGAGATCAGTGCCTACCCCTCCACTTCCCCTCGTGGGGATGTTGAACACCACAATGAGGTGTGTCCTCAGTCTCCTCTCCTCCAGGCTGAACAGACCAAGTGACCTCAGCCGTTCCTCGGACAGCTTCCTCTCATGGCTCTTCACCATCCTCCTTCGGACGCTCTCTAATGGCTTCATGTCTTTTTTATATTGTATTGTG